>CAHIKZ030005420.1:0-410000 GCA_903632075.3 Acanthosepion pharaonis | reverse complement strand
TTTTTATGATCATAAAATGGAACTTTAGTAGTGCAAGTTAACAGCAGTTGCCACAATAATTTTAAGTGGAGGTAGAGATGGATTATTGCATATATTTCTTATAATATCAATAGTTTCACAAACTGGGACATTAGTGAATAAATCTTCAATGTCGAGTGAGACTGATTTCATTATTAGGTTTTTTCTATTTTTAGAATTTTAATTACTTCAAGAGTTGATTTTATGCTATATTTACTGGCAAGGTATGGTGTGATAAGTTGGTTTATGATTTGTGTTAATTGATACACAGGAGTGGGAATTTGAGATATGACAGAGAGGATAGTTTTGTTTGTGTGTGTTTATAGTACCATATATGTAATGAGGCCTATAATCACCCACTATTTTAGGAAGTTTTAAACTGTCCTGTTTGGCATTATTAGCTGTAATGAATTTGTTAATTTTTAATTTCAGTTGGTTAGTTGGATTCTTGTTAATTTTTAAAAAATTTTGTTTGGTCATTGAGTATTTGTTATAGTTTTGTATTATAATCCAATTTGTTTAAAACAAAGATATTTGTTTTGTCTGCGTTTTTTAACAATTATATTAGGATGATTTCATAGTTCTTAGTCGCAATTTGTAGTGTTGTGATCAGTTGTTCGTCCTGAAATTTTTCGATAATTTGATATAACATCTCAATTTCAGTTTTTTTTTTTTTTTTTTTACTTAGATCATTATACATACAGTATATATGGCAGCCGAGTCCTAGGTTAAGCAATTCTTTGATGCTTAGTCAACTCATAGGCAGAAATATTTATAAATTTATCTGTTTTATTTGGAAGATTGATAGATCGTTTGTATAGTGGATATAGTTTGTTTTTTTTTCTTTAATTTTTAACTGGTGTTGAATTTCTGATTTATTAATAATTTCTTTATGAGACATGCTGCTAAAATATATGCAGTGTGTGTGTGTGTGTGTGTATGTGTATAAAACAGTGCATTTTATGTGTAGATTTGTGAGTAATATTTTTCTATACCACCAGAAAAATACTCTAATTGCTTATCTCTAATAAAATCTTCTGGTGATGTAATAGAAACAAAATTTTATGTTAATTTTGATAAATAAAACTTCATAATTATTTTGTGGTAAATAGGATGTCGCTTTGGAAGAGCAAAAACTTTTTTTTTAACCTGTTAAAAAAGTTCAGAGGCTAACCAAGATACTCTCGTGGAACATGACCAAATGAGCTTTATTTTTCAACATAGTCCCCTTTGCAGTCCACACACTTCTTTCATTGGTGTTGTAGTGCTTGAATCATCAACAGCAGATATGAAGTTATCATCACTGTGATACTTGATTCCAGCCAAGTATTTTTTTCATGTTGGGTAACAAATTATAGTCAGATGGGGCCAAATCAGGAAAATAGGGAGAGTGATCAACCAGTTCAAAGCCACAACTATCACAGCAGCCATTGAAAGCAAGGACTTGTATGCTGAAGCATTGTCTGGATGAAACAAGACTTTTGTCAATATTCCTGGGTGTTTAGTCTTGATAACCTTTCGTAACTGCCTTGGCTAGTTGGCATAGTACTCTCCATTCATGGTGTGGTTCTTTTGAAGATAAGCACAATACCTTTTATATCCCAAAAAACTTTCCAAGCAGATGAAACAACCTTGGCCCTCTTTGGAGCAGATGAGGAGGGGTGTTTCCACTGTATGAATTGTCTCTTTGGCTCAAAATGATGAACCCAATACACATCCTAGGTTAGGAAACATTCAAGGAAACCAGCTGGATCTGCCTCAAACAATATCAAATTTCCCTGTGATGTGATCAGCTTGGTGTGCTTTTGATCAGGTGGCAACCACTGAGCAGATATCATTGCCATGCCAATTTAATTATGCAGAATATTCTCAACTCTCACAGGATATGCTAATAGCATTGGCTATTTGATTTATAGTCAATTGCCTTTTTCTCAATTACCAGGTGGTGAACACAATGTTTTCCTTGCTGTTGCCGGTTGTAGAACATACAAACTATGGGTTATCTTCAAGACTCTCCCTTCCCTGCCTAAATTTAGCTGCCCACTTTTGCACTGTTGATAAAGCTGGAGTGTAATCCCCTAATATAGCAACCATGTCAGCATGAATGTCCTTGGGGGTTAAACCCTTTTTCTACAGGTACTTGAGTACATCAAGTGCAATTGCTACAAGTTACTTTTGAAGTCTTCTTTGAACAGTCAGCTGTCATTTTACCTGGAAAGAAACAATTTAGTTATTAATAAGAAGAGTTGACATTAATACAAGCAAGATTTCACATCTCTCAAATCACACTTTCATAGTCAGTCTATGAATGTTTCAGCCCACCATCATATGCTGATAGATAAATTTTCATGCAACTATAATTGGGTTTTCCTGATGAAGTAGTAGAAAGAATTTTATGTTATTTTAAACTTCACAAATAAAATATCTACTGATGTCTATTTTTGGCTCCCAGATTATAATTAAAATTATAAATGGATATTACTTTTGTAATTGCATTCTAAAACATCAAAAACTTAATTACCATTGTCATTTTCTAACAGAAGAACAAACACAAATGTAATAAAATAAGAAGTAGATTATAAGAAGCAGAAGAAAAGAGTGTGTGAGTAGAGAGAAAAAGTGACCAAAAATGCTTTAAAAATATTGATAAAGCTTAAGTAAATGTATAAAAATTAAACCTCAATCTTCACTTTCTACCATCTCCACTTTTATATCACACACACCTCATAGTAACCCTTTACTTTGAGTAGCTCTCAAGCCTTATATTAGGTGAATTCTACTATCAAAAAATATGAATCCACTATGGATGCAGTACAAAACAATTTATTGATTAAAATTTTCAAGTTTATCTAATATCAGGTTTATAATAGCAGCTTGACTTCAAATACACTTTTTTTATATCCATTTCTTCAAATTGTTTTTCTTGTTTTATAGTTGTTTCCTCTAGCTTTCTTTATATGTCAGAGTTGATAAAAATTATAAAAATTTTGAAAAACTCCAATCATTTGTTTACAAGATTTATTTGGAACATATCCAGCCAAATTGAATATTTTAAGTCGTGGTTTGTGTAGACTTATGTAAATTTGTAACTAAAGGGAACCATGACTGAACCTTTTCCTATGGAGTTAGTCATTAAATGAGATGGCATACAGTGTTACTATTATCACAATGACATAGTAGGTAGATTTTTATGTTTTGGCAAGAAACTACACCACCCTAATCTGCCTGTTATACTACAATCCAAATTTGGCACTCTGTGACATGACTTTCTCCAAAGTTAAAAGATTCATTGAAACATTATGAATAATATTAAGGAGAATTCACTGAAGAAGTTGACAGCAATTCTGAATGGATTTTACAGACTATTTTAAAAGTGGATTGGATGCTAGGTCAATTATGTGAGGTTCTATTGCCTTAAGTGGGCTATTTTTTTTTTGTTCAGTGGTCAATGAATAGGCATTTAAATAAAAAAAAAATTCTGCAAAAATATTACAATAAACATGAGATTTTAAGATAAATGTATGTGACAGAATATTTAATTCTTAAAAGTCTTTTACCTTTGATGTTCCACTCCCCCCCCTTCCACCCAAAAAATAACAGTTAATGGCAAAAGTCAAACTTGCTGATTTTGTCTGAATATTGAGGAGAAAAATAACAGCAAAAAACTTCAGATTCTATCCCAACTACCAGAGTGGAAGAAGTTATAAATCAGTAACTTCATTAATTAAAAATTAAATCCAAATAAGAACAGTAAGTAAAAAATATATTCCTATGCAATATTTTATGATTCAATATTTAAAATTCTTTTAACATGTGTTCTAGCATGTTCAGCAGACTAAAATAATTGTTGTATTAAATATTTAATGCTAATATCATCCCATAATTATGTATGAAAATTATTCTAAAATTGAATAGAAGCCAGCTGACAACCAAATTAATTATTTTATAGATTTATCTTGAGAACAAAATAATTGAAATAAAAGTGAAAAAAATATTTTAGAAAAGCTTCCAAACATTTGCTAAAATTTAATATCTTACTGTTTAAGATTATTGGTGGTTGTTTGAAAGAAAATTAAGAATAGTGAATAAATTGAAGTTTTATTCCATAAAAATAAAATACTGAAAGATGTTTTTATCTTTCCAGAAACATTTTCATAAGAAAAACATATCACCAAGAAATACATTCCAACTACTACTTATAGAGCAGAGAAGAAAATGGAAAGAATTTTTATTCTTTATACACTTAGAACACAATTTGAAACATTTTATGAAAATAATTATTAACTGGATGAAATTTACTACACAAACACATACACGCAGAGCACCCTTCCCTTAAAAATATAGCAATATTGAAACATTATATATAAATGTAAGAGTATTATAAACTATAGAGAACCAGGTTTAGACACAACACAGATAGAAAGAGAGCTTTATTATTAGGATTACTGCTGCTGCTATTAGCCTATTTTTTTGACATCAGTAAATGGAAAATTTTGCTTTTGCGCATTAGTTGCAAACTAATTCACACGATCAAATTCCTTGTGAAAAGTTGTATATGTGCAACAATTAGTAGCTTGCTGTATGTATGAGTTTACAAAAGCAAGCACAAACTTTGTCACATATTTCAAGTTTTTTTTTTTATTTAAAATTTTTGAAAATCATACTTTACAGGAAAGCAAGACGTGGGAAGAGAGTTCCACAAATGAAAAGTACAAGAGAAGAAATTGTTAGCTTAGATCTCATGGTTACATCTAGCCATTTCAACAGTAAAATGAGACCTAGCTTACAATCTAGTATTGCTCTTAAATTTATAAAGTCGAAGTACCATAGCAGAAAGCTCATCAAAACATGAAAATATTTATAAAAAAAGGTACAAGAAGGCTACATTATGGTGGTGGGAAAGTAACTGAAGTTGGGATGTCAGGTCAGGATCAATAACATTGCAGAACTTTGGATTTTGTCAAGCATCTGTAGGTACATAGCAGAAGCACAAAAACAGATGTGACAACAATATTTACAATGCACAGACCATCACTGTATGATGGTTATACTGTAACAATTACTAATCTCATCTTGCTGATCAACTGACTAATATAGTGAATTTATTTACTAAGCAAAAATAGACCAGTTGCTAATATCTATATTATTAAATTTAAATTCTTGAATCTTCAGTACAGAACATTTCAGAAAATAGAAAATGAAACAACTACTTCAAATTGGATAGTAACCCTTCAAGATCATTCCATAAACTAAAGAAACTTGTCAAGTTTGACTTAAATCCATTAAATACTTTCTCATTTTTTCTTTTCTCTTTCAAATATATATTTTGTCTACTGAACTGAAAAGGTTACTCTTCTTTTTTAATAAAATCTCTAATAATAAAGCAGCCATAAACTGTTGCTATAACAGACATGCCATACATACAGAAAGTTATAGGGGAGTTGTAAAACATAAGAGTGCAATGAGCAGGAACTCTGAATGTAAACCTCCAAATTAAAGACTTAACACATTAATATGCAGCCTAATGATAGGAGCATTTAGTTTGCATATCACTTTTCATTATAATTTTCTATTAAATCACAGATCGAACATCATATATTTCAGATCAAAATTCAATATTAATCCACTCTTTTAAATAATGCAAGTAAGTTATTTGTTTTAATTAGTCATTCAACACATGTATTATAATGGTTACACCAAGATCACAATTTACAGACAAGTATACAGGGTGCGATGGATAAATAGTCATGTAAATTATGCAAAAATAACACTGACATCTCATTTTAACAGACATATTTACCAAAATTACACAAAGGTATCTTGAAATACTAAAGAGTAAGTTTATAGTAATTGCCTGTTTGATATATTGATTAGATATAGATTACACTTACTTATACATACATGAAAAAAACTTTATAGACAAATTTAAACCAACACTAAAATCATAACCCCCACACTCATAAACACACATATTTGTAAGTTCAAATGCTCCTTGAGGAACTGTGTTCCTGATCAAATTGAACTCAAATAATTACATTGGTCACACTACTACATGCCTATCCTGATGACTTACATTACATCTATCCGACCATAGCTCCATTAGAACCCATTTAAACACACACACAAACTTAACAGACACCATCTGAAACATAGTAATAAAAAATACAAACATAATAGCCTCATCCATATGTAAAAAAAGAAGATTAAATATAATGGAAGCTGACACTCAATAATACTAACTACGAACACAGCCACAATGTGCTGTGTTCAGAAAATAAAACATCCCTATAAGCCTAGAAACATACACACAATTCATTAACCCATTTAAAAAGCAAAATAAAATTATCCTTGATAATGGCTAAATGTATAGCTGAAAGCACTTGGAATTACAAAACACTTGGACAATTTCTACACACTCTGTGTCCAGCAAAGAAAACACTTGTTCAAACACAAGAAAAATTAAATAAAAAGCTTAATCACAGTACCTTGTCTGTCATCTTTGATGAAACATGTATAAATGAAGGATTGCTGCCTAAATACACAATATATATATGGACCAATAATCAACCTACTATAATCAAGGAATATATAATCCTGTTTTTCTTTTTAAATAACACACACACAGATACATATAAACTCGTAATTTACTGTTGATATGTAATATTCCTCTCTTGTTCAGTACTTTCATTTAATCTACTCACTACATAAGTGGGCATTTCAAAAATAAGTTATCTGGGACAATAGTCCATGACAATGCTTTACTCGAATACAGAATCAGGAACTGTTCAAAAGGCTATCAGAGGAAACTGAAACTTTTTTGAGTTCATCTTCTAGTTTCGCTGTACATCTTTCTTTGAATCTACTTTGAATTACAATATGAAGTTTACTATGAAGCGCACAAGGACCATTTGTAACACAACTCATCAGACCTAGTCAATGGTAACCAATGATGATACCCCACAAGTTGATCCTTATCAACAGCCCTAACATAATGTAGCCCTATGACCTGTGTTGGTTTTCAAGTTCCTTCAGACCATCATGGTTACCATTTAGCTGACTCTTCACTTGTTAGTGCATGACTCCTCATTGCTGGTACCATGATGATTCCACTCAACTTAATGTTTGTTCATGATCATTTACTCATTTGCCATGTTGCATTTTGTTTTTTGTTTTATCTCAGAGGGTGAGAAGATCACTGATGAAGCAAACTGAAGTAACTGTTCAACAGCTGGAGCTACACACACACAAAAAAAAAAAACAAGAATCCTTTGAAATAAAGAATTAACTCAGATTAAAAATGTAACAATGATTTGGTTTATATATGTTTTGTTGTATACAGCAGTTTCAACCCTTCCCACTTACTGTGATAATCAAATGATTAAAATGTTTAAGTTCTGGTCTTCAGGGCCAGTATGAAAACTTGGTAAGGAGGTTTCGGCGAATAATGTGGATTCCAGTAGCAGTAGTGTGGGGTCTCTTTCTCATATATGGAATCCTGTGTGGCAGAGGTTGACTAGGGTCTGGGTTCAGTTATCTTCTACCCCAAGCATCAAACTTTTCTAAATTTCCATATATAAAAATACAAGTGGTTTTCCAAATTTGGGATTGTTTTGAGAGTGGTCAGAAGAATCAAGCCACCCCTTAACTCTACATCATCACTCCATATAGGTGGTGCTAATCTCTCTCTCTCTTCTCCCACTTTCTTAGCAGCTAACCTCAGCCTACACCTAGAGCTGGTGTGATGAATTCAACTTCTAGATAGCATAGTGAAAGCAAAAGGCATTTTTGGTCATCAGCTTGTCTCATGCTGTGATTTCTCCATCAACCAGACCACTCAAGAACGGGGGTGTGGAGGAAATAAAATTAATTCCACTGTCCTAAAAACAAGTTTATCTTTTCTCTGTCTATACATTTTTACAATCAATAGACCACTCAGCCTTTTTATCCATGGTCACTTCAAAATAGTAATTAATTTTTCTGTATCACTTGTATCCAAAAGGAATCTGAATTAATGTTTGGATATAAAATTTTCCTCTGGACGAATGTCACAGAAATTATGATGAATACATCAAATCGGTCTATCTCTGTGGAGACTCTTCTCTTCTGGGAGGCTGATTCAAAACAGATGTTTTTTTTTCCTGGCCCTTTTGTCCAGAGGAATCATAAATGTTATTTTGGCAACCACCTTGGACTCTTTATCAACATGTTTTTATTTTATCTGACATCTTCATGGATACCTTAATGGTCTCTTTATCATTGGCAGGAAGCAGGGAAGGATGGGTAGTCTTGGTTTTGCCCAATGTTATTGAATTCTGTCTAGTTAAATTTGGGTTCAGTTCTCCTCAAAATTATTTCAAAACATCATTTTTCAATGCATTTCATTTTTAATTTTCTTCTGAACTTTTCAATACACTTTCCTGCGAATTTCAACAATTACCAACCAGTTAGTAGACTCTTTCCTCTTCCTTCTTTCTCTTTTTTGTTTGATCAACCTCCAGAACAAAAAAAAACAGCAGAAACAAGTTTTAATTTATTTTCCATGTGATTTATTTTAAGATAACTACTTTTACTTTGACTTTTAATAAATTAAACCTTAACAATAAGCATAAATAAGTGGAACAATCTAAATGTATAGATATGCCTCTCCCCTATTTCTACCTCCAAGATACATAATGTGCTAGAAGGAAGTGGGGTAGATTTTCAAGTTTCTACTGTTGGAGAGTTGGTAACTAAACCGGCTACTGCAATTCCATTTTCTAGCGGTAAGTAGGGTTGTTAGCAACTGTATAGGATGAAAAACAAAATCTAATAAAGTTTTGAGTCAACAACCAGATAAATAGAGGTGGTGCCTTAATAAACCACCATGGGGAAGGCAATGGGGAAACCACCCCACTATCAATCCCAAGAAATATCATGGCATTTAACAAACAAAATATGAAACCTAACTGCATGAAAGAGGTTAAGTTTACTAGAACTGACCCCTTGCTCATTAAGGAGCAATATTCACTGCAGGTGTCACCTGACCATCATCCAGAAACTGTTTACATGAAACAAAATATAATTATTAGGACATGGAATGTTAGAACATTAAACCACTGAGGACAGCTGAAAAATATAAAACAAGAAATGGACAGGTTAAATGTCAACATCTTAGGCATATGTGAAACTCGATGGGCAAACAATGGAGATTTTGTCAGGGATGAACACAGACACAAAAGTGGAGAGTAAATGAAAGAGGAGTAGGATTAATACTAGATTAAGACATGAGGAAATGCATTCTGGGATACTGTCAATTATGTGAAAGAATTATTGTGGTTAAACTGAAAGGGAAGAATTTCAACATAACCATCATAGTTGTGTATGCACTGACAGCACAAAGTTCAAAAGAAATTGAAAAGTTCTACTCTACACTAGATGACCCCAAGGTCCTTTGCAAATCGCAAGAAATTATAATTGCCATGGGAGACTTGAATACCAAAGTAGGTAATGAGAGGGATGATGAAATAGTTGGCAAATTCAGACTTGGAGCCTGTAGTGAATGCAGAGGAAAATGGGTCCAATGGTGTACAGCAAATGTCCAGATAATAGCCAACACCTGGTTTTAAAAACACCAAAGATGATATGGACATGGAGAAGCCAGATCAACTATCAACAAGAGATTCAGGAATGTAGTTTTACATGGCAAATCATATCCAAGTGCCGACTGTGGAAGCAATATCAACAACACAAGTATTCAATGAGGAATAAATTGTTATTTTAGATTAATTTTCACAAAAGTTATATATTATCTACTTCTAGGCAAATTCCAGTGATATATAAGCTTAGTGTGAAACTATGAAAATTGAAAAGGACTAAGGCAACATCCAAATTGCAATACGACAGGCTTTTGAATGACCTAGATTTGAAGGAAAAATATGGACAGTGTGGAAAGCTGATATAAGGAATAAAAGTAAAATGGAAACTCAAAGTGAGACACTTTAAGAGAAGCTTTAATGGATGACAGACAAAATTCTTGACATAATGAAAAAGAGACAAAGAAACTATGTCAAGACACAGAACAGAATATAGGACACTACACAAAGAAATACAGAACAAATGCAGGTCGGCAGAAAACAAGTGTCAGAATGTGCAGAAAATGTGCAGAAATAGAAAAAAAAAATCAGTATCACAAATAAAGCAGACATGCATAAAAAAATAAGAGAACTAACAGGTCAAAGGTCATGCTCATCAACATGAGGCATAAAGTTCAAGGACGGAACACTGATATTAGAGAAAGAAAAGATATTCCAGAGATGGAACGAACATATTAGGGAATTCTTTCACAATGTTGAGAACTTTTTTTTTCGTCACAATCTAGGTTTTATGAAAATTATTCTACATTCATATTGTACTCAACATAATCTATTCATAAGCAGAAACCATTCAAATGAGTCAGTCATAAGTTAACTAATGATATTTGGTTAGGCTGACACTTGTTTCTACATACACTAAAAATAAAAAAGTGACACTTTTCCCAACATAACATTTAATGCCTTTATCCAAGGCCACAGATAAAACAAAAAACATTATCCAACAATGTCAATTCCAATGTAATTCAATGTTTGATCTTCACTTTAAAATTAAAAAAAAAAATAGGATTGCTTTATTTTATAGTCTTTATTGTATATCTGTGAATACAAATTGATTACAACTACTCAGATTAACTTTTTTGGCAAAAAATATTCATAGCCATACATTTGTTTTCATTGCTATTTTAGTTCTATTGGGTGGCATTTACACTAGCTCCTGAGGAGGACTCTTGATTTGGACATCATCACAACAGCTAGGGAGAAGTAGATGCAATAGGCATCAATAAACTACAGAAGAACTCAAAATTGATCACTGCATTTAAGTATTGAATTAATGTTTAAGATCACCTTTTAAAAGTTCAATGATAATTCTTCTGCTGCCACTTAGTTTAAAGATGATTTGATGTACGTAGATCCTTATTTTCCATGCAAACAATTATTTTTATTTCATGGGTGATAAAATGGGGGACAATTTATAAGAAAAAATTAATATAGTGTAAAGATGGGAAAATAGAAATTAGAATTAGTTATACATTCAACATTTGAAGAGTTAGAGAAACATAATAGATAATTAAGTAAAATCTACGTTATGGAATCTACATAAATGCAAAATTGTAGCTCAATTCTCCCATGAATACTGAGATTAAAAAGCCCCAGATCTACTTTATAGTAATTTGGTATTTACTTGACCCAAACGAAGTTGCATTGTGACACAAGGTCAGTTTAATGTAGGGAGTCCGAGAACATACACCTGGGCTAGGAACAAAAATTCCCCAAGCCCCTGCAACCATCAGTTGCACTGACCTCAGTGCATGCTCTGATCCCTTTCTCTAGTGCAATCAGAGGGTGTGGCCTCAGGCAGCTGTTCCCCAGAGCCAGCACCTCTCAGTATAATTTTCCTCAGTTGTGACTGTCCTTTGACGGAGTCGCCCCTGAATGCACTCTGCCCAAGGACAGAGACACAACTGAGAGGTGATAAATAGATTTGTTAGAAACTACTTTATAGTCATTTATACATAAAAGCTCAATATCTGTATTATATATTATCTACTTCTAGGCAATATCGCTCTTCAGGTTTAACTAAATTGTTATTGATTTTAAAAAAGTTCATTTCATTAATTAACTGTCCTTCATTACTGTTCTTTTATTTAAGGATTGTTTCAATTTTCATATAAAAAATAGTTCTGTTTAGGAATATCATTTTATACAGTGCAGAAAAGTCTTTGAAATTTGCATTTTACTTGGCCTTCAACAAATTGGCATCTATTTGTAAAACTTTCTTTAACTATAACAAGCCAGTTTATGAATGAAATGTCTATTTAAAATTTTTGTTTCAAAGATTTCAAGTAGTGAATATATCTTACTTTGCAAAGAGATAATGAGTGGGTGAAGCCTGGTAGTAAATAAATAGAAAAAAGATAAAATAGTTATTAGACAGTAAACTATTTTTTTTTTAAATATAATCAATAAAAGATGTATTTGCTGGTCTGAAAGGATGAAATTATAAAGATGATCCAAACTTTAATCAAGAAAACATTTTTCTATACAATTCATGTTTTTGTGTATATACAGCATGAAATAGTGTCAACAGCAGACCTATTTTATTCAATAATACTTATTGTAAGAAACATTTACACACAAAACTTGATTTAATTAATTGGAGACTTCATCTTGATTCAAACTTTATAATGCAAAAATCTGTGTGTGTGTGTGTGTGTGTGTGTGTAATACATACAAATGGGCAAGTTACCCAGTTCTATGTAATGAACTCTTCTGATGATCCAAAGAAAAAGAATTTTGTTAAACTTTATCAACAACACAAGTATTCAATGAAGAATTGTTATTTTAGATTAATTTTCACAAAAGTTAAACACAAAATACAGAGGTTTTCATGTACAATATTGTCAACAGTTACCTACTTTCAGCAACCCCATTCAGTAACACTCCACCTTGAGTGTCTCTTGGGCCTTGCATTGGGTGAACAAAAAAAAAAAAAGCTTGCAAAAAACACAGAAACTGTTCAGAAATGACTATCTTCTATCTGTAACTGTAACTGTCCAGCTGGTTGTTCTGATAATACAGTAGAAAAAAAAGGACCAAAAAATGAAATCTGAAGATCTATTAAAAATAAACTTTGAAATTTTTTCCTGCATCTTGAATAAGACTAGCCTCTTGTAATAAAAGAACTACAAGAGAATGAAGTAAACATACAGAAGCTAAGAAATTAAGAAACTGGTGATAACAATATACATTCGATGCTGACATTAAAAGGACATTAAAGTCCGATTTTCAAAATCCTCTGTAAAAGAGTAGAAAGGTTTATTTTGGAAGCCTGAATCTTTCATGCATGGTCACTTCATTATAGTCAACCAGAAACACCAAATTAGACTATTCTCTTCTATCAACAACATTTTTTTCTAAAACTCCATTGTTTTAAAATTCAAAGTTCTGAAAACATTTAATATAATTAAATGTTTATAATTTTATAAAAATTTTATCAAAGAAAAGAAAATCAATTTTTAATCCTCACTGCATGATATACACATAGGTTAAGTTTTAACACTTTCACTGCTGCATTGTTGTAACATTTTTGCCTGGCTGTGCTGGCCCATTTTTTGTAAAAATTAGTGATTGCCATTTACTGAAAATATACAACTATGAAAATTGGTTTCTTATGGGTGCTGTCATTTTGATTTCAATAGGATATTCTGCAGTACAGACGAAGCTACCGCCCCACCCCCAATGTACTATAATAAAAAAAATATTTATTTCATGCTACTAATTGTCTTCACTGATTTGGAAACAGCATTAAGTACTAGTTAGCTTATTATACAAATGCTAGGGATTGACAATTCATGATGTTTTGAAAACATGTTGACAGTAGGCAATGTCAAATTTATGGAGATGTACAATTAGATCCATAACAATGGAAGTGTTAATCACAAACAAATACAAAATATTTTTATGTTGGCTAGAGATAAGGCTACAATGACACTTGACTAAAAGTGTATCATAGTTTGGGGGTTCAGAATGTGGGAAAAAATGCAGAGGGAGAAGGTAAATGTGACCGGATGAAAACCAAAATGCAACTAGAAAGGCGTTTTGGTTTGAAGCATGGGGAAGAGAATCTCACAGAGTTAAAAGTTAGAAGAGTCAGTAAGTTGAAAGTGAGCAATAGACAGTCATGGCACACCAGGGCATAGATTCCTGGTAAATGGAAGTGAAAACAATTGAAGTGTTTAAAAAATGAAAGCTTGAAAAAGCCACCTACTTTCAGGAACCATGTGACAAATGGGTTTATGAAGAAGGATGTGAGAAAGTAGGAATTTCTACAGCTCAGAAAAGAGGATGGAAATGTTTTTAAATGTACAAAAGAGAGAACATTGCTGAAGAAAATATAAGGACTACAGAATGTGTTTCTTGTAAACAAATTAAGCTGGGGTTCAGGTACTGATGCCAGTATGGAGATTATTTTTTACAACATATATTGAGATGAGAAGAGAACAAGGACTGAAGAAACTTGCTTTCATTAAAACAGAAATAGGTCTGGCACGGTTTCATTACTTTTTATATCACTCTCATTTAAATTTTTTTTTACATTTTTTTTTTTGCTCTATGCATAAAACAAAGGGAAAAAATACACTGCTGTGAGGTTCATTGTTCATAACATGTTATCAGGAGTGCAGTGGTTATGTAACAATACGAATATGTAGACAGCATCTGATATTCCACTAGAAATGGAATTTATAAGAAGAGAAGACAGAATTTTGTTCAAATAAATGTTTGATTTTTTTTCTTTTAATATCTGTGTTTTTTTATTCATTAAAGACAAAAAACGGAAGGGCATAGTTCAGAAGATCAACTAACACAGAATGACACTTGGATCATTGCAACAAAAGAATTATAAAGTCAAACTCAACCGGTTCCTTAAAACTGAAATAGAATTTTTCCCATGAAACCCCACTGACCACAATTGTTTAACTTGCATTTTAATTTGATTCATTCAATTGCACGTGTGTATGTATATATATATATATATATATATATATATATATATATGTATGTATCACCAATTACCAACCATTGCCTGAGGAAGTACAATCATAGTATTGAAACATGAAAGCTTTTGTGTTATGATGTATAATATTTTTATTATAATATTAATAATAATAATATATATATATTTATTTTTTTAAAAATATGATTCCATCACTACATAAGAGTTCTGTTTCAAAAACAGAAGCTAAAAACTTAAATTTAATTATAGAAATTAAATTGAATTAAAATACCCAGCTCTGTTTCATCCTCAAGCAAATTTTGGAATAACTAATCTTGAAATTTATATAAAATTTTAAATCTTGGAAAAAAGCAATTAAACCGTTATTCCCAAGTAACTTACAATGCCATGTTCCCCTTTTGTTGCTTATACTTTTTTGTTTTTGATGCTTTTATTTCTCTCTCCTTCTATATTGGCCTTTATTTTATTTTCTCTATTGCTATTAATTTTTAAACTTTTAACTTCTGCCCCTCCCCCAACTTGTTAAATAGAATGAATTTGTAATTTGTAGTATTAGTAAATTAGGAAATGTTTGACCACAGCTAACTAGTACTTTATAACTTTGGACCAAGACTAACTGCTTACCTACTGTTACTGATGCTGAAAATTTTCTGTGACAAGAGTGGTTAATTTTTAACCTTACAATTTTTTGTTAGTAGTAGACATCAGAATTTATACTAAATCATAACTTAATGATTCCTTTCTTATTTTATGTGTCTGATTTTTTTTTTTTTAAACTGGAAGGAGACATTAGAGTTAAGTTAAAACTGAATATGATCTATCTTTTCAGAGTTTAGTCACATCATGATTCTTTCCCCTAAAATCATTATCAATATATACTACATTCCTCCAGAATATTAATCATGCGAGTTCTGGCTGAGGTCTACAGTCAGCAACCTCCCTAGAGTTGATGTGTCAATAAAACTGCCGCCAACTCCATGCTGCAAACAGATTAATAAGAGTAGATAGGCTCACCTATTGTCCAGCCCGTACTCCTTCCACATCTATTGAAAAGGAGAAGAGGATCATCTCTTGTTCCCTGTTCAGAACATGGTTTACCAGTTCTTTCTTCTTCCATGGCTAGAATGATTTAACTGTTTCAACATTTTGGTGATCAGACTAATGAGTGGCTGCAACTTTCCATTATGAAGGAACCAGGTTGGCAGTTTGCTGGCTGCTGTTTCCGACTGGTCTTTAGGAGCCAGAATTCTTTGATAAGCACTTAGAGAGGCTGCTCTGATTAACATTGACATAATATTGGGGTACTTGTAATATCATGTCATGCATTGTTAGGTGTCCTTGCATGTATTTCCAGTGGGCAACCCCAAGGCCACATTATACCTTGGTTTCAGCCATGCTCTGGCTAGTTTGTATTGCAATGGCCAACAGATAGTGATAATTATGATGGCCTCTTCTCTTTCTACTTAACACAAATCTCATGAAAAATAATGAAAAGAAATACAAGTTAACTAATAAACAAAAACTATCTACCCCGCTCAACCTTTCTTTCTCCAATATTCGTGATATCCATTCCAACTTCCGAAGCATAGAATCTTTTCTCTTGGAATGGTTGCCATATATCTTTGTCCTTTGTGAAACCAATTTAAATTCTTCCATTGCTACTAATGAATTCTTGGTTCCAGTCTATCTTCCTCTTTGATGAAAAGATTCCAGCACTTACATGCATGTCCTTGGTGCCTACATCCGAGATAATCTTTCGACGGTCATGGAATTGTCTCTCGAGGACCCAGACAACTCCTCTATGTTCTTCCATCTTTCATTATTAAACTTTGTTAGCTATCTTTTTCTCCTCTATTGCTCCCCCTCTTCTCAGGACTGCAGTATATTAGATATAATCTCTGACAATATAGAAAAGGCAATCTCTCTCCATCCATCCATCTGCAAACATCTTTGTCTTCAGTGATTTTAATGTGCACCATGGCACATGGTTTAAACATTCTAAAAGGTACTGATGTTGCAGACTTTAATTTTTCCATTGCCTGACCACTTACTCAAATCATGGATTCACAATATTGCCCTCTTGGTAAATCAGATCACTCTGTGGTAGCTACTGATATTTCATTGCAATCATCTATTAAACAAGAACCCCCCTATTCATAAAACCTCTTTCCATTACCAGCATGCTGATTTGTACTCACTCTGTGATTTTCTTCATGACACCCCTTGGACTGACCTTTAACCATCCAATTGAGAATTGCACCACTGAGGTTTCTTGCAAGGATGTTTTTATTCCATCTCAGAAATACCAGGTAAAACCTCAATCCTCTCCATGGTTCACTCCAACATGCTCAGCTGCTGTAATCCACAGAAACCACTATTTTCAGCTATACCAGTGTAACAACTCCTGTCACAACAAATGCCTATTTGTTGCTGCTTGTAATAAATGCAAACAAGTCCTCAAAGGAGCTAAGTCCCTGTTTGTTGAGAGAATAAGGCACTGCATTGTATCTAATAACTTTGGCTCTCATGATTACTGGCAGCTCTGTAATAGCAAATTCAATAAATGTAAAGTCTCTTTTCCTCTCCTCTTCCATCATTTTGAGGTGTTAACATCTTCTGCAGATAAAGTTGAATGCTTTGCCTGTAAATTCTCCTAAACTACTCTTGACTCATTTGGAATATCCTAGCCTATCTTCCCACTTAGAACTGAGTCTCTGTTGAGTGATATGCATACAACCCCTTCTATGGTTTCTGCTATCATCTCTAACAAAGAAAGTGGACCCAATGGTATTCCTGTAATAGTCATTAAGAAGTATGTTCCTGAACTGGCTCCTGTTCTTTCTAAATTGTATAATAAATGCCTCGCTGCCACCTGTTTTCCCTGCCTGCTGGAAGTCATCATCTGTTGTTCCAGTTTTTAAAATCTTAGGTGAACCATCTACCCTTCCAACTATTAGCCTTTTACTTCTTTTTGGGAAACTCCTAGAGGCCCTAATCAATGATGAATTGGTTAAACATCTCTCAACACAGGGCCTTTTTCAGACAAGTAATATGACTTGTTTCTCCAGGTCAATTGCTGTTGGACTGATGATAATTATGGAAAGAGTCTATCCTGCTTTAGATAAAAAACAGTGAAACCCAGGCTGTAGCTTTGGACATATCTAAAACTTTTGACAGTGTTTAGCATATGGGTCTTCTCTACAAGCTGAAAAGTTATGGTGTCTCTGAACAAATTTTCGAATTGATCTAGTCTTTCCTCTGAATGGCCACTCATGTAGATCCTTTTGTACTAATGCTGGTGTCTCCTAGGGCTCCATCCTTAGTCCTACTTTGTTTTTAATTTTCATTAATGAATTTCCTGATAGCATCAGCTCTCAACATGGTATCTACGCTGATGACAACCATTTACTCCTGTCTCAATTGTATGGCTGATCCGTTCAATAAGGTCAAAATGGCAGCTGATATCCAAAACAACCTCAAGTCCATTGTTAACTGGGGAAAAAGATGGCTTGGTAATTTTAACGCCTCTAAAACTAAACTTCTATCCATTAATTATCTGAGAGACCCCTTTCTGCCTTCCATCAGCATGGCTGATGCTAACTTCCAGGAAAGTGACTCGTTGGAACCTTCTTGGGATAATGTTTAAGCTGACATTAATAGATATGTTAGCTGCTAAGTAAGTTGGTTCACCATGTTGTGCGAGTGAATTTTTCTCTCCAGAATTTATCATACATGTCTATAAGTCTACCATTCGCCCGTGCTTGGAGTATTGCTGCCATATATGATATGGTGCTTCTGCTATTTACCTTGAGCACTTTGATAAAATCCAAGGAAGAATTAGCAATATTATCAGTCCTGATCTTGTGTCGCAGCTTCAATCACTTTCCAACTGCTATATGGTTGCCTCTCTGTACTTTTTCTATAAATACTTTCATGGTAATTATTCAGATGAAGCACAGTACTAGACTGGCATCGAAATCTCATCAATTTACAGTTGAGCTGACTAGATGTAGCCATAAATTGTATGCTAACAGTTTCTTCTCTTGCACTTCTCGCTTGTGGAACTCCCTTCTAGCTCCATGCTTTCTGGTCAACTTTAATCTCCAAAAATTTAAATGCAATGTCAATTGCTATCTACTGTCCTCTTAATTATTCTTTTCTCTTCCTGTGCATTAATAATGTTTTGGTTCTTAATTCTACCACACCCAGTACTGCTTGTGGCTTTACTGCCCACCCCCAGGGAAAAAAAAAGAAGAAAAAAACAGAAAAAGAATCCCTCAAGCACCAACCATTCTTCAAGAACAATAAATACAATTTTTATCAGGCATCATAAACCCATGTTTGTATTTATACAAGAAAATCATGAACTTTATCAAAAACAAAAAACTCATTTTGCCTTGATTTGGTTTTAATGATTACGAATACTTAAAGACAAGGTTTTAACATTATCTTCTAACAAATTATTTTTAGCAATAATTAAATGAACATGTACATTTTAAAATGTTAATAACTTAAAAACTATTTCTAAAATATTTTATGCAGAGCTCATTTCTAAGTAACCTATATATTTAATACAAAACCTTATGGTTGATGTTAGCTTTAACAGTTATTTCAACAATTACCAATATTGCATTCTGAAAGTTATTTTTCAGGTTTTTTTTCACCCTTCTATCATAGCCTTTATTGAAAATGGACTACTTAATAGTCCCTCACTATGAACAAATCTGTTGAATATTCTAGTCCCAGCTGTCATATACACATCAATTATAACTGAAATTGCAATGACATAATTACCTCCAAACAAAAGTGAACTAATTCATTTGCAACAAAGATTCACTGGCTTTCAAGACAATTTAATGAAACCCAATCAAATTCTAACTTTACCTAAATTTAGATGGCAATCAAAACTTGATTGTAATTGATTAATATAAAAGTAATACTCATAAATATCAGTATTACTTTGTCATTTAGCAAGTGACAAATCACATTTACCATATCAATATAATTTTTTTCTTTCTTTAGATCGACATAAATACAAAAAATTTCCCAATTTAGCACATAAGACAGAAACAAAACAGCAAGAAACAAACAATCAGTATGAAAGTTAACTTAGGCCTCATCATGGATTGCATATTCAAGCTTCAAGGTAGTCATTTCAACTTCCATTTGATAAAACCAAACACAGATGGTGTACTTATATAATTATAAAATCTGACACCCCTTTTCAAAAACAGCTTTGAGGCATTTGCTCAAACTGGCAGTATATGAATATGGCTTTACTATCACATTAGTTATTTAGAAAATGGTGACAGCTGTTCTGAAATATATTTCATTAAAAAGTCTGGAGTCAACACAGATTTCAAGATTTTCAAAATATTAATGTTATCTGAAGACAAGGAACTCATTTTTTTTCAATATCAATGTTTGAAAAATGGGCATAAAATTTCTTTGTAAACAATTATTGATGATTGTACAAGTTGCTACAAAGAATACTGTGTGTCAACATAAACTGAAAAGTAATAAGCAAGGCTTTAAAAAAGTAAAAATGCTTGGAGGTGTATTCATAAAAGTCATTTAATTGCTAACAAGAAGCAAAGAAAAATAGAACACTGTTGATCAAAAAAGAAAGAAAAAGCAATTATTCCATCAGTAATACTGTATCAGCTGAAACATTGCCAAGTGGTTTTGCTGTCTTTCTTACTGTTTAGGATTCAGATCAGACAAGTTCAACATCTGGTATGGCACAAATGCAGAATGGCATCCATGCAACATAAGACATGTGCAAATGATAACCAGGTTGACACCAGGCAATAACAGTGTTTAATAATAACCAGTTACACAGCCTATTCAGTAGGCTATGTAGGTTAACTTGTGTAGGTCCTCATAGTAAAGTCACCCAACAGAACCAATTTTATCACAAGATTGCATCACATAACATACATTTTTTGCTATTTTCAACTTATAAAAAATATGTTTCAGCCTTAGCTCCAACAAGTAATGCACATTTTATCAATGAAAAACTAAAATTTAAAAGTTTCATTAAAAGATAATTATTCTAATTTGTGTTAATTTTAAAATTGTGTTTAAGGTATACTACTTATCAGATTTACTACATCTAGAGGATAACATATCTTTGCATTTATAACTTTTTTTTACATATTCTTTTTTTCCGTGAACACATTACATAAGTGATTAACCAACTGATAATTTTATCTGCTCAGAACAAATGTTAAAAGGTATGTGGGGGGAGGGGGTGTCAGACAATCTTATAAAATTTTAATCCTCATTGCATGCCTTGAAATTGCAGTCTTTTACTTCAAAAGAACATTTTTGAACCAAACAAATGAATTTTAGAGCCATTAAAAAAAAGTAAAAGATAAAGAAATAAGTTTCTAGATTTTGCATGTTATATTAAGCGTTTGGTAGTGAAAGAAAGGAGTAATGACGATTAGATTTGAACAATGTTTATCGTTGGCATGTCGTACAGAGATGTTGTAGGATGGGTGGAATGTCCATTTCAGTGGACAGTCGTCAGGATGACAATTTCATTGATTGGTAGGCCTGTACTGTATCTGGGTTTGGTGTGATGTCACAGGATATGGTTGGTGTATGTTGGTTAATCAAGGTTAAGGTGGTTTCCAAGGTGTTTGTGAACATTAAGTGTCAGGAAAAGTCATGACTTTGCCCACGCGTTGGATGCAAGCGTTAGAGGTTGAAATTGAGATGTTATCCTGTTAGTATTTGCCGAGGTGGCAGTGTTGTCAATCGTCAATTGGCTTGTAGTTGGGTGGTGTCAAAGCTGGATAGTCGGCTCTTCATGGCTGGTGATTGCAAGATGCTATCAACCTGAAGCTGGATAGTTGAGGTGGTAAGTCAAACCTGGGAGTGGTAATGGTTGTTGAAAGATACAGTCATGTTGAGAGACAGCGATGATGTCATCGTGGTGGTAGCAGCAGCACCCTGCATGACAGCCAGTGGCATGCAAAGCTGCAACTGCTGGTATTGTTCTCAGAAACCTGCTTTTAAGCGGGTCCAGTAGTCTCCAGGAGCATCTCTCTTTCTGGTGGGAATGATTGCGATTGGCCACTGCCAGAGCTCAATTCCTAGACCAAACGTGATATGTGGAGCCTAATGTGCAGAAAATAACTTTTGTTATTTTGTTCTGTCTTATTTTTCTGTCTGGTGTTCACATCCAGCCAACAGGCAGAATGTATCAGAAAGAGATCTAATTGCAATGATATTTCACAAAGCTAATTTTTACAATTATGAATTTTTTTCAAAACTGAATGGTCTTGTATAAACAAAAGCAAAAGATGCTTATAGAACAAAGCTTTAAAAATGTTTAGAATCATGAGTAACATCAATACTCTGGTTTTAAGATATAGTTTACATTAGAATAAGAATATTTTTTATGACTGCTATTATTGACATCATATCAAAAGAGATGAAAACTAATCACAGCTATAAAAAATCTATGACAAACAGAATAGGGTAAAATAATTCAAAATCTTTATCCACATGCATAAAACGAGTGCATAAAACTTCAGAAAACAAAGATCCTAGGCAGAAATTCACAGATAATTTGATCTGAAGCAGAAATGCAGATACATACACAAATAATGCGATCATTTTTTTTAATGGTACAATACATGTAGATAAATTACGAGCAAAAGTTATTTCAATTATAAGTGACAGAGAGAGAACATAATCTAACAAATACTGGTACAATACAATTATACAATAATAAAGGCTCCCAATCCTAGAAGTGACAGAATGGTGGAGTTATACATTTTTTAATATTCTCTTTAGAACGGCTCTCCAAAGACTTCTTTTCTTTATTGTCAGAATTGCCATGACTTTTTTTGTAATTGTTTCATCTCAAGCAAAGTGAAAATGGCACTAAGATTCAAGGGGTTACTGGGAGTGAAAAAGAATAAGATTTTAGTAAAGAGAAAGGACAATAAAAGAACAGAATTCAGGAAGAAGCTTTTGTTTAGGAAGACAGAATTTGGCAAATGGCATTGCATTTAAATTTTTGAAATTTGTAGGTGGTAGAGAAACAAGAAACCAAAAGAGTTCCACAGGTGAGAAGTGCAAGAAAAGAATAGAACTTACAGTTACATCTAGATAGTTCAACAGCTAAACAGTGAAACCTAATTGCCAATCTAGTAGTATGTCTAAATTCATGCAGTTGAGGCACCAAGGAGGAAAGCTCATTAGAATAATTGCCATGAAAATATTTATAGAAAAAACAAGGGAGCCACATCACAGCTGTGAGAAAGTGACTGAAGTCAAGATGTCAGGTCAGAATTGATTACATTAGAGACCCTTTACAGAGAATTTGGAGATATATAGCAGGAACACCAGACTGGCAGCAATATTCAATGCATGGACAAATGGTAGATTTATAAACGTGCAAAATGGATTCTGGTGCAAAAAATGTACATGACACAGTGAACCAAATTTCCTAGCAGTAAACCTAGATTCAATATAAATCACCCCACTTCATGTTAGTGGAAAACATGAGCACAGGAAGGTGTAAAGAGTTCCACTTCTGGAGGTTAGTATCAGTCATATTAATGGAAGACAGAAAAAGTTCTCTATTGTGATTTGATGATAGCAGTTTCATTTTGGAGCAATTAAAATTTAGGAGCCACTCTTTGCCCTGGTTAGAGGTCATTTTTGGGAGCAGTTGCCAGTTTTACTTTGTCAGACTTGCTACCCACACATGAGTAAATAGTTGAGTCATTAGCATAAATACCTAGTTGGAAAATGATGACATTGGGAGGTCATTGATTAAGCTAAGAAACAATGTAGATCCAAGGATAAAGTCCTGGCGACCCCTGCATTAATATGAAATGATCTAGAAGTATGTCTATTCAACATGACTTTCATTACATGATTTCTTAAGAATGATTGGATTAAGTTAATTAAATATCCGTGTAATAAGACATTCATGAGGATTATGTGCTGAAATTCCAGTAATTACAAATAATGAAATGATGGGACTTCATTTTCATAATTATCAAAGTGAAATTCTAAACTATGAAAGTTGCATAACAGAACACACGGATTGGATGTTTTTTTTTTTGTTTTTTTTTAACAGTTTATCAATCTTTTCTGAGTTATTTAAAGCCAAAACCTATTTTGGATTGTAGAAGGTCGCTCACAGTACCTGGTGTTCCCAAGCAGTTCCTCTTCAAAGACTGAATGAGAAACAGCAGAACACAAGGAAGGAAATTTTAATTTCAATTTTGTTCTTCAATGTCATTTATTTGATCGTCATGCATTCAGACATGGATAATATATAACTGTTTGACAAAAGATAAACATTTGTCAATATCTGTCTATATTTCTGAGATGAGGCATTGTAACTATTTACACTGTTGTTGTCCTCATCTTTATTGTAATATTCACATTGTGGTGGTTATACACTTCGGTCTTCTTCAGGTGATATTTGTTTAAATTCAGAAATGCCAGCATACAGATTGCCTATTCTGGGTTCAGTTCAAAATTCAAAGAAATATCACCTGAATAAGACTGGTGTGTACAACAGACGAAATGTTGTGAATATTACAATAAAGATGATAATAGTCCAAACAATATAAAGTGTAAATATGTCAATATATGTTAAAAGAGTTTTACCTTAAAAAACAAAAAAGAAAAAAAAGCAAGAAATTTTACTAGTATTGTCAAAGAAACAGGATTTAAAAAGACAAGTAAAAACATTTACTTTCAAAACTAGTATTCATAAATACCTATTTCTATTTTAGACAAAGTAGACGTCATACAAAACATTTTAAAAAAATATTTGTGTGCGTGTGTGTGTGTCTGTATACATACATAAACAGACACTATATTGATTGTTTGATGGATTTGTTTTTTGTTTTTTTAAATCTAATCAACCCTTTGCAGCCAGAAAATATTTTTAGATTGTAAAAATTTTTTGGTGATAATGATTTATTAATACAAATCCTAGTTATGAACGCAGGAGGAAGAAGAGGTGGATTCATGCCTTTCTCAAGGATATTTGCACATAAGTGAATATAACAAACCCAACAAGAACTGGAACTCAGCTCTCCGATTAACAATTCCAAGCCATTATCAATTACACCACCTACACATCCAAGCTTGCAGCAACTGGTATTCCCAAGTGGTCACTCATCTAGGTACTGACCAGGGCTCAATGTCTATGTACTTAATTCAGTAGTGAATATTAATCACATAGGACAATCATAATACAGTGAAAATTTCATATAAAAATTCATATAATAACTCAAAATAAGAGTAGTAACAATGCGTTTGTTTACTCAATTTTACAGATGTTTTTTTTATGATATGTGCCTGTGGCAAGTCAAAGAACTGACAAGTTTACAGGAAATGTAGGTTAGATTATTTAACATAACATCATGTAATAAAGCAAAGAGAACAAAGGAAGTTGAATGGGCTTTTGTTATTGTGAACTAAACAAATCAACAAGACTGGCTAAGTATAAATAGCAGAATTCAAATAAATGAAATCCTCTTTCTGCCAACAATATTTATTTTTACATCTGTCAGTAGAAGAAACATGAAATGAATCAATCTGAAATTAATGACCAAATGAGAAGCAAACCAAAAGAGGAAATATGTAAATCTAATTAAAAAAAGCAATGGTTAATTAGAATCACAGCTAATTTGATTGAGCCCATGAAGCAATGATGGGCTTTGAAATTAATGATTTATTTTGCAATTTTTTCACCAACAGACAATTGAATTTCAGTATCTTAACAACCAGTAATTCTTGGCTGATGTCAAGTTTGGAGCAAGAGGAATAAATATAGTTCCAATGAGGACTGACAAGAAAATGATGCTGATACAATTTTATTTGCAAATAATTTTGCATTTGGGGGCAATCTTAGTGCATTCAGTTTCTATGGAAATGATGAGCATAAGTACTGCTGCAATATGTTTGTGTGTGTGTGATATAGAAAACCTGAATTGTGTAGAATAAACAAATTCAAATTTGAGTTATTTAAAATATATAAGTGGACATTGATGATATGAAGATTACGTTCAAGCATCAAAAACTGTCACCGCTCATTGTTGATTTCAGTGTCCACTTTTATATAAGCTCTATCCTTGATATTGAGCACTTTTACACATAAATATATAATACCTTAAAACTATATATATATTATATATATATATATATAGCCAGCCCATATATCAAATCATTATACGCAAAATACACCAGTTACAGAATGCCACAACAGATTAAGAAACTACCTAAAAAAAAACAACAAAAAAACTTCCTCTATCTGTCCATAAAATTATATAACTATGCAAACTAATTACTAACACTGGTTCTTTCAATATATAAGTCTGGGAAAGGTTATGTCAAGATATTTTGAACATTAACTTTATTGAACAACCAACTTGCTATATTTTATTTTATTAGCATCTTTGTAATTGAATCTACAAAGATTTTTTTTTCAGCAAAGGACTGTTCTTGATAACTTTTGCAATCTTCCAGAGAATTGAAATTTCTTTTAAGAGAATTTTCTAAAAAACAGAATAAATGTACTATATTACATATTATTATGCAAGTCAATGTTTTCACAATAAATTTGATCTTAACCATCCAATTGTTGGTTAATTTTTCAAGATATTTATATGATAAATTTATACAGATATAAAATATGCATTATTATATAACATAGCACTCAGACTCTTTAAATGCTTAATTGCATGAAATTACAGGATGGTGATTTGGAGGGGCTGTTAATTGGATAATAATTAAAATTCTCAGGAGAGTAGGTTGAATGATTGAGAAGAAAATTAAAAATGAAACAGGTTAAAATTTATATTTCAAAATAATAAAATGAACTTAACAGTTCCAAGGAGAATTGAACCAAAATTAACTAGACAAGATTTATTAAAATTGAGCAAAACCATGGTTCCAACCCTATCCACTTCCCACTGATAAGATATGATTAATGTGTTGTCCAAATTAAAATTTGGAAGTTTGTTTACATTATCTGTCCTGAATTTGTGTTCTTACAAATTATTCTGGACAAAGAAAAAAAACATTTGTTTTGTGTTGGGATTTGTTTATGTTGATCACTCAAAAATACAATTATCTTTACAGAAGTATATTTAGGAAGATTCTTAACAAAGAAGTACCAAATGTTTTTTTTTTTACACAAAGTTTCCTAAAATTAAGATGGTTGGGTGGAGAAATCAGATATATCAATGTCAAATGTTGGAGGGGGGAGTCATCCATATAAACAATAGAAAAGGTGATAGATGGAAAATCGACCCAACAAGGAAGGTCATCAGAAATTCTTTCTGTCTGCATTTCCTATGGCTGGAGCAAAAACAGTCAGGAGATCAGGTCCCATTGATTCTACTCTGTTGTTAGAGTTATCAACAGTGTTGTACATTTTATTGAAGGAGTTATTTCAGCCTGATTCAGATATGCACTTGAATGTAAATAGACAAATGTTTGCTAGGGCCACAGGCAGGAATTACATAATCTTGTCTGTGGTACACAACATACATAAAGGAGTTCACACTAGACAGCTGTGAATCCCAATATAATAAGCTTTTGTGAAGTTAGCAGAACTAGCAACTAAGAAGGAGGAGAAGAGACAGAGTTTAGAGTCAGAGGAGTGTGGTTTTGTAAGTTCAGAGCATGATAGGTGTGTTGTTATTTTTGTCAATGTTTGAGGATTATAATTAGAGAGACTTACAATAACTTATGTTGTGAGACTGATGAATATAAAAATGCAGCATAGAGAACAGGTCTTTAGCTGATTGAGGCACCACAGTCATTCAGCAGGGAGAGTGTTGGTCTCCTAGCAGAAAGACCAGTTCAAACATTTTTCTGCTCTTTCCGAGACTACTTTTATGGGGGTGGTGCTTTAATTGGCTAGCGAATAATAATGCTTGACCAATGGTCTTGAACCATACACATTGAAGAGAAAGGAAAGCCCCCACTCCCGAACCCAATATGATTGGTGGTCCAATCAAAATAATAAATACTGGCCTTTGTGTGGTAGGTATTGGAGGGGGAGACAAGAAGTTCCATCCCAGCACTTCTCTCATTGGTGGGACAATCAAAGTTGTGGCCTTGTATCACTCATATCCACCTTTAGTGGAACATTTTCCATGTTCTGGAATCTCACCCTTATTTGACCTGGTTATCACAGATGTCATTGGCACCTCCAACTTACAGTGTGTCATATCCCTGATCAAAACAAACCTGACCTGTAAAGATTTACTTTGTGTCACTCATTTCAACTAACAAGTCCTTTATCAAATAAAAACAACACAAATTCAACAGATCTAAGACTGTACCTAACAACCACTCCCACCCAGGCTTACAATTTCATCTCTCACACTATACTCCAAAAGTGACACAAACCTGAAAATTCATGGCATTACATATTTTTAACATGAAAAATATTTTTTCTTACAAAAAATAAAAATTAGATTGCCAGTCAACCTTTGACACCAGTCATAGTGTCATGGGCTCTTTTGTATGATGTTGATTATTCTTATGTTTTCATTTGATTACTATCACCTTGAAGGAGTCTGTCCAACTGTAAAAACATCATTCAACAAGAATCAGCTACTTTTGACAAGTAAAATCATTCCCAGTACCTTCTCTATAAAATGCAAAACCTTTTTTGTATTTGAGTCAGATATATATTACATTCATACAAAAAACAGATATAGAAGTTAATGATTTAAATCATTAACTTCTATATCTGTTTTTTGTATGAATTATTCATGTAATGTAAATTTAACTGCACCACATACTTGATATTTATTTATATATATATATATATATATATATATATACCTTTCTTAAAATAAAAATAAAATAAAAAGCTGCTGCAAATGTTATTTTCTTCCATCTTCAGTAATAACAAAATTATGCCAACTTTGAAATTGGGGTTAGTGGTGTTGATTCTAATGCCATTTTCTCAAAGTATTTTACATATAGGTTTGCCATTGCTGGTGATAATGGCAAGCCCATTGCTAAGCCCTCATCCTGTCAATATATGTCTGATCCCATTCCGAAGGATGTTGTTTGTATACAGAAAGTCAGCATCTCCATCAGGTATTGGCATACTGGTCTGTTCTCCTAGGGAGGAGTCCAAGGCCAGTCTGTCCCTGACTACTGGGAGTGCCTCCTTCGTGGATAACTTGGTGAACAACCTCACCATCTGGCTAAATTGGATGAGAACATCATTGATTAATTCTACAAAGTGGGCAGAGTTCTGGACATATGATGGTGACTTTCCAATTAATGGGTCAATTATATCTACTAGGAAGAGACTCAGAGGGTCGCACACAGAGATTTGGCAGCTAAAAATAGTGAACTAAACTTGGAGTGTTGAGTTAAAGGGAAATAACCGAGACATCCAGAAGAGGCATGGCACATGGAACTAGAACAATCTACCTCGGTGGACAAAATAAAGGAATCAGTTCAAAATTCCAATCACCTGAAGAAGGCCAGAGTGTACAACGGCTGAAACGTGAATATGGCAATGAAGATGAGGATAACAGTTCAAATAATGTAAGCAATCATAATACCTCATCTTAGAGATATAGTCAGATTTCTAAAACTGTGTTACAAACTGCCTACCACATTTTGTCTTTCAAATATAGATAAAAATAAACATCTTCAAAGAAGCCAATACTGCTTAAAAAGAATGTTAGAGAATGTATTTATGAGAAAGGAAGAAAAACTAATCTAATTTCAGTTAATAAAAAAGTTGTATATATGAATAACAAATTAAATTTTCAGTTATAAATAGTAAATATTTTAATAAAATCTGATTAAATATATAGCAACCAAATTGCAAGCACAAGAGTCCGAACATGCTTGTTTTCATATGCAAAAGACAGTTTAAGACTAGAAAATGAACAATTGCAACAATACATTGATTAGTTTCAAAGTTTAATGTTTTGAACATAATTTTATATTTGTTGCTTTCATTAAAAGAAAACCTAAATTCCTAATAACATAGTAAACTTAAAAGACATTTAGATCTTGAAATAATTAGTCAACAATTCATGCTTAGGAATTACATAGTCATTAAATCATGAATTCAAGGTTGCTAGTTAAAAGAACTTTGAAATTCTCCTTGTAATAAATACATATTAAAAAGTGGTCATCTGAGATTTGAATAGAGATGTACATGTTAGGCAGTTATTTAACACTGAGTATATTCTCAAAAATCCTAGCTAAAATGCTTAAAAACATTTGTCATTGAATTTCTCTAAACAATCAGAAAAACCAAAGTGTTTGCTTACATTCCTTAAATATTATTTCAGTTGTTTTTAAAAACATACACAAAATTTGAAAACTTATACTGCTGAACAGCAGTTTTTTTTTAAGACTCAACATTTCAGTGTTTAAGGCTAAAAGCAAGGACATTATATCTCAGTTTTTTAAATAAACAGTTTTCATAAAATTCTAATATTATTCACTTGTTTAAAGAAAAAAGTGGGTGAAGTGCTGTACATAATCTTTACAAGCATATACTCAGTAAATATACAATGACAGACATCAGGTGCAGCATTTTATCTTCAGTTACATCATTTGGTATAATTTATCTAGAACCTTACATTAACACAATATTAACACTTAATATTCCAAAATATATAGAAGTTAGTTTCATCATTTAACTAGTTTAAATTACAATGTAAACTCAAATTATAAAACCAATTTTCACTTGTAACACTAGAGCTGGGATGATCCTGTTGGATTGTTATTTTATAATGACTCACTACATCAAAGAGTTCCCAAACAAGGATAATTACAAGTTACTAAAGGGAAATGAAAAGAATGGTGCCAAAATGATCATTACCATTTTTTATTATATGCAACAATGTAAAATAACAATATAACATGACAGAAACAGAGTACTTAGAGTGAATGAGGTCTACATTCTACAAGATTTCTACCTTTTGAGCTAAGGTGGTCAACTACCATTTATGAATATCTTTGTTCCCCATGGTGTGAGTCTGGATGTTGGTTGCAGCACCTCTTCTCTGGACCAGACTGGTATCTAACTGTGGCAAAGGTCATAATCCATCACAGTTGTCCCTACTGCACCAAAAACATTAACTCGCCTCACTTATCTGCCTACTAGGTGACATCCTGGATAGATTGCTTAACCCAGATTGTGTTTAGAAGATTTGAAGAAATTTCAAACACAGGGATGAAACAAGCTCAAGCTAGCCACATGTCACATGGAATTAAAATTGATGGATTCCAAAGATTAACAAAATCTTAGAATAATGATAAAGAAAATCAGAATAACAGAATAAGATTTATTTTAACCACTGTTTACATAGATATATTTCAACTAGTATCTTCATTACCACAGTCATGTTTGGCGGTGGTAGTCAGTGGCCTGAACTTTGATTTACTTGTTCACAACTATGATGATTGTGTCAGCTTGTTGGTTCTGCCATTTCTCAAAAGGTTAGTATGATAACCTGGTGGTCTTGTTTAATAATTATGGCTGTTACTATAATTTTCTTTTCCTCTACCTGTTTTCACTTGCATTCTCCCATCCCTTCTTTCTGGCAGTGCACATATTCACATGTTAATTTTAGTTTTACTAGTGACTACTATATTTATTGGAATTAAAATCTAAGGAGATGACATGATTAAATATTTTCCCCAATTTTAAAAGTGTAAGTTAAACATTACAAAAATTCTATAGGGGCTTATACAAAAAAATATCAATTAAGAATTCTTCGCTCTATTGCAATGATTCTTAATTTTCCCTTGTTCACACCCCTTCCAAACCACCAACCAGTTCTTGCAACCCTTTCAAACCACCAACCAGTTCTCACAGCACCTTCCAGAATTGATGAAAAACAATATTGACCTCATGTGTAAATAACAAAACCATTGTGTTTCTTTAACTGACAACATAATAATGTATTACGAAAACTCAGATTATTTTCAAATTAGCAAAAAAGTTAAATTGTGGTAACATGTACTATGCATGGTTTGTTCTTCTTCAATATAATTTTTAAAATGAAAAATTACCATTTTTTTTATAAAGTTTTATGTTTGATGATCTTTACCAAAATGCCACAATAACCTAAGTAAATTGTAATAAATATTAAATCTCACCTATAACTTCAGTTTACATAACCCAGCAACAATTAACGTATACTTTCATATAATTCAAATTCCTTTATGAAAATATTAACTATGTGTCAAATATATCTATGTATAAATATTTATATCACCCCTGTGCATAAATATGTAAGCACAAACATAGATCAACAATATTTAAACATCTCATTTGAGAAAACACATTTCAACAATATTTGAGCAGTAAACCCACTCTTTATCAAAACAAACTTCACACTGCAGTGTTTCCAAAAATTACTGCAGTTTTACCGACAATTTCCATTTGTTTTTTTTCCCTAAGTATACATTTATGCTATTATGATGGTAGCAATTGGTAAAATTCCTACAATGTAAACTTTTATGTCACTAGTTTCCTTATTAAGTGATCCCTAATGATTTAGTATTCTCGTACTCCCTAGTAACTGATATTACACCCCTTGGTTAAGAACCACTGCTACATTGAGACAGTTGAACTGTTTTATGTGTGGCTGATAATACCACAAGCGTTCCTCCAATCTATTTGTGTGAGTCATTCATAAAATAAAGGTTTTGTTTTCTTCCTCTCAACAAAAGAGAAAGCTTTTTTTTTCAGATGCATTCTTAATGAGGAAAAAAATTCATTATGGGTGTAGGAGAAAATGGAATAGAGTGGTTGAAAACAATATCTACAACAAAAAGCAGTTTACTTATTCAAACACAGAATATTAATTATAAAGTTATAAGCAATATCAATATCAAATTAACATCTACACACTGCTCAAATATTTCCCGGTAGAGCCAAATGACCACTTTATTTACCATAGAAACATTAAAACAATCTAGAGTTAATTTTCAAAGGATTTTTCATTCTTATTAAAAGCTAGTAATTTTGTTAAACTTCGTCAAGCAATTGAATTAGGCTCAAATTTAGCAAGAAATGCATTAGAAAGAAACTTTCACTGACAATGTAGAAATCCTTAACAGATGGCACTAAAATATTGATCATTTTCATATACAGCTAATTCACTTCACCATTTAAATCACATCTATCGAGCAAGGTAAAAGTATATCAAGTTTCAAATTAATATATAACATCAGCTGTATAAATCTCACCAAAATGAGAACTATTTCTAAAACAATTTTTAGGCTGTATATAAACCTTAAATCAGTTATAAAGAGATAAATGAACAAGATTCTCTTGATTACAGAAAAGAAGCATTAAAAATAGGAAAATGAATCAAAGGTAAAGTTATCTGTTAAAAGAGAAATAAAAAATAACTGCTTGGAAATATAAACTGAACTGAAAAAAAATTTGCAAAGCAAATATAAAAAATTGGTAACAAGTATCTGTTTTACTTAAGTATTAGACATTTTATTTATTTTCAACAATGATAAAAATTACACAAATGTTGCTTAAATAATAGCATTTATAATGATAGTAATCTTGTCAATGAGGAAGGATGTTATAACATGGACATAAGTTAAAAAAAAAAAAAAAAGAAAAAGGCTAGTGAGTGACTGAAAAAGAGAAAAAGCTGACAAGGTCACAATAGAAAAATTGTACTAAATTTGTTAATGTAGACAAGAAAAATTAATACCCACCTTTCAAAGCAACAGTGTTCAAAAAAATATAATTATCAAGTTTTATATCAAATTTGTCACCCACACAAAGTTGAGCAGTTCTCAAAACAAGAGCTACAAAAGTATTTGATTTAAAAGAAAAAAAATTAAACATACATAAAATAATTTACATTTTATATCTTTTTTTAATTTTCAAACATTGTGAAATTTGAAAAGTTGATTTAATGCTTTGCAGACTATCCATATCAATAAAAGAGCCCTATTTTGTGGAAGAGACTTCTGAGAGGATGCTTCCTCCATCACTAAAATCTTAACCTCTTCAAATCTAGGGTCAGATATCTATCCAACATATCATCATAATCTGCACTTACATCCTTACAACAGCCTTATTCAGTAACCCTTTACCTTGGATGCCTCTTGGGTCTTACATTGGATGAACATTTAGTTAAAAAAAATTCTTTAAAAAAACACCTTGAAACTAAGATGATATAAAAACAAAATTGATCACAACAGTAGCAAAATGAAAAGAGCAATGAAAATCCTTTAAAAATGCAAATCACCATTTTGATTATGTAATACATTTATGTTAAACTTTAGAAGGAAAAAGCAGAGAAACTTTCACTGGCTTTCTTTACCTAATTAAAATTTTAGTCCTATCACATTACTTTTCAGACTTGATACATTTACTGACTAATCCACAACCAAGACATATTAGCCTGAATCATTGATAAAGTATAAAACTTGTCACCAGATCATCATTAGCTAAAATATCAATTCTTTGTCTTAAGAACATTTCAGTTTTTCAATCACTGCAGGAAGAGGGAGTTATTAGCGACCTAAATCCAAAAAAGTTGGAAATATTTACTGCAGTAAGAAAATTACTTGTTCCATAATGATTGTTACATTTATTATGTGTGTATGCCAATATAACTATGATGAGATTGGGGCAATACATTTCAGTGATACACACAAGGTTTGTAATTAAATCCATCAAAATTAAGTCATTACCATTCATATTTATTGGAAAGAACCTCAGGTTACAATCCACTAAAGTTATAAACATTTTTCTGCAGTTAAAACATATTCAGCAATATTTTCAAAATATTTGCATACTAACAATACCCCAAGGTCTATGTTTGAAAACTGTTAATCCTAATTCCTTAACTTGAGGATTCTATTTAAGGAGGATAAAACCTGCATTTAAAAAAATTAATGAAAAAACAAAATGACAGCAATAAATCATACGATATTTAAATAAATTTAAGTGCCTTAAAAAATTAAAAAATAAAAACTATATTTAAGGATAACCAGCCATTATCTTATTTTAAATATATAAAGTAACATTACTTTATAGATAAAAAGTAGTAGTCTTATTATTAAAAAGAATTCTTTTAAATCAAATTACAAAACAAAAAATCCAATTCTTGATCAAGAGAAAGGGATATATATAACATTCGACATGAAAGCGTTGTTATAAAAAAAAAAAATGCTATAAACCAGATGTTTCTTCTGACTGCATATCAGCATATATTCAAGTGAAAACAGACTGACAAAGATTCCTTATAATCAAAAGAGCATTTCTCATTCTCACAGTCTTCAACTATCATGTTCACAAATGTCTTACAAATAAATTCTACATTTGACTACACAGATGTCAGTTATACTTAAAGATTAATATAAATTTGTTGATAATCCAGAGTGAGCAATCATTCAATAAATGAAAAGATTTAAGCATGAAAATTAGTGAAATCAAGCTGCTCAGATTCTCATTTAAATAGAATTTAAGCCCAGATTACAAGAGTTTGGAATCAATATAATTTTTATTTGTAACTAGCAATTTTAGTTCCTCTTTTTTAATTCAACAGGATAGGAAGTTATAAATATTAAATTAAAGTGTTTTAGGAAAAGATGGAGAAAAATAAAATATCAGATGACATTGTTACAAACTCCCAACCAAAATAGGAAAAACTTTCCATGATAAATTAATAATTAAGATATAAACATTTACAATTAATATTTCCTTCACCCTAACTTCATTTTTTTCTCATTCAACTATTCAGTCTGTCATTCTAAAAATATCAAATTCAATAACTGACAATGCTTCATCAATAGAATTAATTTTTTTTTTCTTAGATTTTAGATTTTCAGAACAATTTTGCAAGGATTTTTTTTTAAGTATATCAGCCTTTATACTATATATACATTATATCTATTAAAAACAAGTTAGTCAAAAATTGAAAATTATAATTGACTTAAAATGAAAAGTTTATTTTGGCAAATGTCCCAAAACTTAATTTCAAAGGTCTCTAAAAGTTTTCCTTATTTCTTTAAGAAATACTGTTATTTTATCTAAACTGGACTTTTAAGATATTTATAAAAAATGGTATTGGTAAAAAGGGTTTCCACCTGATCTGTGGAGTTTAACAATGCCTCAGCATAACTAAATGGACATTTTTTTCTGAAATTCTGCACAACACATAGATCATCACAAATACTACTCTTCCTGAAAATATTAATCATCAGTCATGATTATTCTGCAGAATAACCAGATACATTTTATACAGAAATAATAACAGTAAGTCAATACTGAAGTGTATATATTTATAAAACAGTTTGAAAAAGGATTCAGCAAAATAGTAAAAAATATTTGATAGCACAAAAATTGTTTAATTCAAATGTTTTATTAGCTAAGCAGTTAGGTTTCAATACATTGACCAAAATAAGCATCCAATAAAGATATAGAACTGGATGGTAAATTGATATATTGTCATGAAAAAAAAAAGAAAAAAAAGATTGTTGGTAAACCATGAAAATGGTTTTTCTTCATCTGATACTTGAAAAAGGAATAAACAAAAAAATTCCAACTTGAATAGTTCAAATCTACAATCCTTACTTGATATTTGAACATCATCTATAAAGAATATTAAAAATATTAATTACTTACCTGGCTTCCACAAATGTTTTGTTCCAACATTTTCCATATCGAATATGACCGTTTGTCCAACAACTTCTTTCTCTAGCTAAAAAAAACAAAACACAAAGAAAAAAAAGTTTATAATGTAAATTTCTGGAAAAGTTCCTGACAACAAAATAAAAAATATATAATAAAATATTAATTTGATGTAATAATTTCATGGTATGATGAGAATATTTCATCTATTTCCAGTTATCAGATAATGAGATCAGAGAAATGAATAGTTTGGTTTTAAAAGCATTCATTAAAGAGTTCATTAAAAAAAAGAATAAAGTGTACAAGACTGCTAAATCTCTTATATAGACACAGAAAATTCACACAGTACTTATACTGAAAATTACTGCATAATTTGAAAATAAGTTATTCAATACTTTAGTTTTAGTATTTTGAAAGTTTCACTAATATAATGATATAGCTAATCTAAAAGACAATACTCTACCAATTTCAATCTTCATTTAATGTCCCACACATTTTTCTGTGATAAACTTAAATACATATTTATCAGTTTCTAAACAATTTCAATGATACAAATTATTCTTAAAAAAAGCAGTGAGCTCATTTGAGATATACAAGAACATATAGTAAGGATTAATTCTTCTTCGAATAAACAAGAGGAATGTTTCACACAAAATTGCACTTGCAAATTTCTTGAGGAACTGAAAGAGTTCTCAAACCTGAAAGTCTTGGTAGCTTAAACTTACAGCAGTAAACTATTCTTAAATGTCCATAATATATATATATATATATATATATATATATATATGACAGTTCTCTTTCCTCTGTGCAAAAATAAGCTATGCTTTAACAAGAGTAAAACTTCAAAATTTTAATAAAGTGATGTCTGCTATAAAACAATGATTATCAGATTAGTCTTCAAGCTTCATTAAATTACCAATAACTATGGCCTTGTAATAAAAATACACTCACATGATTTTGATAACTGTCAGCATTTATAACTGAATTTATATAAAAAAACAATAATTCTTGTTTTGTAAAAGTTTCTGACATGGCTGTTATCATGTCTCTGACTATCAAAACACTATTGATGAAAATAGAAATAGAAATTTTGTTTTCCTCAATATAAAGTTTCTTAAGAAATTTAGCCTGAATAAATCAATGTATAATGATAAGTTCACAAGTAAAGATTTAAATATAGAGGTAACATTTTTTTTAACATTTCATACTATTCCAAATAATTGTATAATTATTTAATTTCTATCTGAATTTGTAGGATGAGGAGTTATTTATATTATTTAGTCAGACCAATGTACTCTTCTTTGTTCCAGTCACAATGTTTTATGGCTATGATAATTTCCAACCTTCCTCAAGTATCTATCAATCCAGATAACCTCCAGGGAATTTCAAACTAAACTATTTATTTAATCTATATGCGTAAAGAACTCATTCTGCTTTTCATGTCTAAGATTTAATTTTTGTAACAGAGAATCGGTTCAACCCAATAAGAGTTGGTTGCATGTGGTACTTACAGCACCACATGCAACCAACTCAGTGCTTCTCTTGAGCCACCAGTACATTGATCTTGACAGGACTTCCATCTTGCAACTGGAAAGCAATGGCTGATCCTATATATATATAGTTGTTATGCATACAGGCCCTTCATCCACAACTGACATATCTATGTTGGCAGAGCGCTCTCAACATGCAGACATGCTAAAACTAGAAAAGACAAACACAGTTTTTGATAACTATCCTTTTGGTAGGCTAGAGGAACAGGGAATTGGTTGGTTAGCAAGTTTGATGGCATAGTAATTGTAAGATGAAGACATTAGTATGACTGTAAATAATGCAAATATTAATATCTAAATAAAACAAACATCTACTTACCTTTTGTGACATTATTCGACAATCTTTCAATACATTCTCAAACTGTAGCACTTTACTTTTGACTAAATCTGATTTTTTAGTCGAGCACATAATTCCCTTCATGTCAAGGTCCCCCCAAGGTATAATTCTTACAATGGAACCTTCTTTGTCGTGACCAACATCACCTCCAGGCATGTATTTCATTATCACCTGAAAAATTGAACTGAATTTTAGCTTCTTACTACATAAGAAAAATAATCTATGTGTTTTCCAAAGCAGAAAGACAGGTCATAAAAGTTAAAGATTAAATATAAAATATCTGCTAATTAATATCAAATTTTTAAAATTCAACAAATATAGAGAAATTAAGAATCTATACTTTAATAAATTAAGACAATTTAATTTTGCTTCACGCAACATTTGAAAATAGTTTCTTCTACACATTTGCATTTTATTTAAAAACAATTTACTAATGTATTGTAGTTTGACTATGAACAAATAATATATGTAACAACAATGGTGACGCCAATATTTATATATTTTAATTCTTACCTCTGGAGGATTATAATTTTCCATTATTTCTTTAATAAATATATTTTTCCAGAATTCCATACTCTGAAAATAAAGTTTTATCCAGATTTGAAAAATTTCATAAAAAAACAAAATAAAGAATAGCTATCAGAGCCCATGAAAATTAAAGTTTAAACTTGTAATTTATAAACAAATTTGTTCATCCTAAAAACAAGAAATATATTTACAGCTAAGAAAATACATTGACTAATTTAAAAAAATATATATTTATGGCAAATATCTGCCATGTCAAAAGTGAGAACTTGATATTTTTCTGAGAAGATTTCTCGAATATTCAGGCCAGTAAATATAGTTGGATAAAAAATACTGTTTAATTAAAAAACAGAGCTTCTACTTGAATATAATTTAAATAATGTTTAAACAAGGTGAATTAAAAATAACAATATGTCGGATTTAATCCATTTCCTAAAAATAAATTGTCTTTGTTTATATTAGAATACAATACAGAGCAGATATAGATGTTTCAAGTATCAGCAGAGAGTGTGTGTGCAAAAGGCACTATTTGGGTTTTGTTTGACTGGAAGTCCTACATGGCTGAGCAGTTAAGCATGTCAGATTCAAATCCTGCTGGAGGATGTATATTTTTCTGACAAAATATCTTGAATATTCAGGCCAGTAGATGTAGTGGAATAAAAAATACTGTTTAATTAAAAATCTGAGTTTCTACTCGAATATGAGTATCCATAAAAAATAACATTTAAACAAAATAAATTTAAAATAGCAATATGTCAGATTTAATCGATTTCCTAAAAATAAATTGAGTCTTAGTTATTGAATAGTTTTGTCATTCCAAAAGGACTATTAATGTAACCATGTCTAATAAGGTAACTTGTGATAAGAGAGCCAATTCCAAGAGAGTGTATGAAAAATGAAAGAACTTTGTGTAATGTAATGTACATATGTTTAAGCACATACACACATATATATATATATATATATATATATATACCCACACTAATAATTCATATATAAAATGCATTCTACATCCACAATTGATTAAAGAGCACTTTTCACAAAGCACACAGATATATGGATCTGAGGAAAAATTGATAATCCATATGTAAGTAATCTCATTTTTTATGTGCATAACAGTAGTAAGCCTACAAAATATTTTTCTAATTAACATCTTAAAACAGAAGTGTGTGCATATGTGCACACACATTTTTTGAGTGATATATTTACCAAATATAAGAAAGTGAGTAATATTTTTGCATGAGGATATTCAAAACAACTTGAATATTTAAACAGCAACTACATGAGAGGGTGCTGAAAAGTTCTTGACTCAAACAAAAGGCAAACAAAAAAGATGTTTATTCATTTGGCTAGATCTCAGACTGTACAACTTCCCCAATCAGCAATTCAACCCTTTTTTGGCCCATGGCCAAAATTAAATGAAATACTGTGAATTAAAATCATATAAGAAAAAACAATTTCAAACATCATTTGTTGACTTTGAAAACACCCATATTAAATGCTTATCACTTAATATCATTAATTTAGAAATTTTAAATTTTTGTTGAGATTTTACACTTTCAAAGATGGCATTCATACACAAATACTAACATTAAGGAAATTGCATTTTTAACTGTTTTTACAGTGTCTTCTATCAACATTATTTTATGTACATTCATAGAGTTTGGCAACAAATGGTGAATTCTACTTTTGAACATACTTCCATTTTCCCATAAACCAATGTATTTTTGAGTTGATGTATAAAATTTATGGGAGACTAATCTATTTGAAAACCACATTAAAACAAATGCAAATGTTCTGAATGTTGTACATTCACCAAATCAAGATTTGTGTGTTCTTCCGAGTTTTTGAACTCACACTCAATACCTTGTTAAGGCAGTGGAGAACTTTTAGAGGGAAAATTAACAGGAGATAACTGATAACTGACATCCATTAAATATGGCATGTGGAACTAGAACAGTCTAACCAAGTGAGCGAAATAAAGGGTTCAGTTCGACATTCCAACTACCTGAAGAAGGCCGGAGCGAACAACGGCTGAAACGTCGTAATAAATATGGCAACAAAGATGAGGACAATAGTCCAAATAATGCAAATAATGTATATAATACCTCATCTCAGAAATATAGACAGATACTGAAGGTACAAATGATTTGGTATGAACAGAGAATAGTTTAATCATTACAGTACAAGAATGGATAAGATATTGTGTACACTCAGAGACCTGTGGCAAGATAAGTAGAGTTTATTTGAAAAAAGAAAAAAAGGTCTTAGGATTTAGAACCACAAGTTCATCTTAACAATGCAGTTAATTAGAATCCTTATTACGCCATTGGAAAATACATAGATCAAAATTATAAAAATATTTAAGTTAGTCACTATGGCTAGCTTTATCAACAGAGAAAATAAAAAACAAACAAAAAAACATTGACAGCATTTCATCAGCTGTAATGTCATCTAAACTCAATTGTTCACACAAAAGCACCATCCCTAAAAAGGATATTATCCAATTAATCAAAGCTTGTTGGATGCCAAAATGCTACAAATTCCCTCAAAGTTAAGAGATTTTCCTGTTCAAAATTATGACTGTACAATTACAACAGTCCACCACTATACAGAAGCAGCATCATGACACATTTAGGCTATAAAACTTTGGGCTATTAATATCATTAAAAATCCTAACATCATCTCTTTGATAATTAAAAATTACTTTTAATAGTGTATTAATTATTTTGGCACCAGTCAGAAATATAGATATTCTTATAATCTGCAAGTTATCACAGAATTTATTCATTGTGAATTTTTTTCTATATACAAATCGTTATTCAACTTTTAAAAGAAAAAAAAGGGTTTTGATTACTGATTTATTCTCATGCTTGTCTCATTTTTTGGTAAATTGGGCTATATATATATATATATGTATATATATATATATATATATATATATATATACACACACACACAAATATATATGTGTGTGTGTGTGTGTGTGTGTATATATATATATGTGTGTGTGTGTGTGTGTGTGTATATATATATATAGATTTAGTGTATTGGGGCAGCAGATCATTATTTAAACATACATTGTTAAATATAACAGACAATTATGTCTGATCATGAGCCATTCTAAAGTTCATACATTTGATTTAATTTCTGGTGAAAATAAAGACAAAAATAGTTCAACATTTGGATATTTTTTAATGAAAATGTCATCTATGTATCTTACATATATAGGGGGTTTATTAGTGTCATTAAGTATATTATTTTCTAAATGTGCCATATAATATTTAGAAAAAAAGGGGCCTAAATGAGATCCCATCACAATACCATCTATTTGCGTATAAATATTACCTAAGGAGTCATGAAAATGTACTTGAGTGGTACATGCTAATAATTTTTTTAAAATAGTTGATAGGTGTGAGACAGGTGTGGCTGTATACATCAAAGATAATGTCATTTGTTTCATGGATGGGGACATTAGTAAATCAATTTTGTCTTTATTTTCACCAGAAATTGAAGCAAACATACAAACTTTAGAAAGGCATTATCAGACATAATACACATTGTCTGTTATATTTAATAATATATATATTAAAGATCAGTGGTTTAACTGAAAAACTGACTTTTTTCGGTTTTATCTTCACACCATGAAACTGCATTGAAATTTTTTATGAAACCGAAATCGTTTAGTTTTTAAGTGCTATCACTGCTGAGTGACTATATACAAAGAAACACTATTGAAAAAGACTTTCAGATGTTAATAAAATTAAATTTTATCAACATTTATACTGTTATTGTAAGAGAAAAAGATTGAACAAAAATGTTAAAAACATTTAATTGACTAGTTTTAGGAAATAAATGTGAAATCTATTTGTTTACAAAAGAAATGAAGAAAAAAAAAAGGAAATATGACATGATGTCTGAAATCTATTTGTTTCAGTTTTCAAAAAAAAAAAAAAAAAAAAAAACCTTTTTGTGGTAAAATTAAGTTAACAACAAAATAGCAAATAAAAATAAAAAATAGTTGCCAATTTTGTCTGGATTTGGTAACGGGTATTGTTTTAAACTTTCATTTTAACTGTGTTGAAAAATCAGCACATACACAGATTTTATTATTTCTTTTTTTTTTTTTTTTTAAATGTAAACTGTTGGTGATGCCCATTTGGAATAGTCTATTTTTGAGATCACACCTAATTTTTCTAGTCTAATTCATTATTAATTAGTTCTAACGCTGCAGAAGGTAGACTCCTTTTTGGTTTAAATGTCAGTGTTACATTCTCTTTTAATTCAAATTTAGCTTTAGTTTTCGTGCTTGTCCCTAGACCTTCTGAGAAAACTTCTGGAAAACTCTTTTTCAATTCATTCTTTAACTTTTTAGTTGCCGCATTTGCACTGGAGGTAACAATTTTTATTTTGTTGCAAAAAGAGTTAATTGGAAGGTCCCAAAGATCAAATTATGTACTCCAGTCTATTCCAAATAAATTAGCAGTAATTCTTTAATACAAACACCAACACTTTCTTGTTTTTTTTCCAAATGAAAGAAATGTTACAAATGAATTCACCCAAAATGTTCAATCTCTTTCCTGAAACTCCATGCGTAACTTTATTAGAAGTCAAACTGGGTTTTTACCCATTTTTCTCTGTGTGTGTTCATTTATGATAGCGATATCAGATCCTGTATCCAGTTGTAATTTTAGTTTGACATTATTAATTTCCACAAAAACAAATTTCCTCTTTTGCGGTGTTTCTAACTCAGTTAAAGACACATTCAAAGCCTTGTTAATTTTCCTTTTACACTTCTTATCTTTACTCCATGTATTTATCATGTTCACATGTTTTATTTTTCCTACATTTTTTTTATCTGCAACGAGCACTTTTGTGTCCTACCCTCCCAAATTCGTAGCAATTTTTGTTCTTGAAACAATTACTTTTGAAACAACTGTGGCAAGTAATAGATATTGAGCAGGGGGGGGTCATCTTTTTTAACTCTTCTGTTAGGAGTTGAAAAACGTCTACAGTCTTTTCTCTTAGATGGTTAGATGCTAAGTACTTGTGAAACATCTCTTTCCTCAATCTTTGTGCCATCGTGTTTTAGATTTACAATACATTGAGACTCTTCTGCTATTTCTAATTTAGCAAGTATCCTGGATCTTATTTCTGCATCCTTATTAGAAGTTAAACTCTGTATGAATATTAGGCATTTAAATAAATCCAGAGTTAATTCATTTAACTTGAACTTTCCACATTCTTGATTCACGACTCCTGCATAAGTGACAAAATCTTCATCGTTGCACTTTACTAAGTTATTGCCAACAAAATTAAATTAATGAGCTTCTATCACCAAAAATTTTTGATAGTATTACAACAGTTCCATCAAAATTTATCTCATCTATTTTTTTGGCAAAATATAATTCACATATTTTTCATGTTCAGTAGGGAACAATTACATTAATAAATGAACTTTCTTTTCATTATTCCAATGCAAACAATTCCTTTTGAAGATCCCTTCATATCTTTTATAACAAGCTGGAAAAGTTATCCCTTCATCTGGGTTGTATACAAATTCACTGACTGAATTAGCAACAGCATCTGGAGTAAGTGAATCTGAAGCCTTTTCTTCTGTAGTTTTAGTAAAAAAAAATTCAAAAAACTTGTAATTCTTGTTGTTGCTTTTGTAGCGTCAACATTTGAATCATGATAGCTTTTAGTTCTTCCATTTTGCTGAACTCCACTGAATATTTTGTAGATTAATTTTTTAATAACTTTGGTTATTTCTCTGTAGTCCTGCAAATACTATGTCTCTTCAGTGAAGAGGTAAATATTAATGAATATCCTATTACGAGGTGTAGGATATGTATATTTTATTTTTTCCTCATGTAAGTTCAATGTCTGTGTGTGTGTATATATGTATATATGTGTGTGTGTGCGCGTGTATGTATATATATATATATATATATATATATATATATATATATATATATATATGACTGTGTGTGTATGTGTTATAGGTCTTGTCCTATATTTGTACCATTTTCTTATTTACTAATTCATCATTCATTTAGAATTCGTACCAATTTCTTTAATTGATTCATCATTCATTTAAAACGGGAACATTATTAGTGACAAAAATGCTTACCTGTATTGATGTAAAATCTACTAGTACTAGGTTGAACATTTGCACTGCTATCATCTTTCTTTTGAATTCCGTCATATTCTTTCCCATGGTATCTTTTCAAATGACTTTGCAGATTATTCATTTTTCCTTGACAAGCTATAATGTTGTGTTTGCAAATATGACATTTGCAAGAAGTTTTGTCTTGTTGGGTAAAATAAACGCCTCATATACTTTTCGACCTTCAAGTGTTGTTTTTTGAAACGTCTGTCATTGTGGAAATCTGTTAACTGGTGCATAAGGGGGTCAATATTTGGTTTTTAAGCAAGTGTAATAAAAATTTATAGACATGCGTAATAACCTCTGGAATTGAAAACCCGACAACTGCAAATTGGGTTGGGTAATAAAGTAGGGATTGTTCACTTAAAGTCAGTTTTTAGGTTTTAAAGGTAATTTAGTCATAGAATTCATAACTGAGATTGAAGTTTATTTATTAAACTTTCGAATAAATTGTCAACTATAAATAACTATGATATTTATTAAGAAACTGGTAAAATACAAAAGAAATCGTCACATAAACTATCTATATTTGTGTCTTTGGACAACACATTTGAGAGAGAAAATGTTAGCTCTCCAGAAGTTAGTTTATGATGTGGCTTTTAAAAATCCAAAAACTGAAACCCCACATGTTTAATTAAAAATATGGCAATTCTTTTCTGGTAGGCCAGTCAACTGTTATTGGGGTTTTGCAAATAAATTCTAAACAGGGAAAATCAATGAGTTATTTTTTCCCCCCTAAATAAATTTGTTTTTACCTAGTGAACACATCTAAAATTAAATATTAAAAATAATCAAAAGCTTTTAATTTCATTTTAGAATGTGTAGATTTCCAAATCTGCGAGTAGCACCTGTTCTTTTTTTAGATACACATTTTAAAACTGAAATTAAAAACTATTTTAATCATTTTAATCTTAAGTGTAATCACTAGATAAAAATCATAAAGATATTTGTAAAAATAAAATGAATTAATTTTCCTTGTTTAGAAGAATTTTATAGGCAGAACACCCACCAAACACTAGTGCTAAAAAAGAATAATTTTTACATTGGTTTTAAAAAAATGACTTGCAGTTTTGAAAATATACACATTTTATAATTCAGATTAAAATTTACTTTATTTTTTTTTAATGGTTAATTTGCAGTTTAGCATCTGTACTTAGTTCACATTTAAATTTTCATTACATTTATGTGTAATTGTACATGCTTCATTCGAATCTGGCTTGATAAATTTGATAAAGATCTACCATTTTGGGGTTACGACAGTAAAAGTTTGGATTCATTCGCATTGTTGTCAGCAGCCATTACTGGTGTTGTTTGCATACATTCGCTGTGGAAAGCTAAATGTGGAAGAATGTACTTAAGAGGATTTTTTTTTTTTTATTGATCTTACTTGTCTCAATTACTGTGCAAGAGAACTATTTACATACACATGCTCAATTGTGTACTGCATGCATAATAATCAAGATATGTGAATATTACCAATAGCTATTTCACAGCAAATGTATGCAAAGAACACCAGCAATCACTGCCAGGACACGAATGGATTCAAACTTTTACTGACGCTAACTCCAAAACGGTAGATTTTATCAAATTTATCAAGCCAAATTCAAATGAAACATGTACAATTACACATAAATGTAAGTATTCAGGAAATTTTTAATGCAAACTGAGTGCAGGTGCTAAACTGCAAATTAACCTTTTTAATATCTAATTTTAGGTGTATTCGCTAGATAGAAACAATTTTATTTGTAGAAAAATAATTTTACACTAGAGACTTGCATATCTAGAAATATACACATTTTAAAAGTGAAATTAAGAAATATTTTAATTTTTAATTCTTAATATCTAATTTAGTTGCATTCCTTAGATAAAAAAAAAACAAATTTATTTATAAAAATAAAAAATCTTCATTCATTTTTCTTGTTTTTAACAACTTTTTGTGATTGCCGTACTGGCTTACTAGAAAACAATTACAAAAAATCTGACTTCATAAAATTTTACATTAAGACAAAACTGGCAACTATTTTTTATTTTTACTCGCTATTTTGTTGCTAACTTAATTTTACCACAAAAAGTTTCCTTTTTTTGAAAGCTGAAACAAATAGATTTCAGACATCATGTAATATTTTCCTTTTTTTCTGTTTGAAAACATTCTATGATTTACAAGTGTCATATTTCCTTTTTTTCTTCTTCATTTCTTTTGTAAACAAAGATTTCACATTTATTTCCTAAAACATAAATGTTGATAAAATTTAATTTTATTAACATCTGAAAGTCTTTTCAATAGTGTTTCTTTGGATATAGTCACTCAGCAGTGATAGCACTTAAACTAAATGATTTCGGTTTCATAAAAAAATTTCAATGCAGTTTCATGGTGTGAAGATAAAACTAAAAAAAAGTTTTTTCAGTTAAACCACCCATCTCTATTGGGAATTAATGGGTTATAGGTAGAAACTTATAATTAAGACCAGATTTTTATAAACTAATTTATACTAGATTTTATGGTGGGCATTAATGACTTAAAAGTAAGTTAATAGCTTAAAATCTAAATTGACAAATATTTAAAAAGTTTGCACTAACCAAAGAAAGTTAGCTTCTTTTAACACAGTATATAAAAATATATCTTGCACAGCAATAAACATCTGGCACCTTACATACATTAGGAAGGTACAGAAAAAGAATTTTTTTTAAAAAAAATCAGAAAATTTGCAATGTTTTACAATATTAATTATAATCAGATCAATTCAAATGCTTAAAACATTTAGTAAAGACTTCTGTTCATTTCTTATGAACCCAACAGAAAATACAAATATAGAAAGAAAAGAATCATAAATAAAACAGAATGTTAAAGATTAGATTGGCAACATTTATTTAGCCACCCATACAAGTAGAAAGTGAACAAATATTTGGCCTGTTAGCATAATAGAAATGCCACAATTCAAACTTGATAAATTTAAAAAAGGGACTAAGCTAGTTCACATACTGAGAGATAATTTTAATAAGGTTGATATTGAAATAAAATTTATATAAGACAAGCTCACTAGGAAAGCATTAAGATAAAGAAAATATTTTTCTACTTTTCAAATTATCTTCATAACTGCTGGTAAACAAAGCTAATAATTTATATGAAACAAAAAAAAGTCATTTTTTTTTTCATTTCAATCCAACCATAATATTTTTTCAGATGATATTCGACTTCTGTACTTGAACTATTTAGTCAGTGATAATATCTAGCTATATTATAACTGAAAATTGAATATAATATAGGCAGATGGTGATTCATTTGTTTGGGGTAAAGAGGCTTAGCAGCAGCTTAAATGCATTTAATGATTACTGGAACTAAACATAGAAAAAAATTAAAACAGTTTCAAGAAATTAGATGGGGTCAGAGGTTCTTAAGGAATTGAATTTGAATATTAACTTGGAGATAACTTAGTATAAATAGATACAGCTCTGAACCCACTTGCTACATTCCCCAAGTTAGGCAAAAAAAGAATCCACACCAAGTAATAATTTACTTGACTGAAGTCAAAAATTAACTCTAAAAAATGTTGATAAATTTATTTATGCAGAGACCTATTCATCATGGTTTCTTAGGCAGAAGAATTTCAAAGAAAGGTTTTCAAAGAAATAAGTAAATAAATAAAACTCTGCCAAAGCTAATGGGCCATGTGATTCATTTGCCAATGGGCAATAGAATTCAGTTGTTTAGCTAACTAGTCATATGCTCAAATCATGCCAATATGTCATTAGTGGCAAGTTGAATTCCATATTTATGGATATGTGGTGCACTAAAACTGATAAGGAATCCTTTAAAACTACCAGAACAGAAGAGAAATACTGAGAGAGAAAAATCACAGTAGCAGCCATAATTGAACAATGTCACCAGACTATCATCCCAATGTTTGAAAAGTGGGAAAATGAGAGATTCAAAATTCAGACCATTGCATACCATTGATAAACATCATAATTGGGGAAAGGAAAAAAAAATTAATAAAGTTAAAAATATGTTATGTTATTCTGGTCTTTCTTAGTCATTATTCCAAGATTTTGATCAATCTTGGGTATCAGTCAACTTTAGTTTTGTGTGACATGTAGTTGGCCCAAGCTTGCAATCTTTCAACCTTGAACTGGGGATGTCTTCAGATCTTCTAGGAGAATATTGGAAAAGAAGGCTCTTGTCCAGGATGTTTGCAAATCAGTGACTGGAACAAATCCATCTGTTACCCATGGTGTTATATTTGGTTGCCATGATTGGATTGTTCAAAGCATATATTTCTTGGACATTAAATTTTTAATGTACACTTATTTTTATCCTTTCATGAAAATTATTTCAGATCAAAGAATTTTATTGTTTAATGATTGCACAAAAAGTGCCTAGAAAAGTAGTCACCTCTATTAAAAATAAAAAATTAAATTAGTCTCATTAACTCCAAATGTGCTGTTCCAGGTATTCACATATCTTTCACAACTGCCACTCCTAAATAAAACAAATAGTCCACCCTTGAGCTTCACAACCCTTTTACTCCCAGAATTGAATCAACAGTTAATTAGCAATTAAACAATTATCCTGATATATTTTGAGTTAGAAACATACCATTAAGCATATCAGATAAGAGAGTATTAACCAGCATTTAGGGTATTTAACGTTTTCTACTCCCAGTAACCAGGGAGTAGATGAACAAACGTTATTGACATAAATTTAGCTCCTTTTTTTGACAAAAAACCAGTTTCTCAGCCTGGGACCAAGATCTGCAGTGGTTTGTCAAAAAAGGTGCTAAATTTATGTCAATAACATTTGTTCATCTACCCCCTGGTTATTGGGAGTAGAAAACGCTAAATATAAAAATACCCTGAATGCTGTTCAAATGCTGGTTAGCACATTTTTATCTGATGTGAAGACAGCCGTTTTTATATATATATATATATATATATATATATATATATATATATATATGAGAGAGACTTAGCATTTGCCCTGGGGAGGAAGGCACCCAACTGTTGTAGTATCTGTTCTGTGCCAATTCCACCCCCACCTCACACCTGGGACAAAATCCTAGGACCTTTTATTTAGCTTGTTTTTTTTTTTTTACTATGACTAGCTCAGACCAAAAATTAACCTGTGGCCTGAGCATCTCCACTCGTTTTCCACATTAAACCAAACTGACTTTGTTGACATCCTGACTCAGTTGGGAATCATGGGTTTTATCCACTTGAGGACACATGGCCCAGTGGATAAAAGCATTGGTTGTTCCAGTGACTCGACCCAAAGTAGTCATGAGTTCAATACCTGGCTACTGCAGTGGTGGACAAGAACTTGGCGAGTTGTATTAAAGGAAGATAACTGAAACATCTGGAAGATACATGGCATGTGGGACTAGAACATGGTGGATGAAATAAAGGGTTCAGTATGAAATTCCAATCACCTGAAGATTATGGTAATAAAAATGTATGCTAAGCTTGTGGAACTATTCCAGCTCCATCCTTTTCAATCAACTTTAATTTTTAAAAATTTAAATTGTCAATCACTCATGTTACTCATCTTTTGTTCTCACTCCTTAGTAATATTTCTGCTTTCTAATTCTCCCAAACCCAGTAACTCTTTGTGTCTCAGTGGCCTTACTCCCTTGCTTGGGGTCAACTTGATTTAAAAAAAAAAAAAAAAAAAAAAAAAAAAAAGTGTTGTGTGTGCTGAATATCAAAACACGTCAAGAATATAAACTGCCTCATTAGGTGGAATAATTTCTACCCACTCCATTAACACTAATCATCTCATGTCAATTTTTTTTTTCTCTAATATTTACAAAATGATTCTTTTGTAACTTGAGAAAAACAGATTAAATTTTCAGATTTTCAAGTTTATATACATATAAAGAAAGAAAATGGAAATGATTGATAGTCCTTTCTCAGGTGCTGTCAAAAAAAGATTTTAATCAGCTCAAACATGTCTCAACACATTCAAAGTATGGCATTCATTTATGGACCATTTACTGACTAAATAGAAATGCATTTATTAAATTACTTAAGAATCAAACTAGTGCATCAGTTAAAGTTTTACAAATGTGTTATATTTGTACATTGTAATTAATTTGAAGGTAAATGTTCAGAATTTTGAAATTATTATTATTATAATTTGAAAATTATTAATGCTACCATTCACCTTATTTTGGTCTTGATGCCTGTTAATAGGCTTAAAAATAAAAAAAATCCTATTACACTTTTAACCCATTAAGGCCCACCATAAAATCTTATATTAATTAAAAAATTTAAAATGATCTTGTATTTATTACTGTTCTACCAACAATCCATTAATGTCAACCATTCCCTAAATGGCTTAAATAAAATAAATATGCAAATTCAGAATGTATTAGTTTTCAATAAGTTAAGAATATGCTCAGATTATATACATATTTTATTACTTCAATCTTTATTTTTAGTGGGTAGTGGTATTTGAGTAGGAGCTCCACTTTTTCTTTTTTTTTTTTTTTAAATGGAATGTTTATTCTGTCTACCAATCTGTGCACTCAAGAAAATGCGCCCTCTTTAAGTTTTCTCAAATGCACAGACAAGTAGAAAAAAAAAAAAAACACCATAAAAGAAACAAAAATAATTTTTTTTTAAAAGAAACATCTACTAAAATACAGGTATCCACTAAAAATAACATTTGAAGTAATAAAAATGTCTGATTAAAAAAACAGTTTGGAAGTTCCAAGTCAAAAATGCCAAATATGAAATTTTTAAATGAATAATTGGATCTGTCAATGAACAGTAGACAATTGAGGGTTAGTCCTTTTTACTTGCTTACTATCCTCTCTAGAAGTACGTGCCTTTTTCAATTAGTGACTACCAACATGGTGTCATCTGCATATCTTACATTGATATGGTTAGACTAATCCATCATAAACCCCAGCAGAACCTTCAGCTCTCTTAAGATTACCTGGCTTGATAGATTAAATAATTCTGGTGAGAAAATGCACACTTCATTGAGGTCATTTGTTCCTAATGTTCTGTATTATTTCATCTGGTAATCTCTTTCTTTTTTTTTTTTGTCTTTTTCCATGGATGATCATTTGTTGATATTACTAGAGCTTCTCTTGTGTGCCACTTGAAATTTTTCATTTGTGCAATTAAAATTTGTTACTTTTCAGCATACATCTGTTCATAAGTTGAATCATCCTAGAGTCCATCACATTAGTGTTTCAGTGTTGCTGTGTGTTTCTGTAATTGACCTAATTTTGCATCATAGAGAAATGTGGTCACTCACACGAGTTAGCACTGGGATAGGTTTTACTGTGCAGAACTACATTCTTAAATCTCTTATTGATTGTTATGTAGTTAATCTGGTTTTTCATATCTCCTAAGCTTTTCTATGTCCATAATTGCTTTGGGCTGTTCTTGAAACCAGGTGTTATTATGGATTACTAGATTAGTAATGTAAGAGGAGAGAGTTAATTATGACTCTTATATTACTAATCTGGTAATCCCCAATAAAAGAAAATCTCAAAAAGCAAAGTAACCAACACTTTCAAATATCCAAGCATCACTTCAATTCTACAATGATTATCTCATATCAATAAGACAGATATTGCTCTTCATCCCTATTTAGTTTTATCAAGTCTTATAAAGACTTGATGAAAATAAAAGCACTGAATATTATTACTATGTGGTTGGAATCAGTGAGAACAAGGTTAAGATTTTATTTTGCTAAAATTATTTTACAAAAAAAAAAAAAAAAAAAAAAAGGGAAAAACATGTAGAATGTTTGTCCTATTTTTTAATAATATCTTACTAGTAATACCTGTGAAAATTTCAGGTTTTTCCTATTTGAATTTTCTGGTGTATCAATATTTAATGAATATATAAGCTCACTGAAAATTTCATGACGACAAAATACCTATAGAAATTCCCCTCTTGCCTTGTTAAGTAGGTGAGCTTAATTTTAACCAAATATTGCAATAACAATCCTAAGTATGAATGCAGGTCATTATTTAAAGAAGTAAGAGGGTACAAAGGAAAAAAAGTGACAAGTTTTTCCATTTCACTGAAACACATGAAAGAATTACTCTTTCTTTCTCTCACTGAACCCAAACAGTGTCTCTGATATGTCTTTCCTTCTTTCCTCACAATCCCAATTGTTTATTATTTATGAGGTATTGGCAAAGCACAACATGCTAACTAAGGAAAAAGTAAAATTATATTTTATGCCAGACTAGACCAAAATTATAAATCTTTGAATTCATTCATTTATTCACTGGTCAAGTCCTGAATAATCTTGTTTTTGTATTTTTGTCTTGTTATCTTGATTGTTGGTTTCAAATGAATAGTAATGTTGCTAATACCGTTAATCTTTACCTACTGCACCTATGCATTTCTCTTTGACAAAAAGAAACCAAGTTACTGATTCAGTTCATGACATCTTTATTGAATTATATGGATACAAATTCATTTGCATATAAAGAAGAGTAAAAAGTTAACAATTACTTATCCTGCTGATTTGTCATTTGTATTTAAAGAAAAAATCTGTTCTAATTATTTATTATAAAATCTGAGAAAAACAAATAGAATTTTACAAATTGTAATGATAATATTAGACGTTTCTGTATAAGGAAACATTAACCATTCATTGGCTGAACAGCAAGTGTCACTTTTGGTTAAAACTTATAAAATCATTCTCTTAAAACAATTTTTCAGGAAAAATTATTCCAGTAACTGTTATCACTTTTTCCAGTATTGATGGGGGTTTCCTTCCTTGCCTTTTGCTTGAAGTAGTATGGAACGTCAACATCTTGATTATGTCATTTTCACTTCAATTTACATGTGCTATCTGTTTTAATTGTTGCTGCTGTTGAAAGTCCTCAGTTTATGTGGTTTCTGCTATTTGGTACAGTTTTTTGTGATTCTGTAACATCAGTTCACAAGGTTCAAAGAAAAAATGGACCTTGCTAAGACCAAAACCTACATGTTTCAATTGCTCAAAACCATTTTTAATCATTGATCCGAGAAAGCTGTTACACAAGCAGATAGTCAGGATATTTCAAGATATGTACAAAATTTTGTGGTGGACTTTGTCATTGTCTTGCAGTAAATAACTTTCACCCACTGAGGATTTATCAGTAATAATTATGTTGTATCATTACACCAACATTAATTAAAAAAAAAAAAAAAAAAACTAGATATGAAATTAAAAATTACTTATGACTGTTTTAAGAATTAAAAAAAAAAATCATTTCAATGTATCACTTTTTCAGATCAAAACTTAATTTTTTTAAATATAAAAAACAAGAAAAAAAATGAAAATTCATTGTTTTGTGCACTTAGTGCAGCATGTCAAATGCCAACAAAAATTTGTCAACCATTAATGGTTTGTTGTATATTTTCATATTATTTTGTAAACATTAATTCATAACACTTTTTTAAATAATTATTTTCATTATGTCACTTTTTCATATAAAAATCTATTTGTTGTATAATTAAAATATAAACAAAACCAAAAATAAAGTTGTTTATTTTCCACTGAATTGGTCAACATTTAACCACAAATAACACAAATTCTGTTCATTTTAGGATCACAGTTCTTTTGTGAATATTAATCAGCATTCAAAGAGCTTCTTGAAGATATACAACCTGACTATATTGGAAGATATGAAAATGTTAGCATATAGTGGTAAATACCAAAATCAGCCATTTTGAATTTGCCCCAACTCAGTAAAACCTTCGTAATTCAAGCCATAATCAAAAGTCCACCACAAAATTTTGTACATATCTTGCCATAAGGCTGACAAATTTGTTGTCCAATTTAAAAAAAAAAAAAAAAAAAAGATACTTTAGAAATTAAAAAGTCAAATGTTAGGGTCAGATTATCTTGGTTGACCTTTAAATATAAAAATAAATAGATCACCTTTTAGAGCTATTGAAGTACTTTAAAATGGTACGTAATTTAGCTTTGTAGGTGAAAAAACAACTGAGATATTGATATTTAAACTTTGTGATTATTTTCCAAAATTCACTTTTTTTGGCAAAGGTCAAAGTGTCATATCTCTGGAACCCTTTGACCTAGAGATATAAAATTGGTACCATTCAATTCCTATCATGAAGCTCTTTCAGTGTTCCAAATTAAAAAAAAAAAAAAAAAAAAAAAATCTGTCAGTGATGGTCAGACCCTTGTTGATTTGACATGAAATTATGCTCAGTTTCCTTATCTCCTTTTTTTTTTTTTGCACCCCAAGCAGGTCGATAATGTCACTAGACAGCAGAGGGTTATAGGAGTACAAGAAGACTTTACAAAACGATGATTGAGGAAAGGACCAAAATGGAACAGAGTACAAGAAAACAGAAGATGGCATTTGATGTTACATTTAAATTTTTGAAGATTGTAATTATCAGGGAAGCAATAAATCAGAAGCATGTTCTACAAGTGAGATGTGCAAGAAAAGAAACTGTTAGATTAGAAGTGGCATCTAGCTAGTTCAACAGTAAAATAGTGAGGCCTAGTTGACAAAATAATAGTATGCTTAAATTCATGCAGTCAGAGCAACAGGGGACAAAGCTCATCAGAACAGTTGCCATGAAATTATAGAAGACTGAGGGAAGCCACGTCATTTCAGTGGCTCAAGTTGAGATACCTGGTAGGGATTGATTACTTTACAGACACTTCTTTGAATTTTGTCAAGGATCTTGAGATGTACAACAGCAGCACCAGACCAGATATGGCAACAGTAATCAATACACAGTCAATAATTTCCATCCTTTTGAAGGTGGGCATCACTGGCCGGTGCCTTAAGAGTGCTTCACATCACCAGACAACAGCCTAATAGGCATAGAGTTGGATCTACTAAAGATCCAAAATAAGCTAATTAAAACCAAGCTGGCAACACAATGTTACTTTCAACACAAAACACATCTGCTTACCTTCCATTCTATATTATTGATAACTGTCACTACGAGCACATTGTGTTTTGTTTAATGATCAAAAGCAAACACTTAACATGTTAAAAATCTGTGCAAGATGGATTCTGACAAAAAAAAGAAAAAAAAAACATTTATAACATGGGAAAATGAACTGACTTTTCTTGCAGTAGATGTAGCAATTGATTCAATATAGTCACTCCATTTCATGTTATGAGATCATTGATAAAGATCAGAAGAAGTCTAGGTCCAAGGATAGAGTCCTGAAACACTCCCACATTAGTATAAATTATCTGAAAGTATACACATTCAACATTATCTTCATTACAGGAATTGTTAGGAATGCTTGGATTAAGCCAAATATCTATTCTATGACATCATAGCCATTCAGCTTGCATAGAAAGCCGGCATTTCAAATCCTGTTGAGTACCTTAAAAATATCTAATGCCAAAGCTTAATATCCTTATCTAAGGTTTCATAAACAAATTCAATGGCGGCCATTAATACTGGCAATAGACCTGTTGAAACAGAAGCCATATTGTTTGTTTGAAAGGAGGTTGTGCAAAGTAGAATGCTTAACCAGTTTGGCATTGATTAAGGCCTCAAGTACTTTGGAAAAAAAAAAAAAAATGGTATACTAATGGGGCAATAATTTAAGAGGCCAGAATTCTTACAGACAGTAATTACAGAAGAGGATTTTGAACAAGCTTGAAAGCAGGAAACAACAAGGCATTTATTGTAAAGTTTGGAGAGATCAGGAGCACAGTTCTTTAGGATGACAGCAGGGACTTTGTCACATCCACTTGCTTTGTAGGGATCGAATTTAGAAATGTCAGAAACCATTGATGAGGTTATACACATAACAACTCAGCAGAGAGACTGTTCTAGTTGGGAAATCTGGCAGGAGTACTCCAGATGAGTCAAGAGTGGAGTTGGAAGAACTTCCAAGCAAAGCACTACCTTATCTGCAATAGATGCCAATACTTCAAATTGATTGGAGAGAGAGGAGGGACTGAAGATTAGCTATTGTTCAGGAGACTCTTGCAGAGCTGCAAGTAATCTCTAGAACCAATACAGATAATACAGTGTCTCATTCTATCAACAAATAGTAACTTTGCTTCTTTAAGGACACACTTGCACTCATTATGAGCAATGACAAAGTGTACCTGTTACAACAAGACCTATCACTCTAGTATAGCTGGAAGAAGCAATTCTTATGGGTTGTTGTAACTGAGCTGGCATGTGAGAACCAAGTATAAGATCATGGTTTCACTTAGTATTTCTGTACTGAAATGAAAGCTTCGATGCTGGCCTCTTGCCCAGGAAGAGGCACATTTATGAACAGAATACTATACTAAATTTGTTATAATTGAGGTACTTGAAATGTTTGGCATTTATTAATTCCACATACAAAATTTTTATGGATTCAGAGTAGTTGCAGTAACTGCTTTTATTATGACATTGTGATGTTTGCCCAGCCGGTCCATCCAATGTTCAATCCCCACAGCTGACCATTGAATGGATCACTTCAATCCAAGTCTTGCCTTGCCTTATGTTGTGTTTGATTTAGATCACAAGGCTGGCAAGGATCAAATTGTTGACAGGAATCGTTGAATTGGTCTGGTCCAGACAAAGTGAAGCCACAAGTATTAGGATAAATTATAATAAAGAAAATGTTTTATATAATGTTTCTTGTACAGAGCTGATAGTACAATATCATTTCTTCAGGTTGAAATATATGTTATCCATGCAGGAATATATTTGTCATGCAAAGTTATTCGACCCTTCCCTCTTTGAATATTTCCTGACACTTTGTTCGGTAGGACTAAGTCTAGACAAGGCTTCTGGAACACAGCTCAAAGTCATAGGTTTTCGTCAGTAGCAGGAAGTCACAGGAGTTTGGTGAAGCAGTTGTCTCTTGATAGTTTCAATTCTCTATTTATAAAGGAAAAATCAGATGTTTCTGTCCTTCCCCTCTGCCTTTATCCATGGAATTTAATAAATCTTCCCTTGTCTCTTGGTATAACTATCGAATTATCCCTTCAACACTTAAATTGTTACATCTCTCCCTTGCCTTTCCTGTTATTTACTTGTAAATGACATAAATCCCCCAAACCACTAACAAAGCTATTTATCATGTATTAGTTCCCTGCTACTATTACATGCAGTAGTGATAAAACAAAAAAATATTCTTTTTCTCATGCACTATTTTCACAAGTCCCTTCTTTCTCTGCTATATCATGCAATTTTTAATTACAGGGGCTTGCACCACCCATTACCAATTACTCAATATTACCCTGAGAGTCTCAAACTCTTACTTCATTCCAATCTACAACCCCTTTCTTTTCTTGTTTTATGGTTTGTCCTTTTTGGTCACTTTTTTTTTTTTTCCTCCACAATAGGCGGTTTTGGTTTCTCTTTAACAGGTGGCAGCTCTGGGGAAAGGGATATGGATATTCCAAATGCAAAACATCCTAGGGGTAGGTCTAATAAGGACAATGGGGATTCTACCCTCAATATACTAGTGAGTTCACTTACACACACTCTGGACAGATCAATCTGCTTCTGAGTGACTGCTGCAAAGACCTCAAATATACTGATAGCATGTGGCAACACACTGTCAATATATCTATTTGGCAGTTTTTCTTAATCTCTTCTCTATTGCCTTTAAACAATTCAAGCACACACAACTTGTGATTACCCATCACATAAATGGGACTTAATGAGGCACACATCCCTAAAGCATCAACCTGACACTTCCTTGTTTCTTCTATCATCAACATCATAAATTTTATCCTAGCTGAATTCAATTCAATATCTTGAAACCACCCCAAGTCCTGTCTTACTCAAGGGTAGGGAATGGGTAAGTTTATTACTTGATATATTCAAAAAATACTTTCTCTGTCCAATAATGGAATGTACATCAAAATAGCTTTTTATCTTCTAACAAGGTAACACAACCTAGTACATTGTAGTATTTCCATAACTCTTAAGTGAGGTCTACCAGTAACCTCAAATGATGGGGTAATTCAGCCTGTATCCTGCATAATTCCTTCAAGTGACCCGGGATCACGATGATTGGGAAAAAATGTCCTAATAATTGGAAATGCTGCTGTATGAAACCACTTAATTCTTAAATTATTAGCTACTTCCTGTCAATTCCCTCAGGTTATTTATCAACCAATTGATACTTGCTCTATTCTTCGCCAGTTCTACCCTCATCACGTTCAGTATCAATACACTTTCTCTTACCACCTGGGCTAGGATTCTCTGATCCTTTTCTACTTCTCCCAGGTTCCTTCTTATAACCTTGATATCATCCTCAGGCACTATTCCAAATAGGACACTCAGCACTTTTTCAACAATAGAGACTACTGCTGTTTCTTCTCCTTCGCAATAATTCAATTCCTTTCAGATAATTCCTCATATCCTTCCACTGGGCCCCCATTATGGCCGTCTCCAATTCTAGAGAATACAATAGCCTGAGGTAACGCTCTGCTCTGGTATACTTTGCCCTGGCTGCACAGAGCTTATTTATCTCGCTCTCTAGTTTGTTCAATAGAAACTCATATGGTTTTAAATCTATCACAAATGTGAGCAACCACTTTGACCTTGTTATCACATCATTTGATTTCTTGAACATTCTGGCTGTGTCTCCAGGCTTCTATCCGCAGCAGTAGCAGTTTTTTCATACCATCCATCCCTGCAAGGGTAACAAGATTTCCTTGTCTTACTTTGCTGACCACCCATCATTTACTTTTATACTCACTTATTCTGGAGCATTTCACTACTTCCTTCTCTTAGTTTCCAACTTTCAAGCTTTTCTTCTTTTAACCAAGCTGGACTGATTGGTCATAGACAGGTGCTTACATTTTAAAGGTTTTGTCTCACCAATACAACTACTGGACACACATGGGCCCTTGTGCAGACCAACAACAGCATCAAAAAATAATTTTAGTTACCAGATATTCTTTTTAATGAACCCAACGTTGTTGCTCACCAACATCAAGTCCATTCGTCCCATTGTCCAAAGTCATATTCTTTTATTGCAATTCAGGGTCTCCTACCCATCTCAGTCTCTGCTTAAGATTTACTCTGGCTCAACTTCTGGCCTAATTTCTTCCCTTAATTGTTTTTGGAGTTGAGAAAGAGGTATCTCATCCCCTTCCCACTCACTCACTTTTGCCTTTACGAGAAGTTTCGAGTCAGAACTTGGGACTTCGTCACAGTCCCACAATGACGGTTAGATGGAGTGATGATATCACAAAGCCCTTTTATCGACACAGATGACAAATGAATGCTACTGGTCACTGCTATGAACTCCGCATTAGTGCATGAACCACACCACCCGATTCACCACCGAAGGATTCTACTGGCAGTTGACTTATTTCTCTCTCTTCCTCCTCCTCAGAGACTTGATCTGGCTACACAGGGTTGCTTTTCTCCTCCTTGCTTTCTTGTTCCATGGTTCAGTTACTTTCCAATCATTTATCTCAGCTAATTTCAGGTCATTAGAATGAGCCCTCTTAACTCACCCCACCATTTGATCCAGGATTACAAATGACACTGGATGCATCTGTTCCGCTATTCTATAATAGGGTTCCACCTCTGGTCCAATTTTTCTTCTCTCGGGTTAATTTTATAGAACACAAGATCCCCAACTCTACCTCCTTTCTTCCTCTATTCACGCTCTCATTTCTCTTTTTCTGTGTTCTCTTTTTTCTCCTCCTTGCTAGGATAAACAACTTATGCTGCTGCTTGATTATTAATTGGTGATGGTCCTCTCCCATATATTTCCTGCCGGGTTTCAGCAAATTATCCACTGGCAGGACCACATCTTGCATGAACAGCATACAGTACGGTGAGAACTTAGAGGCTTCGTTTATTGTAAGCCTCACAGCTGCCAGGGCTTGCATCAGATACAGGTCCCAATACCCAGAGTTATCCTTTGCTAACACATTTCCCAAGGTCCTATGGAATCTTTCCAACTTTGCATTACCCCAGGGATGACAGAGGGAAATAGTTATGTGTACCATGTTCAGGCTTGCCAGGACCTCAGTCATTACTGTTCACATTTTCTGGTCTGTTGTCCATGACCAGCTACACAGGTCCTCCATACCTAGGAAATATTTCACATCACTAGATCAGCCACTGTCTAAACTTTCTTGTTTGGCATGGCATATGTCTCAGGCCAATTTGTTAGCCAATCCACAAAACTCCCTATATACATGTTCCCACTTGGGGTCTCCCTGTATGGCTCTGATACATCTATGGTAACCTTTTCAAAGAGACTTGGGATATTCACTTTTTTCAGTGGGGCCTTCTTTTGTTTTCTATTCTGGGCCTAACATACCATGCAATTCTGAACATAGTTGATGATTTCGTTATACAGCTCAGACCAGTAATAGGTCCTGCGCACCAGGTCGCAGGTATTATCAATTTCCATATGACCTAGTCCTTCATGACACTGTCCCAATATTTCTGCTCTCAGACCCTTTGGCATGTACAGTCTGAGCCTTACTTCTTTATCCTTCCCTGAGAGGTAATACACACTTGTAATAGGAGTGACAGTGACTTACCAGGAGCAAAGCGAATTCGTTGCCTCGCGTGTCGAACCATTCTCTGAGAGTCGGTCGCGCGTGCGCCTACTGCCATTTTTATGCAGCAGACTTATTTGCATAAGAGAACCACGCTACCGATTAAAAACCCGGCGAGTGGACGTGGGAGGCCACTCTTTTCTAGGCTTCGGCGAGACTAGACGGATTGCAGACAGAAAGCGACTTCTGGACATACGACAACACTCCCTTTATGTACTGCATACTGCCACTACTTTTGTTCTGAGGGCAACTATTTCATGATTCTCCTGACTCTTCTTAATTTCTTCCATCCAGTGAGGGTAGTCACAACCTTTGTGGTTTCTTTTATATCTGTCTCCAAAACAGGGTAGTTTCCTAGCCTATTTGAGTTAATCACACTTATTTGGTATGCCCTCTCATCCACCTCTGGCTCCACTCTCACTAATTCTGCTTCCAGCTGTTTTAGTATTCTCAACAGCAGATCTGCACAGGTATTGTCCCTATCAGCCAAGTACTCTATCTTGCACCTGTTCAAATTCAGCACCCACTGCTGTATCTTTATTTGTCCAATTAGCCTCCACCAAATATTGGAGTGGTTTATGGTCAGTTTTAATAGTAAACACCACCCAATTCAGGTAATAATCTAACTTTTGTAAGGCATACATAACGGTGTATGCCTCTGTATCACAGGCTATCTCTGCATCTAAATATGATAGGAAATACACCAGCACTTCCTCCAGTATGCCTGGCACTGGACCATCCCTGTCTGGGCATAGTTGGATAAGGACTACTCCTATGCACTGTTGACTAGCATCTGTGTAGAGAACCTTTGGCTCGCTGAGGTCCAGCAAGGGAATAGCAGTCAACTGCCCCATTTAGGCAGTCAAACACACTGCTAGTTTCAGGTGGATGGAGGACTATCAGACTTTTTAGTCAATGCTATCAAAAGGGTTGCCACTCCAGAAAACACTGGGATAAATCATCTGCCTCACCGTCTTTGGCTCAGGCATTTCCCTTATTACTTCTATCTTGTCTAGGTTGGGTTTAATCCCTTTCCCATTTATAATGAAACCTAGGTATTATTTGGTCTCCTCGCACTTTGATAGTTTCAACTTCAATCAGTGCCTTCTTAGTCAACCCAATACCTGTCTCAAGTGGTCAAAATGCTGTTCAGAATATAGTCCTGATAGGCCATAGCGAAATCTTCAATTCCATTTAGCACTATGGATATTAACTACTGAAAAATACCCAGGATATTGGCCAAGTCAAACAGCATTACCCTGAAATGAAACAGGCCCATGTGGCAAGCAAATATCCTGATCTTAAGTCTATAGTGGAGAAGTATCTAGCTTTCCCAAGCAGGGCCAGTATGTCATCTATCAATGACAGTGGTACTGCCAAGGTTTTGATATGGCATTCAACTTCCTAAAATTGACACAGAATCTGTGCCCACCATCTTTTTTATCTACCACCGCTATGGGAAAGCTCCAGAGCAACACAGATCTTTCAATTATCACTAGTTTTAACATGTTTCGGGCAGCTTCCTTCACTAAAAGTCTCTTGTAGATGGGCGCCCTAGAGGGTCTGGCCCAATTCCTTGTCTGAATTAACCACATCACAGTTGCCTCTCAAAAGACATTCCATTCTGGCCCAAAACCTTCTACAGGCCACTATTTCCTCATTTTCACTCTCCTTACTCAATCTGGTCCTTTCTTTCCCTTTGTGTCAAATTTTACCTGTCTTGTGGATCTTAGTGAGAAGGCCCTTCTTACCTCTTCTCCCTTCTTTGTCTTGTTGGCTTGATTGGCCAACATCATAGATACTACTTCTGACACCTCTACTATTGTTTCACACAAGGGTACTTTGTCTTTTCTTGAGCCATACTTGTCTGTCAGAGTTAGTTGAAAAACTCCTTCCTTAAACTTTTCCTTTATCATCAGTCTACTTCTGACTGCTGTTCTAGGAGGTAACTATGTCCTCATCAACTACTACCACTACTGACCCATCAAGAGTATCTCCCAATGGCATCTCTATGCCATTTACTATTAATACAGTATGGTTGAACTTTATGTGCACTATGCTGGTGCAAACAATCCTCTCCCAAGATTACATCTCCACAGAGATTTGGTGTTATATAGAAATTGTGGACTCTCCTTGTCCCTCCTCTTCTCACTGGGGGAATTACCATCTGCCTCATCCTCATTGGTTTCCTGTCTGCCTGACTAATCTCCATGTCAGGTTTTCTCAACCACCCCAGATTCTTCAGGCTTTTATATCTATGCTCTTCTATTAAAGAGACAGATGCCCCCATATCTATTAAGGCCCTCATTGTAGATCCACTTACCATTGCCTCACAGGTAAGTTCTCCCTTTTGGGTGAGCAAGGAGAATACTTTAACCATCTTCCCCTGGAGAAACAACCCTCCACCTGTCCAAACATGGGTGCCAGCAGCAACAATCCCTTATGACCATTATCACAGGGGTCCCTGACAGTCTTTTGCGTTCATTACAGAACCAGCACCTTCTTCCAGGGAAGTTTGTAGCAAAATGATTGACCCAGCCATGTGCCCAACACCACATTCCTTTACTTTTTAACTGGGCTGCCCTCCCTTTTACTTGTGAGGCAGCCCACTGGCCTTTCCCTGATTGTGTCTGTTAGAGGTGTGTCTGTTGTCAGAGGGGAGGGGGTCTTCTTTATCCTACATCATTTTATTGTACAATCATGACAAATGCACCTAGTGCATCTTGGTTCATCAAAATCCCAGGTTAACCCCCACTTTGTTGGATAGCCCACTGCCCTGTGGCCTTCATAGTGACAGGTCCAGCATACCAGCCCTAACCTGCCAGGTGTGGGTTTATAAAACCTGTGCCTCAACGTCCATGCCCTTCTATTAGGAACCTTTTCCCATAACTCTGGGTCTATCTTTTTCTGCTTCACCTTCCTATTCCATGTGGAATGTTCCTTCCCTGCCTACCTCCCAATCTTTCACCTGTACACTCTTGCCTCTCACCTTTTCCCAAATTTTTTTGCTATCCTTAGCTAATGCAATAGCCACTAACAGTTTGACCAGGACTTCCTTAATTAATCATGCCTTATGCAATACTTTTTGAGTACTTACACATACAAGTCAGCTAATTTTTCAGCCCTCACTCCTAACTCTCCAGGAGATTTGCCTTTTATTTGGGCCAGCTTCATGAGGCTTCTCAATGCCTCCACTGATGTTCCTTCATCCACATATTCGCCTACCAAAAGTCCCTCTGTCTAGGTCAACTGGGGGTCCCTCACTAGGTGACCCCCTATAAATAACCAGCCCCTCTATCAAGTTGATAGACACCATCCAGTCTTTCAACTACCTTGGGTTTACCCAAACAGCTAAAAGAAATGTCCCCCCACTCAAAGACTCTGCCCCCACCCCCAATAGCTCTCTCAGGTCACTTGTTAGCCAGTGCCCCACTATCTCTTCTTCAATCTACCTTTTTAGGTTCTTCTGACCCATGGTCACTCATTTCTCTTAACTAGTATATCCCCAATTGAATACTAGCAAATCGAAGGGAGGGAATATCGAATAAAATAATAAACAGCAAAAAAAATTTCTGGTAAGAGACAACAACAAAATAAGAAAATTCAAGGAAAACTGAAAAATGTCCTACCTGTCACTTATTCTGTGGTCAACTAGCAGTTTACAAAGTGTAGAATGATTAATAGAACTAAACAAATGGTTATATAACACAAGAAAACAAGCCTCCTTGTAAATGTTTGTATATTTTTAGTTCCTTAAAATTGTTTTTTTTATTTATCTCTTAATTTATTTAATTATTTTATTAATATTTTTTTAATGTATATTTTTTGTATTTTTATATATTTTAATTTTTTATTTTATTTAACTTACTTTATTTTATTGATGTCAAATATTATCATCTTCAATTTGAAATCGAGATGATAATGTGAGGATTCTTTCATTGTCGAAAATTACATGAATATCATTCAATTCAATGTATCTATTTTGAATTTGATCACTCCCTTCCTTACTCTTTGTTCAGTCCTTAAAGAAAAAAAAAATCATTTCTAGGTCACCTTATTGGCTTATGTTTAATTCTTCCTTCTTTACTTTCTTTTCTTTCCCTCCCCTCTCTTCTCTCTCCTTCTGTCCCCCCACAAATTTCTTTACAATACACCTTATATTGGAATTTTTATTTTTCTTTCTTCCTTTTTTAATATTAAATTTTTTCTTTTTTCCACTCTTTTCCTTTCATCTGGATAAATTGACTCCATTTATTAAAAAAAAAAAAAAAAACTTTGGTCTGAAGATATGAATATTTGTATATTCATGAAATAAATTATAACTAAATGGATTTTTAAGGATCGTCTGTTTTCATTATTATTACATATGTAAAATATATATCTATATATATATATATATATATATATATATATATATATATATATATATATATATATATATATATATATATATCTCAATATTATTATTATTTTGATTATAATAAAAACATGTTGAAATCGCTACACAAAAGCTTTCAGGTTTCAATACTATGACTGTACCTCTTCAGGTGATGGTAAGCAACTGATGATTAAATGATTTTAAGGAAATTTAACAACAAAGTGTTACCTCTTTTCTAAAAGTTAAAGGGGGGGTGGGCATAAGGTCAGAATTAAAAAACTTGATTTCTTGATTAACCAATTAAATGTCATATCTACACTAAGTAGAAAAGTAAGCTCAGAGGGTGGAGGTGGGTGAGTTAATTTTTCATGTCATGATAAACTGGAACATAGACAGGTCATCATTAATGATTGCCAAAAATATGTTATGACAAATGTATCATGATTGTAAACAAATATGGCATGTTCAATTTTTTTGAAAGGGCATTGAAGTGAGGGGTAGGTTAATCAGATGTAAAGTTAACAAAATTTTTTTTTTAGATTCAGGAAGCTTCTTAAAGGGGCCTGTAGATAAAATTAAAAAATGTGGAACATATATATATAAGTTATTAATAATACTAACTGGATGGCAATACATAGCAATATTAAATCTGAATATACAAAATAAGGTAATTACCAGTAGAGGGTGAACCATTATATATTAATAAATTATGGCTATAAGAAATGGTAATACGTAATTTTTAAAAATGTAACTATATTTTAAGATAAAAGAAACTGTGTTGGCAATTTACAGTTAATTCTCTCTTATATATATTATAAAGAAGCAATTTATACAGAGAATTAATTAGTGATTTCACCATTAATCATATTAACATAGTAATATTAATGTGATTAATGGTGAAATCCCTACACTAACAAGACTTAATGAGACATTAATTGATAGTAAGCTAACGTCTCATTAAGTCTTGCTAACAAAGTGATTTTGCCATTAATCACATTAACATCATTGCTAATTAATTCTTTGTATAAATTGCTTCTGATATAATACATAAGCTGCACACTAATATATATATATATATATATATATATATATCTTTCACGAGATCGCTAAAAAAGAGCATAGCATGAATAAAAAGGGCCTTAAACTTGATGAAAATAATTTTTTATTGTCTAAATGTTTATGTTATTATTACAAGATCAAAGTATTTTTTTTAAAGAAAAAAAACAAAAAAATAAAAAAAAAACACTCTTGGCATGACCAAAATTTTCATTAAAAATCTTTTTTTTTGAGTCAGCAAAATTGATAGAAAATCATGTCAACCATTTTTTCCATTTTGTAAACAAAAGTGAAATTCTCCATTTAAAAATCTTTTAAAAATCAATTATACTTTTTCAAAATTTATTTTAAGAAAACTAAAAATTATAAAGTTTAACATATTTTGAAAAAAAAACATTACTTACTTTCTACACCAAAAAGATGTAGTTTAAAAATAAGAGAAAGCAGGTCTAAAGAAGGGGGATGAAATGACAAGTGTTGAGTGATGATTTCATCACATATTCACATCCTACGTGAGGGAAAGTTATCGTATGGAAGGACAGAAGTGACGTAATTATTTAGTTTTAAGTGAACCAACCTATTTACCTTGCTGTTTTTAAGGAAAACTTTCAGCACTAATTTTTTGGGTTTCACTTTTTTGCTTATGATGCTTTATAGAAAATATATTATAAAATAAATTAAAATAAGACTTGAGAGTGAGATAAAATTTCATGAGAAAGGTATCTAATTAATTATAGGTACCTTTCTTATGAAATTTTATTATTTATTGCATTTTACAGTATTATTTGTATTTTCATTCATTTTATTATATAAAAATAAGATCATCTCAAGCTGAAATTAAAAAATCAAGTTACCTTCTCCACATGTTTTGCACAAAAAATTAGCAAAAATAAAAAAATAAAGGCCGTTACAGCAGGAAACAACACTTATAGTAATAATGTCAAGTCTTATTGTATTAATGCTGCTTCCAGTCTTCCATACATTTGAATTACAGCCATTTTATGAACACAAAAGCCATGCAAAATTAGTTTTTTTTTTTATATATATACTGGGGGTCTGCTGATTATAACCAGCTTTACAATTTATAATCTGTATACATAGTCAATGATGTTATTAAGTAGATCTAAGCTGTACATTTTCACTAATTTTTAGAATATTTAACAACTTTAATGTAAAAATAAAAATAATCTAAGAAATAACAAATAATTGTTTTAAAAATTCATTTTTCATCGAAAAAGGTTTTGCTTTCAGACAATATTATCCATATTCATAAAAGCAACTAAAAGCATTTGAAATTAAATAATATCTTTGTATGTTACAATTCAGAGCTGATTGTAAGGTATTTTAATAAACATTTTGATGATAAAATTTTGTTTTCATCAAGTATGGGGGCTTTTCTATCATGCTATGCTTTTTTTTTTTAGCAGTCACATAGAGGATGCTCTATATATATATATATATATATATATATATATATATATATATATATATTGATGTAATGAATATGCATACACCTGGGTTCCTCCCTCACAGTAATATGATTAGCTGGTGTCAACCATAAATACAGACTGATATGGAGGTACATGGACTATGCCTATTGACTTCACCTATTGCCTACCACTACGACGAGGACCAGTCCATTATGGTTACCTGCTAGATTGTCCTACCCGGTTACAGTAGTCAACAACCACTTTGCTACTTGAACAAATACATCCCTTTCCAGGACAACATATCATATATATATATATATATATATATATATATATATATATATATATATATATATTTAGATAGAGATGTAGAAAGATATATCTATGTCTGTGTCTCTCTCTCTCTCTCTCTCTCTGTGTATATATATATATATTATAAAAGGCACAAACACTAAAACTTCATGGTGGTAATAATTTATTTCATTACGGTTGTAAAAACGGCCTCAATTAATTAGAACTTCAAATCCAAAAGGAAACAGAAAATATTTCTCCAGGTTTGAATAACAAAATTTATGTAAATTTATATACGTGAAAGTGTGGTAAAAAATTGGAAAGAAAGATGCATAAGACAGAGAGAGAGAGACAGGTGGAAATAAAGACATAGAAAGAAAGACAGGAAAAAGACGTATGTGAGATTGTGGAACAGAAGATTTTGAACTCATTCAGAGAGAGGAGGTAACAGATAATTTTTAAAAAATTTGGAATGAGATGAATAAAAGTTATTTACAGTTGAAACAACCGACTTCTTGACCTAATTTAAAATACAGACTACTATGGAAAACATGGATACATCAGTTGTGACAGTTAAAGACACATGAAAGGGAAAAAGAAAAAAAGAAAAGAGGAAAGAAAGGAAAGGGAGGGGAAAATCAATGAAACATGGTTATGTGTTTAATCATAATATTTTCTCTTGCCAATGATTATGACATTTATATATACTTTGAAAAAAGAAAAAAAGGGCCTTTAATATTAAAGATAATGTGTTGTAAAGAATTTTCTGAAAAATCATAATTTTCTCAAAGATTTCAAATTTAACAAAAATACAATCAAGTTAAAAAAAATCCATATATATATATATAAAAATTGATTTATTTAAAATATGTTTTTTTTCGCTACACAGTTCTAACCATGTTTCAAAAATGGAAGCTAAAAGCTACGAATTTAATTTTGTAATTAAATTAAAGACATTAGTTCCATTTCATCCTTAACTGTTCTTTCTTTTTATTTATATATATATATATATATATATATATATATATATAAGAAAAGGGTAAGATTTTCTTTAATATTAGTTATAAAATTACTGAAGACATTCTTAATAAAACCAAATATATAAATAATAATAAATACAGAGAAAAAAAATTAAAAATAATGATATAAAAGTAATAATAGTACTCAAACTAATAAATTATAAAATGAATGGGACACAAAGAAATAATCAAGTATATGTCTACTAAGATTACAAATGTACTTATCTAATTTCATATAAGCATCCAAATATATATATATATATATATATATATATAAATAAACCTTTTAATATTATATAGCTTGTGGCCCCAATTCTGGATAAAATTATATTTTACTTATCTATTTCTAACATATACATAGCAATGATAATTAAAACAGAAGGGGTCTAACTAGGCAAACAAGCAATAAACATGTCACCCACAAATAATTTACACACAAGTACATAAATAGGGGTTTTATATATTACCTCACTATATATATATATATATATATATATATATATATACATATATACATCTATAGTTTCCACACTCCCATATATATATATATATATATATATATATATATATATATATATTTTAGAATTTATTATTATTACTACTACTAAACTATTATCACAATTACCATTGTCATTTTTTTTTCCTATTACACTTCTGTTTCCATCATCATTAGGGCTAAATTTACCGTTAACACATCAATAACTATTATCAATTATTAGCACTATCAACAGTCACAATCGTCAATAATACACAAGCAGACAGCGTTTAAAATACAAACACATCATCATCATGTCCACAAATAGAACCCGCTTAACCAAAGTGGTGATGAAAGGCCCAAACCAATAGGAGTGTATGTGCATGTCTACATGCGTGTAAGGAAGTGTAAGGTTGTCTGGTGATGCGGGCAAAAAGTCAAGAACACCCCAACCTGCCCCTTGTTGAAAGAACATCGCTACAGTCTTGACACTGAAATAGAATTACAATTGTATATGCATGTATGCTTGAAAGCATGGATGTGTATCTGCACCTAATCTTGGATTGTTTATATGGGTATGTTTGTGTGAACTAAAACGTGTACACCTGTATGTATCTGAGAAAGTGTCATCTCAAACAAACACAGAGAATTCCCCTCCTACTATCAAACACAAACAAGCATAAATAGATTCAAATTTTAAAAAATAAATCATTTGTCTGATGATCGCAAATGCGTGAAACCCAGTCACAAATTCATATCCATACAACTGGATATGTTAGCTCTATCACTGATATTAAGTGCTTTCCATTAAGTACTGCACATGTTTTATATATATATTATATATATATATATATATATATATATATATAAATAAAAGTAAGTAATATATATATATATATATATATATATATATATATATATCGTCGATACTTCCACTAATTTACCCAAAAAAAGTGCATATGATAAAAAAAAAAAATAACCCAAACTAAATTTTATCATCAAAATCTTTGTTATTATTATTAAGAGAAATGATCAAAGTATTTTCTGAACGTTTAATTTTTTTTTTTTTTTTAGAATATTCAAAATTTTAAGTAAAAGTTTTGTTTTTCTTGCGGCAGTGGATGGATCATATATCAGCATATCAAATTTTATTCTTTTTTGGCGTTAAAAAATACATTTAGGAAATCCTTCCAAAAATAAAATGATAGTCAGATTTTAATGAAAGTTTTAAGCCTTATTCACAAATTAATTTTTTTTTTAGAATTTTTTTTAACATGCATATAACCCTACTTAATTTTATGAAAACTGAGAAATTCAATGAGAAATTTTAGTGATTATATTAGTTAACAGAACTCTTTGGAGAATTTAAATCTTTTTTTTTTTTCATTTTTGTAAAATCAGACCAGTCTTACTGAAAATCTGCTGGAAATCATAAAATAAAAAACACAATAAAAGTAAACCATTATTTTACTAGAAAACTTAATTGCTTTTATGAATAATATATATCTTAAAAACAATGTCTTAATGTCTTTTACATCTTTTGAAATTCAGTTTCGATGTAACTCTTAGGGAATATTGTTATTCAGTGAAACTGTATTTACTAATCATAAATCATAAAGCTTCTTACAATCTGAGGGTACCCAGTATTTTTTTTTAATTTTGAATTTGTTTGTCCATCATTGATATTCTTTTTTAGATATAGATGATCATACATGATTTTATCAGAAAATAAGAGCGATAAATATAGAAAATTTAAAGCCAAAAAGTATCTGAAATTCATTAAACATTAGATTACAGAGAATATTTTATTAAATTTATTAAGATTACTGAGTACTTAAAAATGATATATATAAAAGACATTCACATTATATTCAATATTTTTTTTTTACAGCTAAAGCCACCATAGAACATCAGATAAATATAAATCTGTCAAACATGTCAACAGTTTAAACAAATGTCACCATGTTAAAAAAAAAATGCATTTCTGCGATATTTTAAACTTAAAGTAAATAACGTTTCAAATAAGATTAATTATACTTTAAATCAGCTAATATTCCACAAATAAAGTTTCAGAAAAGTATATTTCATTTTTAGAAGATCTTTTAATAAAGAATTACATTGAAGTTTAAAAATGACAATAAATTAAAAAATTTCAAAAATTTCAAAATGAATATTCCTTTCAATCAATTTAAATTAGTTTGGAAATTGAGCAAAATATTTTGCTTATTGGAAATATTAAATTTAATCTATTAGCTTGAAATTAAAACTAAAATAAAAGCTTCAAGAAAGATTTTTCATTTTTTAAAATTCATTTTAACCCTTAGTTATGATGAATGTGAGGAGGTACCATATATTATATATATATATATATATATATATATATATATAAATAAAACAATATATAAATTTTTATATATCAAGCTTAGATTTGGAGGAAAGATATATAACAAAGTGGAAAGTTTTCATGTGATGCATTTCATCCCTTAGGACTTAATCAAACTAAGTTTGTTTACTTTGATGCGAGTACACATGTGCATGAACTAGAGAGGTTTCATATTCAATGTGAAACAAAAGGCTCATAAAATATTCCAAAATAGAAAAACAGCCCCTCCTGATAAACCCAATGAGTCAAAAAATATATTTTTCTACCCAGTATCATAAGTACAATTGAAAAGAATTTATCTAAACTCAACATAAAATTTGTCAATTACATCTAAAACAATAAAAGATTTAATACAAAACAAAACAAGCCAAAACTTGGAGGAATTTACTATCACCTGCAAGAATTGCCAAAAAGAATATATTGGAGAAACCTCAAGTTTAAATAGAAGATTATATGAACCCAAAAGAAACACTTAACAAAAAAATTCACAAAACACATTAGTTTTTCACCATAAAAAAACTGACCACAATTTTGACATACAAAAATGCTACTCTAATTAAAAGAGAAAATAATTCACTAGACACTGTTTAGAAAATACTTTAATCGTTAAGTCATATTCAGTAAATTTGAATCTAGGTTCCTACAATGTTTCACCATTCTAAGCAGATCATCACAATGTAGGATATTTAATATCAAAGATAATAGAAACAAGAAGAATCTAAATGAAATTGTCTAGATTACATATGCAAAACACATTAAAAAAACAAAATACTTTTAAAGAAAAGAAATAAAATTAAATTTTTTTTCAAAAATATTTTCAAAAGTTAAAATCACCAATGTCTTGTTCATGTGCAGTCATATCAATGTAAACAAACCTAGTCCAATGAAGTCCTAAGGGTTAAAAACAAGTTACACAAAACCTTTTTCCACCATCATATATATGAATAGATTTTTCATTTATTAATCTGATATTTTTATTTTATTGTTTAAATGTCATTTTTACTGAATACCAATATTTCTGTAGATGTTCTGTTTATTTATTAAACACTATATATATATATATATATATATATATATATATATATATATATACTTCCATCTACTAGCCTGAATATTTGAGAAATCTTACTCCGGATTTGAACCTGCATTCACCTAAGGGAAACAGTCATTAGATCTGACATGCTTTAATCACTCGGTTACAAAGTGCAGATTCTTATCTGGATTTTGTTGAGAATATGTATGTACGTGTCTAATAATTGTGTATTTGGGAAGCAATCCATCTTTTATACAAGTTTCCTTAAAAACAACTGACAAGGTACTACAAATTAAGCTTTTTATTCAATTTTTCTTGTGTTCATAGAAGTGATTTCTTTTCTAGATGTAAAGTGTGTAAAAACTGTCCAAATGTTCTATATATATATAGCCAAGCACTTTCAGCTATTATCAAGGATGTTTTTGTTTTTTTAACTGAATGTGTAGATTTTTCTATATGCCTCTAAAGTGATGCAAATTTATATTTTTTTTTTTATTCCTAAACATGGTCAGCACACTGTGGCCATGTTTATAGTTGATGTTGAGTGTGGGCTTTTTTCTTTTTTATTATTAGTGCTTCCATTATTTTACCCTTTTTTTAATATGTGGATGAGTATTATATTTGTATTTTCTATGCAGATGGAGTTTAGTAGGTTTCCATGTGTGTTTAAAGGATACTGAATGGAGTCTTGATGTATCCAATATAATTATTCATAAATTTGATTTGATCAGGAACACAGTTCCTTAATGGAAATGGAAATTCCTAAATGATATTAGTTCTCTGTAATTTGGATCTTACAAGTGAGTAGTTGACTGTAAGTTTAGTGGTTTTAAATGGTTTTAAGAAAAAAAATTTTTTTCAATGAATGATGAATTTTTACATGAATTTTTTTTTTTTTTTTAAATTTTAATAATAATTTATAAAGTCTTAAATCTTAAAATTCTGTACTAATTTGTAGCAGTCAAGTGATATTGTTATTAAATTAAGACTACAAATCAAAAATGGAAAAGCTTACTACAATTCAATATTTCAGACAAATATTTTAAAAAGAATTTTAAATTTATTTCATGTGTGCATACACATGTCCAATCATGAAATTATCAGAAAATAAGGGTGGTAACTATATTAAAGTTAAAATTTATTGATAATTTTCTAATATTTCCTCAAAAAGCATCTTCCTAATGCCAAAGTACCCAAAACTCAATAAAATATTAGATTGCTTAGAATATTTAAAATTTTAAGATTATTAAGTGGTTAAAAAAAAAAAATAAATAAATAAAAAGGGGTTTCATGTAATATTCGTCAAGTAACTGTTACAGAAAACACCCACCACCATATTAAAAATTTATTTTCTGTGATATTTTAAACTAAAATTAAGTAATATGTTTCAAATCAGATTAATTAAATCAACTGATCTTCCTCAAACTGTTTCAGAAAAATATATTTTATTTTTGAAAATTACATTTTGTTGACAGATTTGTCAATATGGATGATTCTAGCATTTTACGGATTTAAAAAAAAAATTATTCCAATCAATTTAAATTCAGTTTGAAATACAGTAAAATATTTTGCCTAGTGGAAATATTAAATTTAATGTATTAACTTAAAATTAAAACTAAAATAAATGCTTCAAGAAAGATTTTTTTCATTTTTAAAAATGCATTTTAAACCTTAAGTATCACTTTTCTTTGGACATGTGTGAATAATTATTGAATAAATTACAATTTGCTCCTTGCACATTTCAAACAAAACTATTTTTTTGCTTATCTGCACTTCTACTAGATATATATCTTTAATATGCAAACAGCTAACAAATATAAGCCTGGCAACAGATATGTTTATCTAATCATTCTCAATGACAAATATTGATTATATTTCCCTATCTTAATGACAATAGGTGTTTTAAAATATCCAGAAAACTTAAAACCAGATAGAATGAGGATACTATCTTGAAAGTATTAAAACCATGTTGACAACAGATTTTCTCGAATTTATTGTCATAGTCAATACTTTGTGTTTGATTAGTACTGATATCTGATAGTATATATTCTGTTTATATAAAGGTAATTCCCCACTAGTTGCAAGGATCAAATACACAAATCAAAGCCAACAATAACACAACTTAGTAATCTAATTGACAGAGCTTTTGTATATTACATTACTTACAAACACCAGAAGAAAAAATGGTTCCAAGATAATCTAAGCTGAAAAAACAGAATAAGTTACTTTTAAGTAACTGCAGAGATCAGGATAAAATCATGACCAACAAAGCTAATTACAGTTATTCAAATTTTTTGTATTTTACATTATGTAATAAAATCAATGTCAGATTTTATAGGTTTCTTTTTAACTGTATGATAGAGTTGCTGTTTTAAAAATAAAGAAAAAAAATACTAACTTTCCGAAACATTTCTACTGCTTGTGGAACATCATACTGGCGAGCTGAAAAATATCAATTAATAAAATGACAGTTTTTATATTTAAATTAATATTAACATCAAAATAATGTTTATAAGAGAATATAAAGGGATCACTGGAGAAAAAAAAAAATGTACAACCAATACTTTTTCTTCAAAAAGATTTCAATTTACTTACCCTGAATAGTGAAGTGGTGGGTGGTCTAACAGCTTAAATAAAATTTAAAATGGTTTTTATTTTTCTCTATATTTATTAAATAAAGCATTATCATCTTTTTCATGTCATTTTTATTGCAATATGTAGAATTCTTTTTAACGCTATGACTTAAACATGAAGAATTGGTTTCCAACAAGATTTTAATTGATATTCTATATCCTGAGAAGCCTTTTTAATATTGATAACAATGAGGCTACAGAAAGCAACCAGCAGACATTCAATTTTAGTTATACAGCTTAATTATCATAGATTATTATAAAAAAAGAGATATATTGTCATAAAAGGATAAAACAGTAATAAAAAAAAATTTAAATGATTTTCTTCTCATTTATAAGCAAAAGACCTTAGCCTCATCTGGCGCAGGAGCTCAAAAGATTGCAATAATTGACAAGATTAAGTTAATATTATTGAGCAATGATTGCCAATTCATTCATCAATCAGAACTTCTGCCAGCTAAAAAGTTTTAACAATTAACTGATAAATGTTGCCCTAAAAGTTTTACAATAGCATCACACTTTTTTATTTTATCATTTTAAATGTTAACAGAGCAACAGATATAGCTATATTGTGGAGAGTATCAGTTTATAGTGAACACCTATAAGGCATGAGTTAATTTCATACATTTGGTTTATTGAGGCTTAGCCATAAGATCATTTCCATTGTATTTTGCACATTGTTTGAGAACTAAACATACAGTTCTTTGTCTAGCTCTGTTGTCATTGCAAACCTATTTAAAATGATACCTAAATATTGTTTTTGTTTTTTGAGAGGAAGCTATGTAAATTTATCTAAATCCTCCTTACTAATGGCTGCCAACCAACAAAGTGATATAAAGTTATAGTGGATCCCAGAAATTCTTTTCATCCCCCCCACACCAAACAGAAAAGCTTATCCTGTAGACAAGATGAAAATTAGTTTAAGCTAACCAAATTACTTTCATTTTATTTAAACTGATTATGATTTTGAAAAGTAAAATACAAATTAATTCAAATGACTAAACCTATAAATTAAAGTATTCAAAAAATAGCTAGTCTTTCAATGCAAGTAATTTATATAACCTGAAAAATTACATGGCTAATGAAATGATGATTGAACCGATTAATTGTAAGGTGTTTTTCTTTTTATGGTAATTTTCAATGATGAGTAGGTAACAGTGTAGAGCATTTTTGTCAGTCATTACCAATATACATTTCTCAGTTTTCTATCAAAAACAGCATCAATTGGAAATTGTCAACAAGTTGCTGTTATTAGTAAGCCATCGAGAAACAACACACTGAGGTAAAGAATCGACAACTATTAGTTGCAAGCAACATTCATCAAATGCAAAGCTCATAAAGCAGATATCTAATATTGAAACTGGAGTAAAACCAGCTATACTGTGTTTTTAAGACTTTCCAACTTTAGTTGTTTGAACGGTTTTTAAGTTGTAATGACTATTCAACAGTCAATTATATATGGAAAAAAAACAAATGCAAAATGAATGTATATTGACTTCTATGTCAACTTGTCACATATATTAAGGTTACATTACTACCATTAAGTGGAGTGGTAACAGACTTTTTTTATTCATTTTTAGTTAACACGTTTTGACAACTTTCTTCACAAACTAACTGATACATTCCTTTGTTTTAACCTATATTAGTTACAGCACTCAGCGAGCTCTTTCCTGTTTCTGTAGGAGACCAACCCCACTGTTAAGTAACAGCAGAAACTAACCTCATTCAATTTTTGAACAATCCAAAACTACATCTAGGAAAAATAATCTATTAAAAAAAATAAAGAATACATTACAACTTCTGTGATTTAATACATATGAAAAGTTAAGGAAATATCAGAAATACATTCAAATGTTCTTTAATGATAATGAATGCTATGAAATGACCATGCATAAATCAGACAAAATGTAAGCACATCAGAAGTAATACACTAATATAAACATTCAAATTATGCAAGTATCTAGTTTCAAAAACTATATTTCTTTTCAGCTTAACAACCATTTTTCATCAGGCTTCAAAAGTTTAAAATGATGATATACAACCAGAACAAATTGACAAAACTTAATCTCAAATATTTTACTTACCTAAACCAGACTACTTTTAAAATTTAATGCCACTTAACAAATCAAATTTCCTTTCCTAACTTTTTATACATATTCAATCACCAAAAAGTACTGATAAGTAAAAACACCAAAGTAAATTATTGCATTAAATACATTGTTAGGAATGGATTTCCCCCCACCACTTATTTTAGGAGTCAAAAAGGGGGGAAAAAAAAAAAAAAATGAATTATGTATTTTTAATATTTTTAACTTTGTAACCAAGGTGTTTTTCATTAAACAATTATATTTTTATTTTATTTTATTTCTTTTAATTATTTCACCCCAAACAAAAAGCTGCTAAGATAAAAGGGTTACTGAGTGTTAGAGAATATATAAAAACAAAAAATAAAACAACATTACTGACAAGAGTCCAGGTGTGATTTCAAATGTCAGTAGTTCCTCTAGGCAAGTCAAAGTTAAAGTATATTTATTATTCATAATTAATGAATAATTTTGACAAGGCCAAAGGGGAGGTGGTGTAAGACTGGTCATCACTAACTATCCTAGAGCTAGTTAATCAGACTCATGACCATTTATTCATTACAATATACTCATTCACCACAAAACTCATCCCTCATCATTCAATCCTACAAATACCACAATACCACATATTCACAAGGAACCTACAAAATAACCCCATGATGTAAAAATTCCTCTATATACAAAGAATCTTTTTTTGTTCTACAAAAATATATAAAAAATTCATGAATCATGAAATGAGGGAGGGGGGAGAACCCCCAAACAAACTAAAAATATAACAAAATCAAACTAAAGCATAACAGATGTTAGTAGAACCCAACCACCCCTTAAAAATAATGAGTGGCCACTGTATTCTGCCTTTCAACAAAATCAAGAAGCACACTCACTAATAGAGTGGGAAGGAAAAATAAATGATAGAGTGGGAAAGCAAAGACTGACCCAGTTGGGATAAAAAGGGGACAAAAACAAACTGGGGGTTTTGAGAATCTTGACATGGATCATAACAAAAGAGATTACTGGGAACAGGCAGGGAACAACACTCAGATTAACTAGGTAAACAGTGTCTATCTTGACTGGAGGGGGGGGTCACAGGAAACCACCCCGTTGCATCAAAAAGGACTTAAAAAAGAAAATCAAGGCTAACCCTGTTCACACGAACCAGGCTTGCTACTGTTACCCACCTTTTGCTGAAATCTGTCGCTAACAAATGCCTTCTATTAGTTCTGATCTTAATTTTGAGCTGATATCCAAAGAATCCGACCAGAAACAGATGCAAATAATATTTGCATCACAAGATTACCCCCATCCAGCTAGCAGTGTCAAAAACACCATTCATTTCACCCCAGAGAATAGGGACAGCACATTATCACACTTGTATGTGATATTAATGGACACTTGGGATCAATACAAGCCGTCAACTGACCGACAAAGTCCCAGAATGGGCACACCTGCAGACAATGGTAGAAGGCATGTGAAGCTGTTTCCTCTAAACCAAAGTCACGCTGATGACACTCAGGCAAATCTGCCCTGCCCCATCTGAAGGCTACGTCACTGAGACAGTTGGTCCCAAATCAGTCACCAGGTAAGTGAAAACTGGATTGTCGAGATAATCTGCTGTTGACGCCCAAGAACAGAAAGAGCACAACTCGGATGCCAAGCCAAGTCAGCCATATAGAGGATCCTTTACAACTCCCTTCATTAATTTACAATACAATAGTCTATGAAAGGACCATGAAAGGTCACTGGACCAATGAATGACCTCTTGGAGGAAACTACTGCTTCCAGGGCCTATGACAACACTCGGCCCTCAGAAAAGGGAAGGCATCCCTAACACTCCTCTCCAAAATCAAGTCCTCTGTCAATGCACGGTTTCGGAAATCCTACCTTGAGATGTGCTGATGGTACAAGTGTGGCATTCCTAGCCCACCATGACATGAATGTTGGGTAATGACCTCTCTACAGACCTGATGCATGCATAGAGCCCTCATCCATCAAACCATCGAGCAACTTCCTTCAGTCCTTTGCAGAGTAGAAGTATCACCAACTGATAAAGGATAAGAGGAAAGACGTAAGTGGCACATATGTCAGCTTACCCTTTATGGACAACCACCAACAAAGCCAAGTCCAAACCACTGCTCCGACATTTGACTGTACTTCAGACCAATTTTTTTCCAGCTGGAGACTGGGCCCGAACCATACTCATGCAGACAGGTCTATCTGTCCAACTTCACAACCCCTGGAAGTGTAACCACCTTCCTTGGTGTGTTGTCTATGCGCCAACCCCAACGATCTGAATAATGGCTGCACCCAGGGACGTGCAACAAGGACAGACAACCAGGTACGACAATTGCGCCGAAGGTTACGGTGCTTCAGATAACAAAGGACGGGTCCCTTTACATCAGAGTGCCTGGGAAATGAGTCAGGGGAAAAGACGCCAGCACCGGTCTCCTCCTTGGGCAAGATTGAGGTGCTACCTATGATTAAACTGCTCGTTGATGGACAGAGATGCACAGCCCTGGTAGACTCCGGGTGTTCAAAGACACTAATGTGCAAGTCAGCGTGTCGCTCGTGGAGACCTAAAGAGGCACAGATTGTAACTGCCAACAGAAGAAGCCTCGGTGTTGAAACAGTGGAGCTGAAAATCAACAACATACACCTGGTAACCGTGGAGGTATTGATTGTACACCAAACCTTGCCAGGGCTCAACCTCCTGCTAGGAGTCGACATGATTGCGAAACTGGGAGGAGTCCATATAAGCGGCTCAGGTGAGGTGAATTTTGCTGCTGAGAACGTGCCCCTCAGAGTCTCCATTGCAATAAATGAACCTGACTTCAGTGCAACTTTCAACCAGCGCATGCACATATGGACTGCAATGTGGAAGTGGGCAGGTGGCCAAATGCCCGCGCCATTAAAATAAAATTGCTATTTTATTGTACCTGGTTCCAGAGCATATCAAGAGCGAATACAAAAATGAATTGCAGATTTGGATAGCAAACAGCTGGCTTGCGCCGTACCCTGAGTAGGAGGAGCTAGGGCCACCTCGAGGACCGATTCCGTTGATGGCAATAGTGCAAGAGAATAAGGGAAAGTGAGACCAGTCATGGACTACAGGGAATTGAATAACTTTGTAGATGCGTATACGACCAACGCGAACATTTGGGCCCAGAAATTGCGGAATGGCAATGGCAAGGGAGCAATGTGGCCACCCTCGATTTAAGAAGAGCCTACCTCCAAGTCCGAGTCCACCGATCACTCTGGCCCGATCAGACTGTCATGGTAAAAGGATGGAGATATTGCCTCACTCGATTGGGATTTGGTCTTAATGTGGCCCCAAAAATCATGTCAGCGATTATGAATGTGGTCATGTCGCAGGATGAGGAAATTTGAAGGGCAACGTCATCCTACATTGCCGATGTCTACGTCAATGAAAATGTGGCCTCTTCAATGAGGGTTAAGGAACATCTAGAATGCTTTGTCTTGGTGTGCAAGGTCCTACTGCAGGATGGAGCAAATGACTACACATCAGTAGTGATGGAGAAAAACTTCGCTGGAGGCGAGGCAGTGATGCCCCAGAAGTACCGCCAGTGATCACTCGTCAAAGTACCTTCTCCATGTGTGGGAAACTGGAAGGCCAATTTCCTATATGTGGTTGGCTCAGCATGACTTCTGTTTCATCAGGATGGGATGATGAGGTGCACAATGTTACCCTAAGATGCATGATAACTGAAACTATGGAGAGAGTGATGCAAGATGATCCCATGCGAGGTGACTGGTGCATTAAGGTGAACGAGCTTACCGTTTGGGTGAATGCCAGTTCATTGGCTATGGGTGTCGCCCTTGAGGATAAGGGGTCCATCATAGAAGACACCTGCTGGTTACGACCTAAAAATGATGCACGACACATAAACCTGGCTGAACTAGACACCACTCTGAAGGGGGTTAACCTGGCGCTTCAGTGGCAAGCAACAGTGCTACACATCGTCACATACTCAGCATGCACTCAGTGTTGGATATCAGATGCACTTACTGAAAGAGCGCGACTGACCACCAAGGCATCGAGCGAGATGTTGATACGAAGGCGGCTCACCATGCTGACTGAAACTATCAAAGAGTACAACCTGTCTGTGGATGTAGTGTTAGTTAAATCGGCAGTCAACAGAGCAGATGCATTGACTCGCGTTCCGCAGCATTGGTTGACTGCTGGTCGGAAAGAATGAACCTCTGCAGCTGCCGTGTATGGCTTCTGCGCTCAGTATGGATCTCGTGCAGATCATGAGTATACATGAAAAGTGTGGGTATCCCGGGATTAAATGGACACTCTACTTCTTGAAGATGGTCGACCCAGCAGTCAAAAAGGCGGATGTTAGGACAGTAGTGCAGAGGTGCGAGGCATGCCAGTCAATTGACCCGGCACCGGTGCAATGGCAAAAAGGAAATTTGAGTACTACCCATGTTTGGGGACAGATGTTATGCATGTTAGCAGTCAGTTCTATTTGACAATTATTGACTGTGGTCCCTCTCGCGTCGCCATTTGGCAACTGTTGCATCAGCAGGACACTGCCAGCATAATACGTCAATTGGAGTCCATCTTTTACAACCGGGAGCCACCTGCAGAAATACTGACAGATAATGGTGCAGTGTTTTCCTCAGAGCAATTCTCGCAGTTCTTAAGTGGGGTGTGTGGCTTCGGTTCCGGTGTGCCTACGTGCCGGCGGGAAATGGCATGGTAGAAAGGAGTCTATAAAAGTGATTGCAGCCAGGAAGCGATGTTCGATCCCCGAAGCAGTTTATTGGTATAATGCGATGCCTAAAGACGGTGTTTTGCCTACAACAGCACCGGCTAACATGGTGCACGCCTATCACATATGGCTGTGAGGCATTGACATCACAATGGCTCCAAGCGATGTGCAAGCAAAATACAGAATTGGTGGCATAGTGTGGGTTAAGACCCTGCACAGCAAGTGTACAGACAAGCTTAGAACGGGGAATGTTACCGAGATTATCAGCCTGCAGTCAGTGCAGGTCGATGGCGTGCCTCGTCATGTTAAAGACTTGCGACCAGTTGTAGGGTTAAAACCAACATCAGATGATGAAAGTGACTCTGAAGATGGTGCACGAGTGGTGTATTTAAAGTCAGATGGCAGCTCAACGAATGAGAGTTCATCTGAGGATGAGGACCCTGTCATCCTGCTCAGAAAGAGTGCCCAGCAGAAGAGGCCTGCTCAGAGTTGCACGGTGTGCAATCATAGCAGCGAGACACAAAATGAATGTGGAAATCTGCCACCTCGGAGCAAGCGAGTTCACACATGTGTAGCCATCCCAATTTGTCAAGCGCAAGTTGTGTATATACGGACGCAATCACCAGACAGACGCGAACATTTCTCGAGCTGAGGAGCTTTGTGATCTTAAGATCAGGGGGGCGTGTAATGAGTTGGTTGGTCAACTTGACACCCCCAAAACGAGTGGAGGTGGGCAGGCATGGAAACTGATTGGTAGCTGGCTTGTTGGTGTTTTGCATGGGCAAGTTACCAAGCTCTATGTGAAGGGGTAGAATGAGAAGGAGGGCAGATCATCTCAGAAGTGGAGACTGTGCCCGTCGCTAAGACAGTAGGAGAGAGATTAAATTTTTTATTTTTTTTCTTTTGTGACACATTTCAACACAAAAACATACTGAATAGAGAATAAACCATCTAGACAAAATGTTCTCATGATCGCGAGTTGAAAACCGGGTCTCCTGTATATGGCATATATCCACCCAGAGATGCTCGCAAGCAAGCCTTGCCCTACGAAACTCCAATCTTAGGCCCCAGCATTCAAACTTGCTAACCAAAGAACCATTATCAGTCCGTTAGGGTTGGGAAACTGGCTTGAACATGGTCAGTAAAAGGATACCAACATCCTCACCTACTGACCCCTGGTCCATCTCATTCTTGATAGTGCCTGAGAGAGAGCGCTGATATCCCAAGGAAATGTTATTTTTAGTGCCCTATATTGGGATGGGTGAACTAAAATTGGGACTGTTTTAACTTCCGTGTGTCTTCATTGTGAAGAATGGCAATGGGGTGGGGGGCAAAATATCAAATGATTTTATGGCCTCCTCGACCATACCCCACGTCTTCGGCGTCCCTGACCCAGTTTGGCAGTACAAGCTGCCCCATTGGAAAGTTATTGGGCACCGACATCTTTGTTGGCATATTGCCTTACAGACAATAGGTACCCAAGTTCTTTTATGCTATTGCAATAACCTTTGGCTCTTTCAGCCTGGGGTGGGGAAATGCAACAGACATCCTCTCCTAAGTTGTATGGCAGTTTGTTTTGCTTTTCCTCCTTTCCATCGCCTCTGCTGATGGACTTCTCTGGTGTTTTGAAGGTGGAGGTATTTCAGGATGTTTTTCTTTGGGCCGGGGAGGACTGGGAGTAGGATATAGGGGTGTGTGATGTAATTTTCTTGAAGGGGACAGGATCTCTATTGAGTGGAATAATTTTACATGTGTGGACGATGGTTGTAAAACTGGTTTTGAAACAGGGAAGTTGGGGTAGAGGTCAAGGAGGGAGATGACTTTTTAGGAGATGATGATTTCCTATTGGCATCTAATTTCACCTCGAGTTTTTCGATTCTTTCTTTGCCCCAGTTAAATTGTATGCCATTTTTTAGATTAGCTGCCAATGTGATCATATCAAACTGATCAGACTTGCTATTAAGATAGGAGTAAATAATTGCACCATCAGCATAGATACATAGTTGAAAACTGATGACATCAAAAAGGTTGTTATAAAAATTGGGAACAATATAGGTTCAAGGATAGAGCCTTGGGGAACACCTGCATTAATGCAAAAAGAACTAGAAGAGTGGCCATTCAAGACAAATTTCATTGCCACTAGTATTTTGCCAAAAATAGGTAGAAGGCTAATAGGTCAATAGAAGGATCAAATGGTTCACCAGAGCAAGGCATTTATTGTAGAGTTTAGAGAGAATGGGTGTCAGATATACAGCACATTTTTTAAGAATTATTACAGGAATTCATCTTAGAGATTCTAGCAGAAACCATGGATGGAGTTATATACATATCACTCAATAGAGACTTAGTTCCAAATGATAAGTAGGACAAATATACTCCAGATGAGTCAAGAGTAGCATTTGAAGAGAATTTACAAGCAAAACATTCTGTTTTATCAGCAGAAAATATTAACACCTCAAATTGAGTAAAGAGAAGAGGAATAGAAAACTTACTCTTATTTGACACTATTACAGAGCCACTAGTAGTCACATAAACCAAACTTATTAGAGACTATACAGTGTCTCATTCTATCAGCAAACAGACTTAACTTCTTTGAGGATACATTTACTATTATTACAAGCTGACACAAATAGTTTCAATCACAGCAGACATCTATCACACTGGTACACCTAGAAAAAGTGATTCCTGTGGGGCAATAGCAGTTAAACAGGCTGGGGTGAACCAAGGAGAAGATTGTGGTTTCACCTGGTATTTCTGAGAAGCTACATAAGTATCAATACTAGTTTTAATCCAGAAGAAACTACTCTGTAGTACAATTTTCAATAGGAAAGTTAAGGATATCAATCCAAAGGGCATCTTGAATAAAGTCTCAAAAAGAATCACAGAAGTCATGTGAGTGTTCCTCAGGGATCTATCCTTGGTCCCATTTTGTTTTTAATTTTGAATAATGACCTTCCTGAATTATTTATGAGATGCTGCTGAAAAGTTATTGAACCAGATATCAGATATTTTTATTTGTTTTCTGGGTTTTTTTTTTTATTAATGGTTTCTTGATTGAACTAAAAGATTTTCAGCACTTCCTTGTAGAAAACTGCAGGCATTGATAATAAAGTGAGCCTTGACATTGACTGTTGATTAGAGAAGTTTTTCAAACTTAATTTAAACAAGAGAATTTTTATATTGACATCTTTCCAGGTTTATGAAATGTTTCAATTCTTAAATCCACAAAACATTGACCTGCACTACATGATTTGGGTGATTTCTATACTGTTTAAATAAAAAAAATAATTAGCTTACTCTTTATGAAGACCAACATTACCAAAATATTGATTACTCTATTAACTGGAACAGAAGTTTCCATATTTTTCAACCAAGACATAGAATTGCAATAATGAAAATTACAATCATCTATAGTTAATATATGAAAGAAAAATCACACTATCTACCAAGACATTAAAATGGGACTTAATATGGATGATTTCTATTAATCAACTAGTTATGTTAGGAGCAAAGTAACAAGAAAGAAATAGCAATTTATAGCAATGCACAAATTGTAGAATGGGGCATAATTTTCTATATAATTTTGGCTATTATCAAAAAGAAATTAGAAAAATAAAGGTTTTAACATTGTACATTTTGATATGAGGTAAGTCAACATTAACAGAAACAAATAAAGTGTCATCTTACAAACAGAGCACAAAAAGTAAAAGCTATATTTCCTAGATGTCCTAAATTAGATTCTACAAATATATAATTAACTACATGTAGCAAAAGAAAATTTAATTTAGTTTTAATTTAATTGAGAAGGAAACATTACATTGTTATATTTTTAAAAATCTACTGAAAGCAATATTGAAATAATCACAAGTGAAAAACTTTTAGTGCCTATCCCAATGAACTTGCATTACATTTCTAAATTAGCAGAAGTAGACAAAGGCTTAGTTAATTCCTCATATTTTAACAATTTCTTTTCAACAATGTCTGTTGAAAAAAATATAAAAAGTAAATTTTTTGTTTTATAATTACTCTTGGCTTCTCAAAAAACAATTTTCTAAAATGGGATCAAGGAAAAGATTACTTAAGGACATTTCAAAGTAATAAATCTTGTATGGCTTAATGTTGCTGAATGCTTGTGAATGTTGGTCACAAGACATGCCTAGAAAGAAGTTGGAAAAGCTTACTTAAATGAAAGTTTTGAAATTGGTTGAACAAGTCACTACTTGTCCTAAACTCAAATCTCACACATTCTTTAACATTCTCAAATGACATCTTCAAATACAAAGCAATTAAGAGAGGTTCAAAAATACAATTTTGTTTTGTTCTATTAGAGATAATGAATGGGTCTGACACCCCTACACTGGATCTAACTGAGGCCATTATTCCCTTATGGAAAGACACGATAACACCATCCAGCTTACTAAAAACATCCCAAAGAGCATCCCTTGAAACAGTATCGATGGCTTTAATGAGATCAATGAAAGTATTAAATAAATCCTTTTCATGATCCCATGCTTTCTTCTGTAGTTGCCTTAAACTGAAAATTATATCCACAGTGCTTCTACCAGACAAAAGGCCATGCTGAAATTCAGAGAAAACTGAATCAGTCAAAGAAGAGTTGAGTCAGTTCCAGATGATCCTGCCAAGAACTTTCCCAGCAACACACAGAGGGTAGATATCTCTAGTTGTAACATTTGCATTTATTGCCTTTGTGCTTATAGAGATGGACAATAGAAGCATCTTTAAACTCCTGAGAAACTGATACTGAATCCCAGATTAAAGAAAAGAGATCACAAAGTTTATGAACCAGGTGAGTGCTGCCACATTTCTATATCTCTGCTGGTATGGCATCATTACCAGAGGACTGTAAATGACTTAATTACCTCCTGATTCTAATACCTATATAAGGATGTAAAGTGGAGGCTAGCTTTACTTTTTTTTTTTATTCTGTAAATCATGGAGGACAAAAGAGATAACAGAAGGAACTAAAGTGAGGATTAATACTTGTAGCAGAGTGTAATACTCTTCTGTTGTAATTACTGTTTAATATATGATATATCTGCAACACTTGTTAGTTCTTCAACCATTTACTTGGTCACAATATCTTGGCAACAAAAGATTCGAAGAAACGGACTTCACATTAAATCATAAAAATAATTTTTGCTAGTGTCTACAACAGTGGTGATGAAAGGAATTCTAATCAAACTATGACAAAAGAGTATCCAGTGTTAATTACAACACTGACAGGGAAAAAAAACTCTTCAAAACAATAGGATTTCTACAAGTTCAATTCAGTAGTTGAGAAAAAGGTTGGTGAACCTTGTTATTTTCTCCATTCCAACAAGTCAGTAAAAGAACTGTACAAAGTCAAACAGACTTATTGTTTTTGCTAATAGGGTAAAGTAAAAATTTACCCCATTCTCCCGCTTTTAAATTTTTCAGTAAAAGAATCGTACAAGTCAAACAGATTTATTGTTGGTTAAGAGGGTAAAGAGAAAAAAAGAATTCCCCCTCTCTCATTTCTTAATTTTACTTACCACCACAGTAAAATGGACGAATTTAAAAGTGCAACACTAGAGTTGTTGAAACACTAACAGGAACAACAACTACTGTTGGAACAGAAATATCAAGACAGACATTTCAACAAGAACAAGCAGAATATGAGAAGGAATTTGAGGAATTGCACCTAGAAATTCAGGTTAGACAACAGAAACTGGAAGAAATGCTCTTTCAAACACAGAATGTGCAAAGGTACATGTATAATATATCTATCAAAAGCCAAAATGAGGACAACAAATACGTATTCTCTCAAAATGCTCTATGGAGTGCTATTGAAAACTTCACATTTGTACCTGAAGAAAAAGTTACATTCGCTTCGTACTTTAAACATTACAAGGACTTATACAATACAGATTGTGTAAGTTGAGCTGACCATAAAAAGGTTTGCCTACTCCTCAGAAAATTAGGCACAGCAGAATATACTAAGTTTGTTAACTCTATTTTACCTAAGAAAACCAGCGACTTGAAATTTAAAGAAGCAGTTCAATCATTAACATAACTCTTCAGTCCAAAAACATCAGTTCGACAAGTGTTGGAAATTCATGAATCTCACCCACAAAGAAGACAAAGATTATACTACTTTCATGAGTGCAGTCAAATACTGTGAGGACTTCAAATTGGCAGAGTTAAGTACCAATATTTTTAAATGCCTGATTTTTGTCCAGGGTTTGATTTCAACAAAAGACACCGAAATACATCGTAAGATACTCAACAAGCTTGAAAACGAGCCCAACATTACAGCAAGTTGCCAAAGATTTGTGAGTGTCAGAGAGGATTTAAAAAACAACAGAGTGGCGTGACTAACATTAAAAAAATACACCAAAGTTAAAAAGGGTCAACCGAAAAATAATCAAATTACTTTGCTGTCAAGACCATGTTTCAGGTGTGGTCAATTACATTGGTATAGAGAGTGTCCTTTTAAAGATAAAAAAAATGTTTTAATTGTGATAAATTGGGACACAAAAGTTCCCACTGCAGGATTATGAACAAGACAAAAAAAGTTTTGTAAAAATTACCAAGTCTGATGAACCAGAAAGTCTTCACATCAGGAAATATATTGAAGTGCAAATATTTAACAAAAATATAAAGCTAGAGCTTGATTCGGGTTCAGACTTATCCATAATTAATTATCAAACATGGAAAAAACTGGGTAAGTCGACTTTGTTAAGAATGAACCAAATAGCTAAAAGTGTAACTGGCAACCCTATTAAGTTTATGGGCAAACTTATAACAAACGTGTCATTCAAAGGTAAAACTTTAAACTAAAGGTGTATATTCTGAAGAATGAGGGGTAATTTGTTTGGGACTGATTGGTTAGAACAGTTTCAACTTTGGGATATGCCTATTAACTCATTATGTCAAAAAATTGAAAATTTGACTGACGAAGCAGAAAAGTTGAAAGGTGAACTTTCTCAATGTTTTCAGTGGAGGACTAGGGAAATGCACAAAAATGTCTGCTAAGTTTGAGTTAAAGCCAGATGTAAACCCAGTTTTTAAGAAAAAAACATAACGTACCATTTGCCTCGTTAAATCAAATTGACGAGGAGTTGAACTGACTTGAGGAAATGGGAGGAAATGACAAAGGTTGAATATAGTGAATGGGCATCTCCCACAGTTTAATTATAAAAAATGAGCAAAGAAATTCGTGTATGTGCTGACTTCTCTACGGGGCTGAACAGCGCCCCAAAGGATCACCATTATCCACTTCAGAGGAGATATTCGCTAAGCTCAGTGGAGGAAAATATTTTTTTAAGATTGACTTAAACGGCCCATATCTACAAATACCCGAAGAATGCTCGAAGCTCCTTTGCATAAAAACCCATAAGGGTTTATAAAAATTTTTTAAACTTCCATTCAGGGTTAAGGTTGCCCCTTCCATTTTTCAACAGGTCATGGGCACAATGTTAAATGGTCTGGATTTTGTGGTGGCCTATCTAGATGACACCCTAATGAAAAGCAAGAGCATTGAGGAACACAAATCACTTGTCTGGCAGGTGTTCATGAGAATCTAAGATTGCAGATTCAAATTAAATTTTCTTAGAGAGGATCAAGTACTTTGGGCAAGTAATTGACAAAGACAGAAGACGTCCAAACCCAGATAGGGCAACGGCAATAAAGAATATGCCAGTACCAGAAAATGTGTTGGTTCTTCAAAGTTTTTTAGGTCTTGCCAATTATTACAATGTTTTTTTTCCAAGAATGCACAGTTTGAGAGCTCTACTTAATGAATTATTGAGAAAAGATAAAGAGTGGGGATGGACAACCAAATGCCAGGAAGCATTTGAGAAAATAAAGGAGGTCTTTACATCAGATCTGTTCCTGACTCATTATGATCCAAACCATGACATCATTGTTGCCAGTGATGCTAGCTCCTACGGCATTGGGGCGTGCATTTTACACAGGTTAAAGGATGGATCGGTAAAGCCAATCGCCGATGCACCTAGGATGCCATTACCAGCTGAAAGGGGTTACTCACAAATAAAAAAGGAAGCCTTAGGAATCATTTTTGTGGTGACTAAATTTCATAGATTTATTCATGGAAGGTACATTTTGTTGCAGATAGACCATTGTCCACTCCTTGCTATCTTTAGATCAAAAAAGGGTCTGCCAACACATACTGCTAATAGACTGCAAAGATGGGGAATCATTCTCCTCAATTATAACTACAAAATGGAGTTTCTCCCATCCACTAAAATCAGTCATGCAGACGGGTATGCTGAACCCTGGAAGAACAGAGGTTGAAATAAAAAGTACCTTAAGCAATACTGTCAGGGAGCTTCCTATAACAATTGACAAGATAATAGACAAAGTGTCCAATGATGAGTTCATAAAAAAATTAAAGGACAAACTAAATAGTAAAGACCAGATTTATCTCAGAAGTTTACTGACTCTGTAACGATATACTAATGTATGGAGACAGAGTAGTAATCCCATCTACACTACAGAAAAGAACATTAAAGGAATTCCATGTTTGCGATCCAGGAACTTCAAGAATGAAGAGTCTGATGAGGAGTTATGTCTACTGGACCAACATGGACAAGGATATTGAAAACATTGTAAGATCGTGCAAAGCGTGTGCTTTGGCTGCTAAAGTACCCCTGTTAAAATTTAATCCCTGGCCTAAAACCGACCATCCATGGTCGTGGATACACATTGATTTTGCAGGCCTGCTTGATGGTTTTTACTACCTTGCCGTAGTTGACAGTTATTCCAACTGGCCAGAAATATTGAAATGTAAGAAGCTGATCACAGAGGTAACAGTAAAGTTTTTGTACAAGCTATTTTCCCATTTCAGAGTTGTTGACTGTATCATAACAGACAATGTCACATAGTTCACACCCAGTGAATTTAAGGATTTTTGTCAGTCATTCCTGATCAAAGATATTACCACAGTGCTATATCACCCAAGAAGTAATGGACAGACAGAGCGTTTTGTGAACACTTTCAAGAAAGCACTGAGGAAGGCAAGAGGTACTCCTGCCAATACGGCTATACAGCAGTTTTTGCAGGTCTATCATGTAACCCTTAATAGCAGTGCTCCATCTGACAAGACACCAGTGGAGATCATGTTTGCCAGGAAAATAAAAATCGGCATTTGACAAATTCCTTCACAATGGGACAGGTCATCAGTGAACTCACCCTGGCCATGTAGAATGCAGAAGGGCAACCCTAATCAGTCTGATAACGTCTCTCTAGCTGGCAAGTGTAAATGCCTGGGGCCTGAGGTCAGAGTCTCACAGGGCGAGTCTCACTCACAATCTTCAGCATCACAGAGTGAATGTATGTTGTGTACAGGAGACCTGTTTTTCAAATTGTGACCATGAAAGCTTTCTGTCTAGTGGGGTTTGCTCTCTATTCAGTAGGTTTTGATGGACACTTGAGAGGAGTTTTGTGGCTTGTGAGAAAGTTTTTAAGGGTGGCTCAGCTATGGCAGTGAGTTCTAGCTATTTTGACAGTCTTAAGAGAATCAATGTAGGGCTCTTAGGGCGTCCAAGTTTTCATTCAATAGTTTACTTGGATCATTGGCTTGTCCGAGTTCATGTAAACTTAGATAACTCTAAGGTTGAGATGGCTGGCTACTGGAAATTGAACACATCATTATTTGTTGAGCAAGTTTTCCAGGATTATCTGCTACTAATGTTACAGTGGGAATTCACTGGGGCTGTGGTTGGGAACATGTAATGGGATAAATTAAAATGCAAAATTAGATAGTTTGCTGCTGACTACAGTCATTGGCTCAATCTAGTTAGATGAGCAGAGCAAACAGCATGTGAGGAAAAAGTTGATCAGGCAATTAAATCCCATGATAGTGGGGATGTAGTCATAGCTAAGTTGACCGCCTTGCTTATCAAGAAGGAACAAGTTTTGGTATTTAGGGCTAGGTTAAAGAGAATGTTTTCTGAGGCAACAAATATGGCCACTGAATTGTGCACAGAGGAAGTTAGGAATGCATCAACATGTCCTGTGCATCATAATGCGACTGTGACTACAGATATGGGTATATGTGAGGCTTTTCATCACTACTTTTAGGATCTATTTACCAGGAAGCCACATCTGAGCACTGCTCAGTTTGATGCATATTTGGTTGATTTCCCTGCCTCGAGGTGGCTGGGTGTGAGTGTCCTATCATAGAGTTGGAAATCTGTGAAGTGCTGAAGCTAGTTGGCCATGACAAATCTCCAGGATTAGATGCTCTATTCTAAAAACTGTACATCAGGCAGTCTCCCATTTTTGTTCTTTTGCTAGCACTTATTTACAACTGGATGAAGCAGGGGTTTGTACCTCAATACTTCACCAGGGGTGTGATCAAGTTGCTACACAAGGACAAGAATGTTAGAGATGGGATAGATAACTTTCACCTTTAACAATGTTAAACAGTTAAAGATTTTGACTGTTTGCAGGCTGTCCTCTCTAGTCAGATTGGCCCTAAACAGATTTGTACTGTGAGGGGCAAGACTATACCTGACAATGATCATATCATACACTTGATCATGAACCAAGTCAACAGTGAAGACACATTGATAAATTTAGATCAGTCCAAAGCATTCAATAGGGTTGATCATTAATTTCTAGAGGCTGTCTTTTTGGCAGCCTGTTTTGGGCTGTACTTTCATACCTGGATCCAGATTCTGTATGCGCCTCCCAGTGCACTAGTGGAAGTAAATAGGGTTAGATCAGAGCCATTTGTATTGTCTCACTATTAATCAAGGTTTCATCTTTGCTATACGTTCTTGCGTTGGAGCCAAGTTAAAGACGAATCCAATCCTATATAGATTTTCCCTACCTGGTACTCTGCCTATGCTGACAACATTTCAGTTTTTGTGTCAAGCAAAGCTGAGATTGATGAAGTCAGCAAAGAAATCAGGATAAGACATGGTGACAGGTCAAGATCAAACATGATTAGTTTGTTGGTCTGCAGTTGTGTGCATGGAAGGGAGCTCTGCTTCCAGGGCTTTTCCACTGGATGGATGAGGCAGTCAAGATACTCGGCATCTAGTTCAGTCCCAATCTTTTGCTGGAAATGGATTGGTTGGAAGTGGGGGAGAAGGCTGAGGTCACAGTTCATCTGTGGCCCTGGAGGAATCTTTCCTCAAAGGGGAGGGCAGAAGTTGTACTCCACACATCTACCAGATTCTCCTTTACCGATTATCTGTACTTCCACTTTTGTCTGCCACACTAATATCATTAGTAAGGCTCTGGTTCGCCTTCTTGTGGTGTTGTGGATTCCGGGATGAAATCCGGTCTCAAAATGAATGACAAGCAGAAATGAAATATAGCAAATAAATGTATTGACGTAATAATACAATTGGTAATACGGTTAGTAGATCCAGAAATGTGATTAGTAGCAATAATAATAATATATATATATATATATATATAGTCTGGGAAATTCAGTATCGGTATGACTTACTTCTGAGTCTACGTGCTCGCAACTGTGACTCCTACAAAGCGGATACCTCACACTTTCACTATCTGACTTCCAGGTATTCACCGGCAGCAGTACAAGTACACACTGGGCGAGTCCACTTGTATGAAAAAGGGGCGGACCCCTTAACACCCCCCCCTCCTTAGATCCCTTGGGGGGGTAGTATTTTTTTTTTTCTTATGGTCGATAACCAGAGGTTCGGTAAATTTTTCTCTTCCTGTTTTAAATGATCTCTTGGGTACATCTTGTTTGGTAATAATTTGTCGAACACAGACTGTATTTTTACCTTCGTCCTCTGCATAAATTCATCCTTTCCACTTCTCATCTCTCACACAGTCACAGGTAGTTCCTTTACTGCCTTGTATAACTCTTTACCGTTTTCATCTATGGTAGCAAATGGCACGTTTCACTTCTTTTTAAAAACTGGTTGGACGTTTTTTAATTCAATTCTGGCCGTACCCTTACAAAACGAATTGATAGGTAGATCCCAGATGTTAAACTTTTTCATCCAGTCAATACCTACTAGGTTTTCAGTATCTTTCATGACGTATATCTTAAGTTTTGTTTTTCCGTGAAATTTAACATTCACGATTATTTCTCCATCGAATTTTATTCGCTTGCCTGTAACCGACTTGGCAATTTTTTGTGTGTAACATGGTTGGTCTGTTAAGTTTTCTCCATGTCTGTAGGTTGATTATCGTGAGGTCAGAACCCGAATCCAGTTGAAATTTTATCTTTTTACTTAATATTTCCAGTTCCACATATTTCCTTATGTTGGTGTTGTCTTCGTTATGCATCCTTGTAGCTCTTATTCTACTATTATCTTTTCTGTTCCTACATTGGCTTGCCTTGTGGCCCATTTTTCCACACTCGAGACAGTTTTTATATTTAAAACGGCAATCCTTGTTCCAATGTAGTCCTCCACATCGATAACATGCTGATGGAGGGGGGGTTATACTTGCTTCAATTTTCGTCATAATTTGTCCTGTATGTTGCACTTTTTCTCTTATAGAATTTTTTTTTCTTTCCGGGGAGGGTGAGAATCTTTTTTCATTATTATAGTATTTTTGTTTTCTTTCTGGGGAGGGTGAAGAACGTAGACTTTTGTTTAACTTACATATATGAGATACAGCTGACTCCTCAATGTCCTTCGCATCTTTCTTTATACTTCGACATCTCTGGCAATCTTCTGATAATTGTTGCAGTGTTAGTCCAGGTTCATTTTGTAATTTTGAAAGCATTCTTTTGCGCATTTCGCTATCTTTTGTTGAAACTAACCCTTGAACAAAGATGAGACAATTGTCCGGGGTTAATTCCACTAATTTGAAGTCGTTGCAATGTTTATTTACGATTGCGGCAAACATGGAATAATCCTCATTATCGCCCTTTACCAAGTTAAGGCATTTCCACCTGTGGAAGAGTGATGTTTTAGGACTGAAGAGTTCTTTAATTCTGTGACTCCTACAAAGCAGTTACCTCACACTCTCACTGTCACTCTCTGACTTCCGGGTATTCACCAGCAGCAGTACAAGTACACACTGGGCAAGTTCACTTGGATGAAAAAGGGGTGGTCCCCTTAACATGTGGATAGGCAAGGCCCCCAAGGTACCTCAGGAGATCTGTTACCACCACCATTTCTGAAGGCCGTCTGAGTATGCCTAGCATTCAGACTCTTCAACATACACTTCACATCACATTCCTAGATTGAATGTGTCAGCAATCAGATGAGGAGGGAAGACGCCTCTAAGAAGTTGCCATCCCTGAAAAGTGTGCACTCATGCAAGGACCCCACCCCATTTACCTCAAGGCCAGTTCTATTGTGAAACACTTACATGGGATGGATGGCCTCACTGATGTCCAGGCATTGTCCCGTATAATGCCCAGGTTGAAATGCCTCGATAATGATGGCATTACTCAGCTGGCTGGTAATTTGAAGGGCCATCTGGGTCAGCAAAAGACAGTTTGGCAGGCTTGAAAAAAAAATAGGGAGGTGGAAACCATGGATCACACTTTTCATTGCATGGTCGTAGTCCTGTTGGGCAAGTTTATTGAAGATATCATGGTTCACATGCTGTGTGGAAATATTTTCATCCTCAAGGCCAGTTCTGTCTGTAGCAATGTTGTACTGCCATTGATGAAGGCTGAACACTGTGTTTTTTTGCTTGCTAGGCATTATGAGAATTGTGATTTGGAGGATACGTCAGAAGGAATTGTATGGGTGAGAAGTTTACCCCTTTCCATGATCTTGTTCTTTAAGCATCAGCTTAAAAGTCAAGATTAGGATGGAAAGTTAGTGGCTTCCTTCATCAGAATTTGGTAAAAGGTGGGTGAGTCTGTGTCAAGTAAGAGGGACCAATTTGCCAAGTGGCACTTTGATGTACAGAATACATAGAATTAGTTCTAATTTGTATTGATTATTGGCAGCCCCACCAAAATTAGGTTAGTTTATAGTTGTTTTTTGTCTTTAGTTTCTTCCTTCAAAGACAAGAATTGTACATATGGGAACTAGTTAGGATTTCATGGAAATTGAGGTATTATGGGGGATCTCGTAATTAAGAATGTGTTTGGGTGTAAGGATTACTGTGATATGTTTGGTTCATTGATTGTGGCTAGCTAAGTTTAATTATATCAGAGATGACCATCCTTTCCCCATTCACCCTTTTGGCATTTCAATGCAAAATAAATATTGTTACTACTACATGTCTGGAGAACCCTTGTCAGTCTGAACCAGTGGTTATTAAACATGGTAGCAAAGCATAGTTAAAAAACAAAAAAACAAAACATTTTTTTTACCAACATAGAAGACTGAAACGACATCTTATGATTAGTGAAAGTTTTATGTCAAATTATTGTCTTCACCAAGACAGAAAAGAGGCAACAGGGATTTGCAATCTGCAACATCTTACCAACTGAAAAAGGTGTCAATGGGAATGTGAGATTGGCCATACAAAATGAAGAAATCAGGATTGAAGATGAGAATACTATTGGAGCAGTTTTTTTTTTACTATCTAAGTTGTTCAAGAAAGATGATCTGAGCTATGTGTGAAATATGGTGTTCATATAAAAATAATTTGAAGAAAGAGTCCATGGATCAGTTTCTCAATTTTTATGAGAAGAATGTCAAAGAGCTAAAAAGGAAGGTATCATTTTACCTGAGGTAGTTCTGGCTATGCAACTTATTAACAGCACTGGATTGGATAAAAAAAAAAAGACAAATTGTTGTTACAGCAGTTGATTATACAAAGAAAGAGGAAATGTATGAACAAATGAAGAATGCCCTGAGAAAATTCTTTGGGAACCAAGGAATGTCATATAGACAGATTAGATGAAATGGCCTTATATGTAAGAGAAATTACTGTCATAGGCGTATGTGTACAGAAAATGGAAATAAATGTTGCTCTTGCCTGGGCAGTCACTGCAAAAAACTGTATGCAAGACCACATTGGATATAGTCCAATTCAGCTTGTGTTGGGCAACCACTCTAATTTACCATCAATTATGGAGAATCAACCCCCAGCCTTAGAAGAGGCAGAAATGAGTGATACAGTTATTAAAAATTTTAATGCATTGCATGCAGCAAGAAAAGCTTACACAAAAGCAGAATCATCAGACAGAATCAAAAGAACATTGCACTACAATTTCAGAAGATCAAATTTTGCTGGCAAGAGATTATGTATTTTACAAGAGAGATGACAACAACAGATGTCATGGTCAAAGTTATTGGCTGGGATGGAAAAGTGATTTTCATCAGGTATGGAAGTCAGTCTGAGTAGCAACATGTAGGGGGATTAAGACAAATGGAACAGAATTAAGGACTGACAAAAAAGAAGTTGATGGGACTCATGGTAAAGATAAAGATACCAACCATCCTGAAGATCTGGACAATAAGCTAATAAGTTTGGAAGAATATATGTCAGGGTTATGTGGCAAAGAGGATGATCAGAGACAGGAAGAGCAAATTTCAGAACCCTTCTGCTACTTCTACAGAAAGTGCTCAAACTACAATCTCTGGTTCCACCAAGGTAAACCTTCTCAGCAAGAACATGCCATGCTACTTACATAGTATCAAACCATCCACATTCCCTCCATATTCCATCAGCGAGAATAAAGTTCCACATGAGCAGCTTCTTCCCACAAACCACTGCTCTGTGGAATAGACCCCACAACTAGATGTTTCCCCAATAACTTCAGTCTAAACCTAGTCATGGCTAAGGTTAACCATTATCTTCCACTCCTATAACGACAAATGGCCTCCAAATGTAACCAGCATATGGACTTGATGCGTCTCAAAATTGGTAGTTGAAAAGAGATCCATAGAAAATTTCTGCTATATTGGTTTGAATGTATCACAAAATAAAAGTAATGTCATTCAAACAAACCAAAATGAGTATGCAGCAGAAATGAAAGAAATTTCAATTTCTGCAAGCAGAAAAAAAAAAATGATAAAACATCCCCACTGAACAGAAATTAATGTTTTAAGAACAACTGGTCAGCTAAATTAGTTAGTGACACAAACACGACCAGATTTGTTTCAATGCATTGGGACTCAATATGTCAAGGCAGCATCCAACAGTTGAGCAGTTATTAAAGTGCTGGATACTTTGTGTTTAATTTGTTGGATGCCCAAGATAGTGGACAACTTCTTTGCTCTTTACTAGTTAAAAATATTACATGTACTTGAGCACTTGAGACCCCATCTGGAAGATTACCCCCCATGATGCATCACAGAAAACATCAGTTTTCTATTCTCTAAAGCTACCAAAATTGAGGAAGCAGGTATTTATTTCAGCTTTGATTGACAGATTTGTTTAATAACCACTGGTTCAAAGCAGTCCAAGTGGACATGACGTTAATTTACAATGTACATCAATGGGATATTACTTTGTTCCTGTAGCCAAAACCTCTCTAGATTCACCAAAGTTAAATATGGTACTACATCTTTTGCTGGAATTTTCTTTAATGTGTCTTGTCCTTTCAGAGTATGGGTAATTGTGGCTCTCTACAACTTATCCTTTATAACTAAGCAATGTTTTTTTCTATTAATATCCCTTCCAGTTTCCATGCTGTCTTACATTTATACAAGTTCATTAGGTGGGTCATTTAACGTTTCCCACAACCCCTTTTGCCATCAAGGTATACTATGAGTGTTAAATTCTATCCTCATTGTATCCCAGAAATTTCAACTGTTTCTTTCTGATTGTAAGTATAAGTGTCCTATTCATTCCCATTTTCTTTAAAACATTCTTGTCACTCACATGTTCCATCCACTGTATTCTCAGCATTCTCATGCAGGGTTACATCTTTTGATTCAAGTCATCTTTACCTGTAAGGAAATTGTCCAGCACTCACAGCCATATAGAGGATAGATATTACATAGAAACCAAGTACTGAACTGCTAACAAAATTTTCCTATCACTTAATAAGTTGTTTAGTTTCTGCAAGTCACTTTTCATTATATTCCAATGTGCCTTCAGATTTGTATCATATTTTCCATCAATGGTTAATTTCACTACCCAAATAGATAAATTACTGTACCTGCTTGATTTTGATGTCTTAAATTCATGGCACATAGGTATACATGCCTTGGGCTTTCTCTTCCTTATCTCTACTTTAGTTTACTTATAGAAACTATAAACTTGGCTTGCAACTATTAAGTGTTTTTATGAAATCCTGTAAAATTTTTAAAAATTGCTCTTTTCAAGTAGGAAAAAATTTGCTCAATATTTATAATATTCATCAGAAGACAGAATAAGAATCCTGTTAAAAATCTAATTTAGCAAAATTATAAATTTAATGATAACAAAATTTCTACAGTTGTAGGGTTGAATTCATCAAATACAATAACAGTTTGCCTTTAAACAGTCAAGTATAAATGCTGATCTTATATTTTTTGAAGGCATTGATACAAAAATATGAAATTAAATTTGGCAATTACAAGCAAGAAAATTAACATAGCTCAGTAGTAAAAGATTGAGTGAAGAGTAGTTGAGAAAGCAAATGATCATAAATTACAAATTCAGCTAGGAATACAAGAGACTCTTACCTATTAACCATTTTTTACAAAATGTGTCATCATTCAATTGATCCTCTGTTGCTTCATCTTTAATTTTCTCTTTAAACTGAAATACAAAAACATTTTTCAGCAATAAAAAAAATTCAGAGTTTTAAATTTTTTTTAAATTAAAAAACTTTAAAAAAAAAAAAAAAAAACTTTATAAACTTTTAAAAGTGATGAGCTATTTATCATTGCTTCCAGAATGATAAGCTCCCAATGAACAGATTCAAATTTTATTATCAAATTCCTTTATTAAATGAATAAACTATTCACTTCTCTTTTCAGCTAGATTTGTGGAATAAAGTCATGACATCTATTTTTAATTACATTTCATTATATAATTATTGAAATAATTAAAAAAAAAAAAAAAAAAAAAAAAACATTGGATTTTTTTAAAGAAAAAAAAAATCAAACCCAGTTTTTACTGAACAATACATGGAAAACAATAGATTTATAAACAAAGAGCCATAATTAATATATTCCATATTAACAATGTCTTTTTCTAAATTAAGTATATTTCTTTGTAGAATTCTAATGAATACTGCCATGCAATAAGGAGTAAGGTATCAGTTTTAATCACTCACAGCAGTTTACTGATTAAAACAGTCACTATACTCAATTATAGTTAGAAATCAAAATATTTTAAAAAATATGAAAAACAACAATAAGATAAATTTATAGTGAAACTTTCAAGTAATTTTTGGCAGTACATATTACAATATATACAAAGTTTAAACAATCAGATTGTTGGTTCAGCTAACTAAAAAATATAAAATTTTAGCTATACAAAGTAAAAAAATACTGAGTTTAATTTACTTAATACATTTGTTAATTTTAATTTTATATATTTTATATATATATATATATATATATATATATATATATATATATATATATATATTTATATCTCTTGTCTGGGATCTACTTTTATTTATTTTTAATTAAAAATCAACTGTTAAGGCCAGCATGTTATCAACTACACTATAGACTGATGTGCCTCAGCATGGAGTAATATTTAGCAAGCTAATATTGGTGCTCCATACCTGTGGCCCTGTACTAAGTTTGAATTAGTAAACAGCAATTACACTATGGGCTGATACTCACAATATTCAGTATTTTTTTTTTTTTACTCTTAACAGTAACTCGTTTCAATATACATGTTGAGATCTGCCAACATTACTAGTTTTATCCAACTGGGAATATTGATGAGAAGTATATATAAAGCATTAGAAATATGGCATTTGGGATAAGATCTTGGATAGTGAGCACGATCAATAAATACTAAATTAGGTTAGAAGTGATAAATCCACAAGGCAATTTTTAAGATATTTATCATGAGAGTTATTAAAATCTGGACTAATTAAGTGTTAGCCAAGGTACAAATTAAAATATTTCAAGAATCATCCAAAGCAATAATGCTATTTCATTGTTTTTAATAATTTAAGAGTCTTGTTTTGTTTTTTTATTCTCCATTTAATTCAGATGGAATTTATCTTTTATAAATAGAAGATTTGTGACTGAATATATATATATATATATATATATATATATATATATATATATATATACACACACACACACAAAACGTGTGTGTGTTATATAACCCATTACAACCTACCTGTAAACTCTTTATAGCAATCAGAACCCAGTTTGTGTCATCCAAATCAACTGACCTATGGGTATTACCAATTGTCTATACTATGACAGCACAGAACAAAGATAAAAATGAAATAAAAGAGAGCTTTAGGCACATATGCTGCACTCAGGCTGTTTTTCTCCCACCCACTAAACCCAATCCATATCTCGCCTATCTCTGAATGCCCTTTACATTTGCACATGCTAGGGCAGGTAACAACTGGTAGATCAATGCATGCTCAATGCTGCTAGTTACTGAGCTGCTTGGAGCTCTGCAATGTTCTATAACTAGAGAAAAATTCTAACCTTTAAAAAAAAAAAAGTAAAGAAAAAGATGGACAACATATTTTAAAATATTCATGTGTCGTCAAAAGATATAAATAGAAAAAGAGTAGAAAATCTTTAAAAGTATCCTATTATATGTATGCATGGGCATGTGAGAAAAACATCTGTTTAACTTCAGCATAGAGCTTCTAACCAGATACAGCTCAAGAGAAATAAAATAAAAATTTAAAAAAAAAAATTTTAATTTAAATTAAAAAAGTAAATTATAACATCTAGATGTGTGTCATAGTTCAATAATTTTATGTGTAAATCAATTTCATTATCTGGAAATCACTTAATACAAGGATAAGTGCTTAGTCAAAATAACTGTAAGAATATCATTTAAAAGAAATAACACTGTTCCATAATAGTTGTTAAATGCAATGTATGAAATGTGTATGCAATTGTAACAAGCATTATTGGATAGAAGTATATTTTTAGCATCATAGATTTGAAACCACCCAAGATGTCCTTCAGTTTTGTATTCTTCCTGTGCATTTAAAAAAAAAAAAAAAAAAAAAAAAAGTACTCAAGAGGAATGTGAAGCAAAAAGAAAGAATTAGCTGATGGAGAAATTTGCAAGTTTGAAAATAAAATTAAGTTCCTTTCAAAAATTTGACCAGTTTTAACTGTTTTATATCTGATGCCTTGCCCACCTCTTTTACAGAGCTTTCTTTTAACAAATTGATATTCTTGGCCAAATGAAAGTTTTGAAGTTTCTGATAAAGCACATCAAGATTCAAGAAGCAAGCTGACAAGTCCAATGCTTAAATTGCCTGCTGTACACAGGATCAACAAAATACATTAATTTTTAATATTCTTTATGTGACAAGTAGTATGAAATAGAAGGCTAGAATGTTATCTTGTACAGTTAAAAAATTTTGAAGAAGAAATAACAGGCAAATAAAGTAAAAGATCACACACAAACTTACCTCTTTGAGAATTTCCACTTTTTCTGGTGTTTTGCTTTGGCCATAACCCCACCATTCATTGCAATAATTAATCACAGGAGTATTTTCAAACTGGGGGGAAAAAAAAAAGCTTTCATTAAAAAGCATTGCTACTTGAAAGACTTTACACACAGTAATTCAAAGAACATTTCAGGCAATAACTGTAAGTTATAATATATTTCAGGACCACAATACCATCAACTCCAATTAGAGAAAATTAAAATACAAAAGAGCTGTATTCTTTGTTTGTGACCAACTGCTAGCTGTATTTAGAATTTTGTTTCTTGACAATTTGGTTGGTTGTTTTATGGCATATCAACCTCAGTGCGTCATTTAATGCCAATAAAATTTTGAAAGATTCATAGCAATAGTTTGGTAAAAAAGGTGTGTATGTATACATATATATTTGAACTATTTTTCAATTACTCATTTTTGAGTACATTCAAACTTTTTAGGAAATTTACAATCTTGGATGGTTTTATTTTTGCAAAAGTTTTTTTAAATTACTCACTTGGTAATATTTTGTTCGCACTAGATCAAAATCTACACACTCTAAAAGTATATGTTTCACTGTAAATTTCTCTTGGCATGTAGTGCATATTGGGGATTCTGTGCCCTCTAGTAAATAATGGTGGGTGATGTAGGTGTGGCCTATGTGAAGGCGAGTCAGCATGACCTGTTCTCTTCTATTTTTGTATTCCGAGTTCTATTCTTCAATAGTGGGTTTAATGTTTTGGAGTTTGTTATTAATGTATGTATTCCAATGATGTTGCCATTTTTTAATGATAATTTTCTTTACAAACATCTTATAAATCAGAGTATGCCACCATATCATGTGTTTGGTATCTTCCAAAAGTAAAACTTATAAAAACATACAGGACTCAAGACAGATTTTTTAAAAAAATTTAATCTTTTTAAAATGTCAATAGAAAAATAGAAAATAAATGTAGAAAGTGCCATGAAAAGATTTGCAGATCTAAAAGCTAAAAAAAAAAAAATGTTTTAAGTAGGATAATCAATGGTTTCTTTAGCTTGTATTATGTTGTATATTGTAATAAACTTCTTATTCTACATTTTCAGTGAAAATTGAAAAAAAAAAAGATTATACTTATAAAGGTGCCGAAGTTCACCTTGCCTGGGCCATCACTAAGAGACTCAATATTCAGGACCAAGTCAAATGGAAAATTTATTGATAACTCATCATAAAATAGAAATTTGTGAAAATACTACTTGTACTAGACTTCTGACTTAATTCTTTGTATTTTACAAGATTTAATAGGTTTCATTTGTATTTAATTGCTACCCTATTCAAACAAATTAATAGTAGATTGCTTAAATGTTACATATTAAAACATTTACATTAATCAGAGACTAGTTCATAAAAATAAAGAATCTAACACAAACATGAGCATTTGACTAAATAGAGGTGTGTACCCAAGGTTTTGGGGGGAAAATGACTATAACAAAAATTCTACATTTGCAGCTGATCTACAGAAAAAATAAAAACCTGAATGTTTTAAAGATTTACAAAATTTAATGATGTAGAATTTTATAAGCAGAAAGAATTTCAATGTCATTTATTTCAACTCTTGCTAACCTTTTATTTCAAAAAGAACAAAAATAATAAACAGATAAATACCTTTTGGCTATACATCTTTGAATTAAAAACTAAAAGGCACTCACACCACTTGCCACCTGAAAGAAAAATTAAATAATTATTTTGGGCTTTTGCAATGGATATAAAAATAACAGTAGATACTGCCAAAAATTTTCTAAAGAGTATATGATGATGATGAAAAAAAAAAAAAAGCCACAAACTTGAAAAAAAAAAAAAAAGTTTTGTCAAAATGTTTGCTATTAATTTTTTTTTTTTTTTTTTTTTATTAAATTTTTAATCTTATCTAGCACATTCAAAACTTTGGTTAAAAATCTTCTTTTTCTTGCATCAACAGGTGAGCCAAAGATTAGTATAGGTAAATTTAGTATCTTTTTTTGTCATTAAAAACACATTGTTTTCGAAATTCTTGCAAAAATCAAATAATTGTTAATGAAATTTTCAGGACTTATTCACAAATGAATGGAATTATTTTTGAAAGTTGTTTTTTTTTTTTTTTTTTAAATATTTATCCCCCTCACTCAATTTTATAAAATTTCGATAAATTTGCCTCTTCATATTTATATTAGTTAAAAGCAGGACTCCTTGGAGAATTTAAACCAATTTGTTTTTGTCAAGCAGAAACACCATTTACCGTAAATCTACTCAGAATAGTAAAATAAAAAAATGCAATAAAAATATGACATTTAATTAGAAAAGCTTTTAATTGCTTTTATAAATAAGATATCTTAAGGACACTATTGTTTCAAGAAAAAAAATAAATGTTTTTTTACAAGATTTTTCATTTCTTTTTAATAAAAAAAATGAATTAAGTTTTAAATCTTGAAATTCTGTATTAATTTCAGCCATTTAGATATGTGAAAACTATATTTACTAATCATAAATGAAAATGCTTAACACAAATCATCAAATACCAATATTTTTAAAAGAATTTTGAATTTTTTGTTATGTGTATAAACGTATCAATATTTGTAAGTATGAGTGACCATACATGACAGAAAATAAGAGTGTTAACTATAGTAAAATTAAAACGAACATTTTAAAAATTCAATAAAACATTACATTGTGGAGAATATCTTCATAAATTTTTAAGATTACTGAGTACTTAAAAAAATTATATAAAAATGGCGCTTATATCATTTTCTTTAATTATGTTTTACAGATAAAGTCTGTCAACACAGCTGATTAAAAATGCACTTCTGTGACATTTTAAACTTGAAGTAAATAATATTTGTTTCAAATCAGATTAATTATATGTTAAATCAGCTAATATTCCTCAAATAAAGTTTCTGAAAAGTATTTTATTTTTGGAAGATTTTTTTTAATAAAGGCAATTACATTGCAATAAAAGACAACTAAAAAAAAAAAAAAGGGTACTAATAAGCTATTTTAGCCCCCCTACAAAAAAAGATTCCCTCCAGTTAATTCAAATTAGTTTTTGTCGCTTCAGGATGTAGGCATTCATGGCCTACCACCTCTTTCTGTCCCGTGTAGCTATTAACAAAGTTCTGTCTTTTTGTTATTTCTCCCAGACCCTGTTCTGCCATCCACTTTCTCCAGCCCATTAAGTATGTCACACATTGCTTCTCCCTATCCCTCTTTCTTTCTATCCATCCTGTGAGTATCAGATTTTACAAGCCCTCCTTCCTCATTGCATGTCCCAGAAATTTCAAATGCCTCTTCCAGATGTTAAGTAAAGTTTCCTCTTTGTTTCTATTCTCTCCAAAACCTTGTCGATGCTCACATGCTTGGCCCATGGTATCCTTAGTATCTTTCTGTAGAACCATATTTCTGTTGCCTCGAGTCTTCATGTTTGAGGAGATTGTCCAAAGTTCACTGCCATACAGGAGGACAGATATCATGTAACAGTTCAGTACTCTTTTCTTTGTTTCCAATGAAACTTTCCTATCTAGTAATGAGTATTTAGCCATCCCAATACATCTTTAGATCTCAGTGTCGCACTTTCCATCCTCTGTTAAAACACTTTCCAGATATTTAAATTTCTGTACCTGCTTGATTTTAGTATCTCCAAGTTGTAATTTGCATTTTGGGCTCATCTTTTTGCTGATGACCATGCATTCGGTCTTCCTGTAGTTTATGCTTATTACCTTCTGTAGGGGGGTTTTGCAGTTTCCTTTCCATGTTTGCTAACAGAACTGTCTTATCTGTTTATTTATATTAAGATTGTTACTTCCAATGATGTACCCTGGTAGAATCTCTAGTTCTCTCAGAATTGCTTCACTATACAGAATAAGTCCAGTGACAAAACACATTCTTGTCTTACACCCCTTTCTATTTTGGTATATCTGAACTCATTTTTTATCTATATGCAGGTGGTTTGCTGCCAGTAGAGGTTTTTAATTATTCTAATGTCTTTCCCAAATATGTCAAGGGTGCTGAGCAGCTCTAACAGGTCTTCATGGTATACTTTTTCGAATGCCTTTGCATAGTCTATAAAACACAGGTACACGTACTTCTGCATTTGTATTGCTCTTTCTGATAACATTCTGAGCATAATTATTGCATTCCATGTCCTGGTGCCTTTGACGAACCTGCACTGTTCTTGTTCTGTTTCTGGCTTGATTCTGCTGTGTGCTCTATTCATCAGAATTCAGATGAGGAGTTTTAGGCTGATTGTTTGGGAGAGTTCACATTCATTTACGCCTAGTTTCTTAGGCAGTGCTATGAAAATAGATCTTAGGTCTTCCTGTATATCCCCACAGATTTCACTTATAATTTCTGTAATCTTGTCTATGCCAAAAATCATCTAAGCCTGCAAGCATCTATTACAATTCCGTCTGGCCCTGCTGCTTTGTTTCTGTTCAATTTGGCCAGTGCAGATTCCACTTTGGTTTTTAGTATTTCCAGCCCATTGATATTTCTGTGTATTGCCAGTTGTTCTTTCATCATAGAAGAGATCTCCAATATATTTGTTCCAGAACTGAAGATTTTTTTCTTTCTCTAATATGAACATTCCAACTTTGGATTTTATGCAGTCTGTTGATGAGCAAATCTTCTGTCCTGTTAGTTCCCTTATTTTTTTTTTTTTTTTATGCATATCTGTATTACTCATTCTCTCTATTTCTGCACATTTTTCATTGAGCAATTCTTCTTTAGCCTGCCTGCATTTGTTCCTTATTTCATTGTGCAGTTTTCAGTATTCCATTTCATGTCTTGGCATTGTTTTCTTCTTCATCCATTCTCCTTTGGGATGACAGTTTACTGATGTAAGTAAAGCTTCTTTTAGTGTGCTCCATTTAGATTTTGTCCCACATCTCTTTACACACTGTCCATATATTTTTTCCTTCAGGTTAGAGTTGTTCAGGAGTCTATTGTATTGAAATTTGGATGTTGCATTAGGCTTCTTCAGTTTCCAGAGTTTCATTTTTAGTTTACATCTAACAAGGAGGTGGCCGTAGCAAAGTATTTTGATTATTGGAAATATTAAATTTAATCAATTAGCTTGAAATTTAAATGAAAATAAAAGCGCCAAGAAAGATTTTTTTTTCCTTCTTAAAAATTCATTTTAAACCTTTGTTTTTGTAAAAAAATGTGATAACTAAGAAAGTATAACAAAAGATAAAAAAAGGGAGGGATCTCTGAAACAGTAAATGTTAACCAGCAAGAAATCATCAGTACAAGTAAGGAAGATTTCCATTAGATACTATGTCGATTTTTATAATTAACAAAAAAAAAAAAAAAAAAAAAAAAAAAAAAAAAACCATGCTGGGTAATAAAATATGTAACATTTTTCTCATTAAAAAAAAAAAAAAAAAAAAAAAAAAAAAAAACACTGAGCACATTTAATGGTTTCAAATAGAATTTTTCAATTGTATAATATACTTTTCACATAAATAATGTACCAGCAGTCTTGAAAATTCCAGAAGGGCAAAAATAAAAACCCACATGCATGCTGTACACTGATCTTAGCTATGATATTTTATATGCAAAAAAATCTTAGAATAATTATTTACAAAATTTTCCATTCATAAATCAATAAGAAAAAAAGTCAATCTTTTCTTGACTAACTTTACTGGTGATATCAACCTCAGTAAAAATCTGTAAGCTCAATAGAACAATTCTTAAATGAGGAAAATTAACAATTTTTCTTAGCTGAAATTGTAAAATCACTTTACTTTTTATTTTTTTTTAACATGCAAATAAAATTTCAATTTGTCTACTTTTACATGAACAGATATATTCAGCAAACATCAATATCCTAGCATATTTAGTTCTTAACTATAAGGACAAGTTAAAAATAAACTTAAGACTTATAAACTAGCACAATGAAAACAAAAATTAACTCAAAGCAGTCATGGACACCACAGTTATGTTAAGGCTGCAAGTCCTTCAAAATAACATTTGTAAAGGAAAAAAAAAGATCAAACTGCTACAAATAATATTTAAGATTTAAAACAACAGAAGGAGAAGATATATCAAAAATAAAACTAGAAAATGGCAAAAGTCTTGCTTCAAAAAGTTCAAAGTTGTTATCCAGCAGCAAACTTTTTTTTTAAAAGAAACAGTGAAAGCCAAAACTTAAAAGGGGGAAATCTAAAGACAGCAACAGAATCTGCAGTTTGAGAGCAAGTGCTGCCAAATGTCATTTCAAACAGTGTCAAATCAAAGAAGTATTAAATGGAAATGTTTTTTTTTTTTGTAAGGAACATATTTTTTTGCAGGAAAGTGTGGCTAATGCAGTACAATTTTGATTTGTGGTTTCAAGTATCTTTCACAAGGTTTTGTGGAATAAGCTTTGTTTATGAATGAACTAAAAAATATATTAAGAGACTCCAAGTCTATCATAAACATCACATTGATTTGTTTTACTACCAGCAAAGTTCACTGTCAGTGGTGTACACCTCTGGAACTGTATGAAGTTCTCATCTCCATTTTAAATATCAATAACTAATGGTAAAGTAAATAAAACAAGTATTGGTTGAACAAGAGTGTGTATTATCTAATATTATCAGGTACCAGAAATAAAAATTATGTCAGTTCATGCCTATTCCAAACTCAAGTAATCAGGTGAATTAGACAGGAATGTTCATCTAATATCTTTAAAGAACCTGACATTTTTAAGACTTAGAATATTTGTATATTTTAGTTCACACATTTTAGTATCCAAAACACAGTAAAATTAGATTAGTCAGAATATAAATATTATAAGGATGTTTCTAAAATAATTAACTTTTATTTATATGATATTTTTTTTTTTCAATGAAATATATAAAATCAATTATGATGATGAATGCAAATGATGAGAAGTGGGATGACCAGTGCCAAAAACAAAAAATTCAATGATCTTTTATAAAAAAGTTACCAAAAAAGAATGCAGCCCACAACTATAGACAAGCAGATGTTTTATTGCATATCATATTGTTGCTAAAAACATATAGATGAATGCAAGAAAACTTTATAACTACCTGGGAGTTACAAAGCCTTCATTTAACTATAGAGAAATCCAAACATTTATAAACATGTCAAAGAATTGTTTTCAGAAGAATAAGCTTAATAGGCAACTTAAAATATTAACATGTAAGCATCTCAAAATCACAAAGATATCGTCTTTAATTTTGAAGATTAGTCATTATCATCCAAAGAATTCTTTGAAGTCATTTACTTGTTGCCCCTAGCAGGTGAGACAGCTCTTTTCCTCAGGACTCACTATACCCTTTGTGGGGGAAGCTGGGTATAGAATAGATTGGACAAAATGGAGTCAAGAAAGCAGTATCCTCAGCAAAAAGTTAAAGACATGGAAAATTAATTTCTGACATCTTGTGTCAAATAAAGATACAGATGTATGCATACATACCACAAAAAGCCAAAATTTATTAAATAAATTGAACTTAAATAAATAACATTGAGTTAATCCTAAAAAAATTCATTACTTTTGTCATTAAACCAAATTCTAATGTCATCTAAATTTATCCAGAAAGATCACATATTTTTGTTTTTTTGATTGTAACATTGAAGAAAGAATAAGATTTTTGGTATATTATACAACATTATAAAACTGCAATTCAAATACATACAGTGATGGCATTGTGAATGATCTATGTCAAAAGGGGTTTGCAAATTTTCTTGCTGAATGATGTCCCACAGTCTGGTAGATAATTTGCAGTCAATAGCAAGTAAAATAAAGACAATAAGAATAATTAATGTTATACAACAAAGGAGATGTCAAAACCATATAAAACAAGCATTGAAAGATCATTTGCACCAGCTTGGTGATGTTAGTTGCTTTAATGTGTGACTTCTGCAGTCAAAGATGAAATACTGAATCTTATTTCATGTGGCATTCACAAACTAAAACATAAAATGGTTTCATAACAATGTGGAACAAGAGAGTAAATGAAATGACCTCTTCTGTACCAAAGAAAAAGGGTACATTTCTTATTAAATAACATACTATGCATTCTGTTGTCTACAGGTATAAAGTATTCAAAAGAAAAAAAAAATTTATGAATTATTTTATAATCAGTATACTTAAATTTTATCAACTAGAATTTACAAATCTATTTAATACATTTGCAAGTAAATTTAAAAGTGATATTGAATGGTAACAAGAAAACCAATTTAAAACCAATGAGTTACATTTTTAAGCTGTCATAAACTAATTTCTAGCAATATATAATAATTTCTAGCAATATATATAATAAAAATTTCAAGCAAAGGGGGTTGCATAGTCTGAATGGATTTGTTTAAAAAAAATAAAATAAAAAATAAAGACCATTCCAAAAGATTTACAAAAATTACAGTTATAGAATACTTCTGATAAGTTAGCCTTTTGTACTTTTTCTTTTTTAAAATTCTGGTTAAAAAATAATAATGGTCTTGCTTATAAATTGTTTTCAAGAAACAGTTTTCATTTCTGGTAACTCAGATCGAGATACAAATATAATTCATTATTTTAAACAAACAAAACTCCCAAAAGTTGAGAATTACTAAATTTTCAAAGATTACATTGATGCAAATTATATTTTCTAACTTAACAACATATCTTTGTTGCATCTTCAAGAGCAGTCAAGATAAAATACATGTACTAATAGTTTATCAGGTAAGAAATAAAATTTCAATGAAGAAAAACATTTTATTGGCAAGATTAAAAGCAAATTGAAGAGGACAAAAAACTAATTTCCACATGATTTTGTACATAACATTCAAAAACCATTTAAACATCTTCAGTCAAGTTACTAATGGATGAGCTTTAACTCAAAAAGAAAATGACAATACTAGCAACAGTTTATTCCTTTTAATGACATATTGGTTAAAAGATAATTACATTAGAGGAAAAAGAAAAAAAATATCTGAATTTCTTCATTTGTTTATACCTAACTTTTTATACCTACATTTCATATTATTCAGAGTAATTTGATGGTATAAAGCAAAAGGATTATCCTTTAAGAATAGTAAAGTTTCTGCAGCTAATCCTATTTTGATTACAAATTTTGTTATAACAAAATTTTACAGCAAAAACAGAAATGCACAAATTTCAGAGATTTTATAGCTAGTTTTATCCACTAAAATACATGTTAATTAAACTGAAACATGAAGTTAACCATTCAATTTTTATTCAGTCCTATATGAAATTGATGACAATTTTGAAAAATTAAAATTTTTTCTATCTGGTATTTTCACAATAAACAAGTTAAATTAATTATTTTTTTAACATTGTTCAAATTATAAGTGAAATTAATAACTTATTTAATAAAGTTAAAAATATCAATCTTGTACAGATTTTGTAAATCTTACATTTGACAGTAATAGGAAGTCAAAACATGAAGGCTTCCCTAGTAATTTTTTTTTTAAATCATTTCATTAAATTTTTGAAAATCAAAATCGACTGGGGAGGAAGAAACTGGGAAAGAGTCCAAGTGAGAAATGTGAGAGAAAACTGTTAAGCCATTTCTACTTTAGAATGATGAGAGAATGATGAGACCATGCTGCCATTCTAGAACTACACTTAAATTCATAATGTCTAGGTACCATAGAGGAAAGTTTATCAGAAGTGTTACGTGTTGATAAAAAATGATTTACCACAACACAGAGCTAAATCACAAACAAATATTTAATTTACTAAAACAGAACATAAAATATATACAGGATAAACAATTGTGGCCTACAAAACAGAAAACAAAGAGTTACTGGCAGAGTGTTACGAGGAAGAAGAAAGGGAATCAAATCTCTTTATCACTTTAGGGCTAGTGAAGTAATCTAAGTGCTATATTTGGAAATCCACAAAGGTGTGTAAATAAATATTAATTTTTAGTTTGGTCAATGAAAATTAGTCAAAATTCTATTTACCAACTTTGTTCCATGAAATTCTCTTTTTGGGTTTTGGTTGGTTGGCAACTTTTATAGAGATTCTTTCGGCTGGATATAATAGTCCTTGAATCAAAAGCCGGAGTTGATAACAGCAGAAATTCCTTTTCATCAACTGACAACCCTTTTCCAAAATCCCATTTTATAGGGGCTAATACCTAATTTGCATATTTCTAGATTTTTCTCGAATATACTAGAATGATCTAGAATCTTCCAAACATTCTATTTCTAATTTCTCTATTTTACAACTACTTCATGAATGAAAACTTTTTTGTAATAACAAGTAGAACTCAAAGGAATCCCTTATTATAGAAATGCATCCTCGTAACAGAAGAATTACCATAAAACTTAAAAAATAAAAAAAAAAAATAAAAAAAATTTCAAGTTCACTGAGACATGAGAGGTTACTGGGTGTGGAAGAATGAGAGAACAGAAACACCACTAAAGGGTGGGGGGTGCAAATGCATTAGTATGAAAGTATCTGGCCAAATGGCTGTTTGGGATAACTTTCATTTCACAACTGGATCAGTTCAAAACTTTGTCTGGAGACACTGTAACTTTTCAATTTCTAAAGAAGACCTGTATGCCAAACCCTGTCAAAAGCTTTTGAGATGTCCAAAGCTACAGCCTAAACTTAACTGTTCTTATCCAAAGCTTGATGACAGACTCTTTTTGCAATTATCAATCAGTACATCAGTATTTGACCTGGAGAAATGAAAGCTGTATTGCTTGCCTGAAAGAAGGCCCTGTAATAGATGCTTAACCAATTCTGCAGATTAGGGCCTCTAGTAGGTTCCCAAAAAGAAGTAGAAATCTAATAGGTTGATAGTTGAGCCATCTGACCCTTCCAACTGAGTTTGTAAAAATTGAAACAGATGAAGCTTTCAACAGCACAGAAACAAGAGACAGCAAGGCATTTATTATACAGTTTAGAGAAAACAGGAGCCAGTTCAGAAACCATAGAAGGGGCTATATCGATATCACTCACAGATGCAGTTCTAGGTGGGAAGTTAGACAAGGATACTCCAGATTTGCCAAGAGGAGAATTTATGGGTGAAACATTCAGCTTTATCAGTAGAAGATATTAACACCTCAAATTGATTGAAGAGAGGAGAAATAAAAAAACTTACTCTTATTTAGGTACCTCCACTTTTTTGTTAAAATTTTCGATACCTAAGACATTCTTAAAAGATTTCTTTTTAGCTTTAATCGAAATCTAATTTACTATTTCCAGTAGGTAAAATATTCTGGTGTATTTCAAATAGAAATTATATAGAGTGGAATGAATGTCAAATATTTGCTCGATTTCAAAAAGTCTGTTTACTGGTATCTATTTCTTACATTTTAACAAGTTTTAAAATAAAATTTAATTATCAGTTTTAAAAATCTTCCAAAAATAAAATATATATTTGTGACATGTTATTTGAGTAAAATTAGCAAATTTAAAATTAAATTAATCTGATTTAAAACAAATATTACTTACTTATAGCATAAAAAAAATAGTATACAAGCATTTCTTAACAATGGGTCCTGTTTTTTTTATGTCTTTATCAACGTTATCAATGAGCTACGAGGTGTTGACAGCTAGTATGGTTGACCAGAACTGACATAAATTTACGAAATGTAAATGAATGCATTTTTTTTTTTTTGGTTTATAACTACCTAGCAATTTCTACAAATTAACATATTTTCAGCAATTATCTAATATTTTATTGACTTTTAGTTACATTTGAAGATGCTTTATGAAAAAAATAAAATTTAAAATATGAAATTTTTTTGACATTAATTTTAAAATTTAATAACTGAAATGAAATACCATGATAGAGGTAACTCAATAATTTATGAAATGTTATGGCATTTTATTTATTATTAATTTATATTTTTTAATATATATTTTACATTTTATTTATTATTAATTGTTATCATGATGGTTATTTTATTAAATTATTATAGTACTTTAAATTTCATTATTAATTATGTAATTGTTTAAACTTATTTTAACCCAATACCCTACACAATATTTAAAAAAGTAAAACTTACTTTAAAATCTTGAGGGGATGATTTACAAATATGTAAATGATGAAACTAAATAATGAAAGCGAAAGAATTGCAGAGCACCAGACAACTCTTAAATCACAAGACCTTTTAAGGATAATGTTATGTATGGATTACCAAAATTACAAAATGGCAACATTTATACACAAAAACGTTTTTAAAAAAAAAAAAAAAAAAAAAAAAGGTACAAACGACTGATAAGAGTTTTTCAATTTTTGATTTGTAAATATAGTTTTCACTAAATGACAATATGACCTAACCCCCTTGAATAATGCAGAAGTTTAAATGATTTTATATCATAAATTATGTCATAGGTTTAATTGCATTTTTTATTTTACAATTCAGAGCAGATTTTAGGTGATTGGATTAAATGTTTTACAAAAAGAAATTGATAATTTACATTCTCCAAGGTGTCTTACTTTTAACTAATAAAAAATTTCTATCCTAAAAATTAAATTTCTAAAGTGGGTGCTAACAGATGTAAAATTAAAAAAAAAAAAAAAATCTTTTTACCAAAATTTTCTAAAATAATTTCATTCATTTGTGAATGTCCTGAAAGATTAATTAAAATTCAACAATTATTTGATTTTTACAAGAATTCCCAAATCAATGTTTTTCACTAGAAAAAAGTGCAAAAACACTAATAATTATGTTGACCATGGACATAAACAAAACAAGATTTTTAACCAAAATTTTGAACATGCTAGAAAGGATTGAAAAAAAAAAAAAAAGAAAAAAAAAAGAAAAAACTAAAAATAATAAAGAAATACTTTGATCTTTACTCTTAATAATAATAATAAACATTTTGACAGTTTGGGGCCTTTTTTCATCATGCTATACTGTTTTTCAGCAAAAAAGTGGAGATTAATGTGTCCTCATCGTTGCCAACTGGAAATACATGCAGGGACACCTACCCAGGTTTGACATGGCACTACAAATACCCCAATATTATGTGGCTTTTAATCAGAGCAACCTCCCTAAGCACTACCAAAGAGTTTGGGATCCTTACTACCAGTCAGAAGCAGCAGCCAACAAACTGCAAACCTAATACCCTCATAATGGAAAAATCGCAGCTACTGGCTATTCTGATCATCAAAAAGTCAAGACAGTTAAATCATTATAACCCTAGAAGAAGAGAGGAGAAGAAAAAAAAGCCAGTGCACCATATTATAAACAGGGAACACGGGATGATCCTTTACTCATGTTCAATAGATATAGGAGTGTGGGCCAAACAATAGGTGAGCCTACCTACTCCTATAAATGAAAAAATAACATCCTATGCAGTGAGAGTTAAATTACACAAGAAAATTAATTATTTTTAACTGTACTATTAACTATTATTAATATTTTTAACTTTAGAAATTAAAACAATCAAAAATATTTTTATTTTGCTAAGTATTTATTGAAATAAGCTACAAAGTCTCAAAGAACATGAGATTTCTTTCAAATAAACTTAAGACATCAATTTTACTAGAAAAAACAAACTAGGAAATTCACTTTGTATCCAATTTTCTCTAAGGTTCAAAAATAAATCTAAAAGCCTATATTAGAAGATTATTAACTAAAATTTTTCTGATAGTAGTATTATATCAGTTATCATTAAATAGTATGCTTATATTATAATAATTGTATAATTGATATACTTGTAGCATATTACTCAAAATCTATAAATTATCATTTGTAATGAGTCGTTTTTTTACATCCCATATAACAACTATTTTTCATTTAACACAGCTGTTTTTCATACATCAAATCATTAACTTTTTTCATATTTTGTGGTAAACAATGAAAAATATTTTTAGCTATATTTAGATGCAAATAATTCTTTTTTAATTCTGTGCTTGGAATCTGGTATGAATCTCACTACTTGGGACATTCTACCAAAAGATTTAATTAATGCTGTTAATTGTGACCTATGTTTTTACATTCAATAATCTTAGAGTATTTATCCACATATGATTGTAACTTGAGAAAAGTTTAAGTAACCTTACACAAATGTTTTTAGAAATAGCCTTACCAGTAAAATTTAACTGTGGGATCATGCTATGTGGGACATGTATTGCTGGGAGACTCATTGCAAGGAAGTGTACTCCAAGTGATGGTTCAAAAAATATACTGACCTATATAAATAAGTTAACACCCATACACGTTCCTATAAAAAGAAAAATATCAAAGAAAATATCAAGAACAGAAAATTCTCTACATTTGAACAAATATAGATAACCAATCATATTCCATGTGTGGGATGGATGGATGTTGGATTTAATGGCATGTCAACTCCTATTTGGGTCAATTTATGCCGAAGCCTTATTAATTTATGAATTTAAGATGGTTATTTTGTATAAAAAGTTGAAAGGCTGTTCGGTTTCATAATCTGTATTTTTTGGGATTGCTTTTTCTTGTGACTGTTTTTGATTGCGTATTTTAATATTTACATTCATACATGCATATATATGTTTATAAACACATATACACATACACTATTTGAAAGGGTTATGTTTTATTGAGGATCTTTATTTCCTTGAGAAAACTGTATATTTTTTCTGTGTCTGTATTTTTGAAAATTTCTTTTAAATCTTTTCCATTGAGATATTTTTGTCTTATTCTAGTTATGATTTTGCATTCCAATAGAATACGTTTTATTGTGATTAGGCTTCCACGTCTACATTTTGGTGGATTTGTCTTTTTTAATATATAAGAATGGGTTAAATATGTGTGTCCTATATGTGTCCATGTATATCTAAAATCTAACCATGAACAGAGGAACTTTTAATATCACAGGACATAACTGATCTTAGCTTTTGCATCTGGCTATCTGGAAGGCAAAGACTATAAAATTTAATGCCAAATAAAAAAAAATCTTCAGATGTATATAATCTAATGTTAATGAGTTAAAGTCTTAAAGTGGTAAGGGAGCGTTAATTTCTAAAAGGTTTTCAAAAATCAGTTATATCATACACAATGCCATCAGAGATTACAAGATAATTGATATTGTTCTCCTACACTTTAAATGTATTGCATTTTGATGAGAAATGCAAAACTTAATAGATGATTAATGGAATACTATCAATGAAATGCATGACTTAGAAACACATCAATGTAAGAGTAATGATGAGGGCTATCACATTGTTTAAACATTAATGAGCATCATCAGCAGCACAAAAGCATGCTTTATTTTTTAATGAGATTGTGTTAAGTTAAAAAGTATAATTTGCAGCACAATCAAAAATACTTGAAATAAGAGTTATAAAAATTATAGAACAAATATAACTATGAAGTCAATCTTACCCTTGTCCAATTCACCAAATGAGATTTTTGTATGTAAAACAAGTTCCTCTTAACCTTGAGGAAAAAAAAAAAAAAAATTAGAACTTGTATTTATTTTTTCCTATGATGCAAATTTTCACATATGCATATTTTTCAAAACAAAAAGAAAAAAATTAGACATTTTCAATCCTAAAAGGGCTAAAGTTTTTCTACTTTTATTGTCTTTCAAAGGTTATCAGGATTTTTTGTTCATAAATTTTTTGAAATAAGGTCAAAACAACTGATTATATATTAAATACATATTTTAAAAATAAAAAAACAACAGATTATTATGAGTTAGTAATCTCATTGCCTTCATTTACTTTTAAACAAAAATCATATTATTGCAATGAAGAAAATTGTTCATTGTCAACATTAAATCTCCTCACCTTTCAAAAAGTTTCAATAAAAAATTGAAACCTGTATACTTTATATATATTACTTATAAAGCAAGCTGTGTGAATTTCAATTAAAATTACTGTGTGTAGTCACTTAAGAAACAAAGTCAGAATAACACAAAGATCAATAAAGGAGCGACACCAGGAATAACTTCAAGACAAAAAAAAGATCAACGTGGATCAGAGAACAGACTAACATAGATATAGAAGTAATCAACAAAAATGGAACTGGATCAGAAATACAGCAAGGAAAAAAGTATAATACATGGAGCATAATGTTGGCTGAATGCACTAATAGCAAGCAAATTTATTAAAAGACAAGACAGATGATTGTAGAGATGAAATAGAAGATTGCTGATAAGATATGACAGAACTTAGCAAAGCTACAAAATTATTGGAAAGGTATTGGCTGGCAGTAGACATTCAATGGCTGATAATGATAATAATAATACACACTAAGTGTTATCAAATTTTGGAGACCTTACAACACAAAATGGTGTCCTTAAAAAAAAAAAAAAAGTTTAAAAAAAAAAAAAAAAAAAAAAAAAAGGCATAAAAATAAAATAAAAGGATGTTCTTTATTTCTTGATGGAATTATTTTATATATATATATATATATATATAATAAACACATACTATGGTAATGTCTGATAAAGCACAGGGAATACTAAGTAACTTGAGAGATGACCACAATGGTTAAACTGCCCAAACTTGTCCATATCATTCATATAGCAAATCAGATAAATCCATGACAAAGTTGAATTTAGAAGCAACTGCTTTTTGTCGCTACTGCTGGAGTTAGGTAACTAAAGGAGCACAGTTTACCAAAGTGCTTACTCACCAGCAATCTTCTTGATAAATCATAATTGCATACTCGTAATGAGATTTTGTCAAAATATCCAACAATGAAGAAAGTACAGGGTGAAGTAGATTCATCACTTTTCCATGGAGTTTCAGCCAAAAATGCAAACATTTTACTAATTCAATTTTCTGACAATGACTTAAGTAATTTATTCTTTGATTTTTACCAGTAGATACAACCAAAGAACCTAATTAAGAATAACTTTAAGACAATTACTCTCAAACCAAGTTTAAATTAAAATAATTCCAAGTTCCCTTTTAAATTCTTTTAAATCAAATACTTGCAAAATTTGTTCCCTCTCAAAAACACAGTATTATCTGCAATTTCAAACTTTACTGTACTAGAATTAGTCCCCTTGTACTGATCATACCAGGTGGCAGTGCCATTTTTGACAATGGCAGACTGTTCTAAGATCTTTATGATTGATTGATTGAAATTTATGGCATATCAACCTCAATTGGTTATTTAATGCCGACATAAATTTTTATTGCTGGTAATATTTTTGTTCAAAAACTATTTCTAGCAATATCCTTCCTTTTAAAATCAATTGCAAGTAATGTTTTCCAAAAATGTATTGCTGGTAACATTTTTCTAAGAATGTATTGCAGGTAGCTGTTTCTGGAGACAAGACTCTGCCCTTTGACATAGCCTCGTCTGGGGATCCTCTCTGTCTAGAAGCAGAGGGTTTGACCAGCACAGTTGAAGACGATTCTCCAACTACAGAGCCCCAAGATCTTTATGAAGCCAGAAAATGAAAAGAACATGAAAGAGGAGTGTCCAATATTAATCGGAAAAATTATATTCAAAACTTCATATTTGAAAGACTAATAGAAAGGACCATCAATAAAATTAATATATTAGTAATGGATTATTTATTTATCAATCTGATAGATTTTTATCACTTTAAACTTTTTTAGTGGATGCCCATATTTGAGTAGACACTGTTTATTAAACAGTATATTTATTTATATATTAGTTTAATATACACTACTCAGTAGAGAGTAGCAGCTTAAATTGCTCATGCATAAGTATTACATTATATTCCCATAATGAAAGATTTGTAGCTAATTATCATATAAATTTTCCCGACAAATGAAATGTAAACATTTGACCAATTCAGCATGACAAACAGCCATTAATTTAAAAGAATTTTGATATATCTCTATGATTGGCTGGGATTAATTCTTTACAAGGAAATATTAAAAAAAAAAAAAAAAAAAAATATTCACTAATTAACTTTGGAAATTCAAAGATTTTGCAAGAATGCTTCCTGCAAAAAGTATTTTATTTTTCCAACTGAACAACAATTTTACCACTGATCTTAAGGTTTCTTTTCTGACAAAAAAAAAAAAAAAAAAAAATATAAGGAACAACTGTAAACACAGCATGTAACATTACTTAAATTGAATTCTTCATTTTGAATTAAGCAGTAGCTTTTCTTTCATAAAAATATTAATTGCTATTCAATCCGCTACCACCAACTTACTAATTTTCCAGAAGATTCAAGATGTTTTTTTGACCAATTTTTCAGTAAACAATAGAAAAAAAAATACATTTGTTTAAATATTTAACTGTATTAAAGAATTTCACACACATATTTACAGAAAGCACAAAAATAATACTGGCTTCATATTTAACATTTTAATTATTTTTTGCAGGTGTTCTTGGAAAAAACACCAACCCACAATTCTAGTTATAAAACTGCATTCAGTTACACATTAACATGTTTATTGCCAAAGGATGTTAACATTTTCTCTATAAAGTTCTAAACTGGGTTGATTACATAAGCTCCCACTTTTTAAAATTTACAACTGGCCTTCATTTTGTCCTCCAAACACAGCTGGGACTAATAGCCATTTTCTAGTAATATTTAGTCGTTAGAGAATCCCTATTTGACTCTTGGACAAGTTGGTGAAAAATAAACTTTGGTACAGAAGGTGTTAATACATGTAATTCTGGAAATCATTGAATTCACATATTTATCAACTCAGACTGATATCTCAAATTCATAAGTGTTGACAAAGAAAGAAAAACTGATATTCATTTAAGTAGAGTACAGGAATGAATCCCTAAACAGAAGGCAAAATTATTTAACACAATGAGAAATGGTGAAATAAAACAACAGCTGGTTAAAAGTTCAATTTCCATTTAATATTAGGCTGTAGCAAAAATATTTTGGTGTTATTTCTATGAATTATGAATCGCATCACCTCATATATAGACATATAAAACACATTTGACTTGATTAACAGTTATTGGGCCTTATTAATCTTGAACAAATAACTGAGTAATATAATGAAACAGAAAGATACCACCCAGCAATCAAGTATATTTCATCATAAGTTGACACTTGTACAAAATAAATGAAATGGGGGGGGGGAATCTACATGCCTGAGAGGCCACCTAATCTAAAAGAAAAAAAAAATATTTTAATTTGTTTTTTTAATTAAGAAAATATTACAGTCAAGAATTATACACTGTAAAGAAAATACAAGTTTATAATACATCTTGATTCTAGAGTAGCAATAGTAATTATAATTGATGTTTAGAAAAATCCACACTGAAGCACAAAAAGTTTCAGACTACAGGACAAGTTTATTTGTACATGTAGATTAACAAGGTAACAGAACAGATTTTTCTGCAAGAGAAAATGAAAAGTCTTAAGGTAATAAACTTGTTAGAGGAAAAAAAAACATTCAAGACACAAGAATATCCTGTATTTCCCCCTACAATACAAACTTTAAATATTATGATTTTAAATTCTCTTTATATATATGAATGCAAATAATATTATCGCATTTCAATGCTTTCATTTATAATCAGTTTTCAAATTTTGGTAGCATTTTTATTTTATCCTTTAAACCACCAATTTCTACAAGGTCTTGCATAGCAATTATTCCCTCCCTTTGAAAAATTTTTAGAAGTTCTTCCTTAAAAAAATGGAGAGCATATTCATAACACTTTATAAAATGTTTAAACATTCCTGAGCATGCAAATAAATATTACAATGAAATTGCAAATGCTGTTATAAAGAACAGTTTACAAATATTGATAAAAAAAGCAGGCTGATTACCAGAAGTAAGAATAAGAAACTCTGGAATACCAGACACTGCCAACAATTAATCACTCATCTGCATTTCTGGTGACTGGTTAAAGAAGCAGATATAAAATTACAAGAATTGCTTAAAGCAAATATGTTCAGAGTTTGCAATAAAAATCATCACTAAATTGTAAATAACAGTGTAGATGATAAAAAAAAAAAAATTGGCAATATGGCTACTGACAATACAAGAACAAAACAGAGTAGAAAGCAAAGAAATATTTTTAATATTTTTTTTAAGTATTTATTTAATTCCTATAGAGTAGGTACCTTCACTTTTTCGCAAGATTTTCAATACCCGAGGTCTTGAATGAAATCATACAGATTGAAATATGAAATACTTGGCTGTTCTCAAAAAATCTGTCAACTGGTGGTCATTTCTCACATTTTAAGTTTTAAAATAAAATTTAATTATCAGTTTTAAAAACCTTCCAAAAATAAAATATATATTTGTGACAGGTTGAGTAAAATTAACAAATTTACAGTTAAATTAATCTTATCTGAAACAAATATTACTTACTTATAGCATTTAAAAAAAAAAAAAAAAAAAAAAAAAAAAAAAAAGTATGCAACAATTTCTTAACAATGGGTCCTGTTTTTCTCATGTCTTTATTGATGTATTGATATGCTCCCAGGTGTTGACAGCTAGTATGGATGACCAGAATTGACATAAATTTACAAAACCTAAGTGAACACTTTTTGGGGTTTTTAACTACATAGTAATTTTTAAAAATTAAAATTTTCAGCAATTATCTAATATTTTATTGACTTTTAGTTATATTTGAAGATGCTTTATGAAAAAAAAAAAAAATAATAAAATTTAAAATATTATAAAATTTTCTTTAATTTTAAAATTTAATGAAATGCCATGATAGAGGTAACTCAATTTATAACCCACACTAAAATCAATACATAAAAATAATATTTCATAAAATAGAAATTAAAAAGTAAAATTTAGTTCAAATTTTTAAAGTTTTAAAACTGAATGGATGATGTTCAAAACCTGTTGAAATGTAAGCAATGAATAACAAATTGGAGACAAGTGAATTTCTCAATAAAAAGAGGACAACTCTTAGAACACATGACCTTTTCATAATAATTTTTTTTTTTTTTTTTAAGCATTTCACCCCAAGCAAGGCGGGAAGCCACTAGGACGCAAGGGGTTACAGAAAATTTGGAGCAAGATCAGATAGAAGTGATAGAAGAAAGGATGAGGAGAGGGTAGTGGATAGATCAAGGCAACTGAAGATGTCGATTGACATTACATTTGAATAGCTGGATATTATAGCTCTCAGGGAAACTGGAATAGAGAAGGGAGTTCCACAGGCAAGAGGTGTGAGACATGAAGCTATTGGAGTAAAAGAGACGGGTACATTTAGGAGTTTCGACAGTGAAGGGGTGAGAGCGGGATGCCAGCCTTGTAGGGCGCTTGAACTCATGAAGTCTGGGAACCAGCGAATGCAGCTCCTCAGAGCAATTTCCATGAAAGTATTTGTAAAACAGACAGAGAGAGGCGACGGCGCGTCTGTGAGAAAGTGACTGTAGATGAGATGCTAGAGCAGGGCCAATTATATTGCATATTCGCCTCTGGAGCCTATCAAGAACCCCGAGGCAAACAGAAGGGGCTCCAGACCATATATGGCAGCAATACTCCATGCAAGGGCGAATTGTTGATTTGTAGATCTGGAGGATCGATTCCGGGGAGAAAAATTTCCTGGCGTGGCACAGGGAGCCAACTTTCCTCGCAGTGGACGAAGCAATTGACTCAATGTATTTGTTCCATCTCAGGTCAGCCGTCAATATGAGACCAAGCAGCCACAGAAAGTTGCTCTCAAAAAGTTGAGCGTCAGACATTCTAATGGAGGGCAGGGAAGGATCTCTGTGGTGATTAATAGAGAGCAGTTTTGTTTTTGAAGCATTAAAGTTGACTAGCCAATTCCTGCACCAGTTCACAACCGATTGGAGGTCCTTTTCAAGATGCACAGCCAGGTTAGTTTTGTCAGTGACACTAGATTTGTTTTTGAGGCAGGAATAAATTGTGGTGTTATCCACGTAGATGCCAACTTGGGAATTTATGGCATCAGGAAGGTCATTTATGTAGATAAGGAATAGAGGGGGCCTAGGATGGAGGCTTGAGGAACACCTCAGTTAAATCGGATAGGAACTGGAGGAGAATCCGTTGAGAACGACCTTCAATTCACGGTTTGACAGGAATGATTGTATTAGGTCAAACAATCGACCCGTAATGCCATAACCCTGGAGCTTGCGAAGAAGGCGGCATGCCAAACCCTATCAAATGTTTTAGAGATGTCTAGGGACACGGCACGAGCTTCCCCCGTTATTTTGAAGAGCTTGGTAGACAGTTTCAGTGATGGCCGTAAGCACATCAGCTGTAGATCGGGCAAAGCGGAAGCCATATTGCTTGTCTGAGAGCAGATCATGGGATGTGAGGTGGTTAACCACCTCAGTATTGATTAGGGCTTCGAAGACTTTGCCAAAGAGGGATAGGAGACTGATAGGATGGTAGTTAGAAGGGTCAGAGGGGTCGCCAGAGTTTTTGAAGTCAGGAAAACAAGATTCCTTGAGGTAGTAGTTGTATAGTTTAGAAAGGGCTGGCACCAGTTCAGGCGAGCATTTCTTCAAGACAATGGCTGGTATCCCATCTCCACCACTAGCCTTGTTGGGGTCTAAATTGGAGATAACACCCAATACTAAAGACGGGGTTATGTGTGACCCACTCAATAGGACCTCAGTTCTAAGAGGGAAGTCAGGTATGGGTACACTGGAAGAGTTGAGCATCGAGTTGAATGAAAATTTCCGAGCCAAGCATTCAGCCTTGTCAGCAGAGGAGGTCAGGACTTTGAAACGTATAGACTACCATAGGTGAAAAATGGGAACGTTAAAAAAAAAAAAAAAAATTCATCTTAAAAAAAATATTGGTGCAAAACTACTCATACTAAACTTTTCAATTTTTAATTTGTAAATATAGTTTCTACTTAATTACATTATCACCTTAAAAAAATATGGTGTGGTAGATTTTTAATTATTTTTTATTTAACGAAATTTATTTTTTTTTTATGACACTAATATCCTAAATGTAACACACTTATAAAAGCAATTAAAATGTTTTCTAATTAAATAACGTCATAGTTTTATTACATTTTTTAAGTTACCATTTAGAGCAGATTTTCAGAAAACGAGGAAAAGTTTAAAAAAAAAAAAAAAATAAAAAAAATAAAAAAATAAAAAAATATAGATGATTTACATACTCCAAGGAGTCCTACTTTTAAGTAATTTAAATTTGAAATTTTAATTTGAAACGATTTAATTTCTTGAAATTTCAAGAAATTAAGTGGGGTGTAACATGTAAAAAAAAAAAATTTGACCAATATTTTCTAAAAAACAAAAAATTCAAAAATAATTTCATTCATTTATGAATAAGTTCTAATAAAAAAATAAAATCTGACAATTTGATTTTTGCAAGAATTTCCAAATCAGTGTTTTTCACTGGAAAAAAGTGCAAAAACACTTAATTGTAAAAATCACTTACATTGTTGATGTAAAAAAAAAAAAAAAAAAACAGGATTTTTAACCAAAATTTCAAACGTGTTAGAAAGGTTTAAAAAAAAAAAATCTTAAAAATATTTTGGTCTTTCCTCTTAATAAACATTTTCATGATAAAACTTTGTTTTTATTAAGTTTGAGGTCTTTTTTCATCATGCTATGCTGTTTTTCTAGCAAAAAGCAGAGATGCCTTATTGTTTTTATTCACGCAAATAAAATTGATTTATACAAGTTAAAATTAAGTTATTTATCTTTTTAAATTATTATTTTAATAAGAAAGTAGTAAATAAATTAAGTTTTAGATAGTTATTTATTTTTAAAGAAGCAAAAATTATATAGCCTCATTTCTTTGTAATTTTTCTTGAAGAGGAACTTTATTCATTCAAAGTTTACAAGAACAAATACTATATTTTGTTTAAAGAAAGTAAAACTAAATAAGAATAGCTCCTTTTTACAAAAAAAAAAAAAAAAAAACAAAGGGATACAACAATTTGCATGAAAAAAAAAAAAAAAAATGTATTATTTAGTTCATTCTTTCGTTTTAACAGATACTTGTTTTCTGTGCAGCAAATAAATAATAAACAAACATTAATGTTGCCATAAAAGCACAAGTCTCAGTGTATTCAATTAACTAAAAGTTGATTATTATTTTTTGCTTTAATTGCAAAAACAAAAACTTGAAATTTAAACATTTTAATTATCATTTTTCAAATTTCAAAACTAAAGTCTTAATGTCTTGCTTCTAAATTCCTGTCCCCCAAAATAGTAATTTCTCCTTTCTTAAATATTGATTTAAAAAAGAAAAACACTTTTTACAAGAAATTTGAACCCAGATAATTTTGTAATTAAGTTTATAATAAATAACTATTAGTTTTATTGTTTGACGTTTGAACATGTTGGTTTTTTTTTTGGTTTTTTTTTGTAAAAAGGGACTACTTGTCATTTAGTTTTACCTTCTTTTTAAATATTTAAAAAATATTTAGTTAAAAATATTGGAGGGTGGAGCTTAGACCCCTAACCCCCACCAGAAAGTACTATTGTTGTAATGGAGTTTTATGTAAACCCCACAATTTTAATTAAGTTATTTAAAAATATAAGGGAGGAGAGCTTAGCACCCCCGCCCCAAAATCCTCATACCAGAATGGTCTTAAAAATCAATTTTCAATCAACTTTAATTTCAATAGTTACAGAATTTTCCTACTTTGTCAAAATTACCAAATTTTCTGGGCACCAAAATTTACGCTTTTTAGAAACACAGAAAAAACAAAAAAAGAGAGTAAGATTGTGAGAAAATGCTAATTTGAAATGCATTACCAGGTAAATGAGATAGCAGGTACAAGTTACTTAACAAATTTAAATTGGTAAAGTAACAAGGTTATCATTGTGGCACAGACGGAGGATTAAATTTACTAAGTTCGATCTTCACAAAGACTATCATTTGCAACCTTGTGTCAAGCTATACAAATCAAATATAATAATTAAACAGATTCAGTTTCTATCAGAACAAACACTTTATTATTACATAACTGTAACACTAGCAAAAAATTATGTTATTCTAAGAATATTTAACTGCGCCTATCTAAAAGGCGCACATAACGTGTATGTTTTTTTAAGTTTTCCAGTAATTAACTGTTCTCTAACATCTGACAAGTCATTCATTAGATCCATTCTTGTCCTTTTTATCTTCTCCTACAATGGAGCTGTGATTAAATAGCAAGACTGAAATCCAGACCCTGTAGTCTGTACTGACTCAAGCAAAAGAGTAATGGTCTTAAACTTAACTTTATGCTGTAAATACATCCCAACATGCAACACCTGCTTTGACATTTAGAAAATGCACAATGGAGGACAAAAAAAAAAAAAAAAAAATGAAAAAAGACAAAGCCCAAAATAAGTTACAACCTCAACTTATGTCCAACTTCCAGGCCTGTCCCAATCCACAAATAATTTCCTAAAAATACAAATCAAGTATAATTTTTTTTTACAAGTTTTTCTCAGAATGTTATCACTGCTGTCAGCGAGCAGCTCATCATACTGCACTGATTAATAAGTTAGCTTAGACCATTACTATGGAGTTTTGATCTAAATGCCAATTCAAACTGAATAAATTAAAAGCAAGAAACATGAATACACTCTTCATTCATTTATTTATTTTAGAAATTAAAACTATTTTGACTATTTCATAGCAAGCATAAATACTGCTTTAGGAAAAAGCACAAAGTTGTTCCTAGTGGCAGAGAAAAATGGGGTTGGGGTGTATGTATCTGAGATCCTAAAGAACAAATTCAAACAAAACCTTTTCAAAACTGATATTTACTTCCATTTGTAGGTACTGCCACTAATTCAGTATACATAAGGTTTAAAATGAATTTTTAAAAAATGAATAAGCTTTCTTGAAGCTTTCATTTTAGCTTTAATTGAAAGCTAAAACATTTAAAATTTACTATTTCTAGTCACCAAAATACTGTGGTGTATTGCAAACAGAAGTTATACTGATCATAATTAATTTTTTTTTTTCAGTAAAATTGATAAAAATCAGCAAATTGACACATTTGTAAACAAAAGTTAATTCTCAGTTTTAAAAATCTTACAAAAATAAAATATATATTCCTGAAACATTATTTGAGGAAAATTAGCAAATTTAAAGTTAAATTAATCCGATTTGAAACAAATATTACTTATGGCATATATATATATATATATATATATATATATACAAACATTTAACTACAGGATCTTATTTATTCTGATATGTTAATCGATTTACTGACAGTGGATTGACTACTGAATGTGTTCATCGTTAAATATGGTAGAGTAGATGATAAACTAGGGGGTGGGCAATGTTTGAAACTTGACCTTTTAATGATAGATTTAGCAGTTTGTACATCCCTACTTCAGAAATTCTGCCCGTAATCACACATACAAAAACAAATCTAAATTCTTTTAAAAATATTTGGGGTGGTCAGATTCTAATAAGCTATACAATATATGATTAGTAAATAGAGTTCTACTTCTATGTCTTTAGAATTATCACATTGAAACTAAATTTTAAGAGATTTAAAAACTTTTAAATTATTCAATTTAAAATTGCAAAAAAAATGAAAATAAATCTTGTAAAAGTTCATTTTTCATTGAAAATTTTTTTTTCTTCAGACAATATTGTCTTATCCATAAAAGTAGGTAACCCAAAGAGGCTAAAAAAAAAAAAAAAAAAAAAAAAAAAAAGGATCAAAGTATTTCTTGATTATTTAATTAACATTTTTTTTTTTTTACTCCTTTTTAGATTATTCGAAATTTTGATTTAAAAAAAAAAAAAAAGTTTTTCTTGCATCAGCAGTTGTATAAACTTTTAGCATGGAAAATTTTGGCCTTTTTTGCAATGACAAATTAATTTGAAAATTCTTGCAAAAATCAAATAATTGACAGATTTTAATGAAATTTTCAGGACTTATTCACAAATGAAATTATTTTTGAAAATTATTTTTATTAGAAAACCTTGGTGAAATTTTTTTTTTTTTTTACATTTGTTTCATCCTCTTAATTTTATGAAAACTTGAAATTCAACATAATTTTTAGTGACTATATTAGTTAAAAGCAGAATTCTTTGAAGAATTTAAAATCATCAATGTTTTTTGCAAAATCGTATCATCTTAAGAAAATCTGTTCCGAGTCAAAAAAAAAAAAAAAAAAAAAACAATAAAACTTAAACATTATTTAATTAGAGAAGCTTTTAATTGCTTTTATGAATAATATACATTAAAAGACAATATTGTCTGAAAAAGATAAATTTTTACAAGATTTGTTTTCATTTTTTTTTTTTTTTTTTACAATTTTTTACAATTTAAAATTAAATAATTTATAAACTTTTTGAATCTTTTAAAGTACAATTTCAATGAGATAATTCTTAGGGAATAGTGTTATTAAGTAAAACTATATTTCTTAATCATGTATTTTAAAGCTATGATCAATTTGACCACCCTGAATATTTTTAAAAGAATTTTTATTTGTTTTTATATATGTATATAGATGCAGAATTTCTGAATGTACGGATGTACAAACTGATAAATCTATTCATAAAAGGTCATGCGTATTAAGGGTTGTTCCCCTTACAGGGAAAAAAAAAAACCCTAATGAAATTTGTTGTCTGCTACACTATTAACTATGAACACATTCAGCAATCATTCTGCCGTCAATAAATCAATTAATACGTCAGAAAAGCAAGACCCCACGGTTAGGAAATGCTTATATACAACATTTTATGCCATAAGTAAATATTTGTTTCAAATCAAATTAGCTTAACTTTAAATTAGCCAATTTTTCTCAAATAACATTTCAGAAATATATATTTTTTATTTTTGAAAGATTTTTAAAAAGGAAAATTAAGTTTTGTTTACAAACGTCTAAAAAAAAAAAAAAAAAAAAATTGAAATCTATTCCAATCAATATATAATTTCTGTCTGAAATAGACCAAAGTATTTTGGTTACCAGGTATAGTAAATTTAATGGTAAATTTTGGTTTTGTTTTCCGAGCGCTAATATCCCTTAAAAATTTTTTTCCAAAATCGTCATAATTCCGTACAAATGTACATGCTGAATTGGAATTAACTAATTACCAATTTAAAGCTTTCATTTAAAGCTTCAGGAAAAAAAAAAAAAAAAAAAAAACTTTCATTTTTAAAAAATAAAAGTTCATTTTAATTCAAACCTTACGTTACGTAAGTAACCCAATTCGTGGAGGTAGGTACATCCACAAAAAATAAAATAACGCTAAAAAATCGGCATAACGTAAGTTTTATCGTGATTGTTATATTTATTATTAAGAAGGATCAAAGTATTTCTTGATTATTTAATGAAATTTTTTGCTCTTTTTTAAAAAAAAAAAAAAAAACAAACATTCGAAATTTTGTTTTTCTTGCATCCGTGGTTGTTTGTTATTGTTAAGTTAACTAACTTTTAGTTTTAGCAAATTTTAGCCTTTTTTTGCGGTGATAGACATTTTGTAAATTCTTGCAAAAATCAAATTGTTAGATTTTAATGAAATTTCAGGACTTATTCACAAATAAATAAAATTCTATTTTTTTTATTAGAAAACTTTGGTAAATTCTTTTTTTACGTTTCACCCCGCTTTACTTGATATTTTATTAAAACTTAAAAAACTTCAACGTGATAATTTTTAGTAACTACAAAAGCAAAATCCTTTTAAGAATTTAAATCATTTTTTTTTATATTTTGCAAACTGACTCCGTCTTACCGAAAATCTGTTCTGAATCAAAAAATAAAAAACGCGGTTTAAAAAAAAGTAAGACATTATTAATTAATTAATTAGGACTTAGCTTTTTTTAATTGCTTTACGTATTTGCTGGTGTATTCATTTTTATTGAGTTGTAACTTGAAGTGTTTTGTAGGTTTTGTCCGGCTTTACGATTTCACGGCAATATTCAGAAACAACTTTAGTTTTTTTTACACCAAATTTGCTAACACTTAATTAATTTGATTTATTACTTAGAGAAAAGAAATATCAATTTCTTTTATGTACCATCAGTGCTAGCAAATGTAGCCCAGGTGAAAGCTAGAAATTCAATTATTATTTATTTATTTTTTTTTTTTTTAAAGCAGGCAGGACAGGTATTCTCACTTGTGAAGACTGACCCAACACAATCTTCTTTTTGCTATTTTTAGCCATGTGTAAAGAAATTTAGCTTCAAACGCCAGCTAGTTATTGGTCAATATTTCTCAGTTTTTCAGAAATTTAGATTAAAGAAAAATAAATATAAATAATATATAAAATTATTTTTCTCCCTCGGAGCTAAAATTGTCCACTTTTATTTCCCACAAAATATCTGCCACTAAGCAGATAACTTTTATTTAAACTTAAAAAAAAAAAAAAAAAGGTTGTTCGAATTGCTTTTTAAGTCAAAAAGTGATATAGCTATTTTTATTTAGGAAATAAACTTTTTTCCATAAAACTTAATTTACGATTTCATGTTCTTTTTAAAAACAATAAAAAAAAAACATGAAAAAAAAACTTAAAAAGCAAATTAAAAACTAAAAAAAGCATAAATTTTTGTTTTCAAATAGATTTTTTTTTTTTTATCAAAGACGGTAGTTTTCAAAATTTTTGCTCTTAAAGATTATGTCTTAAAAACAAAAAACGAATTACGTACGGAAAGAAAATAATTGTTTTTCGGGGGGGGGGAATAAAACAAAATAAATTAAAAAAAAAAAAAACTGCTTCTAATTGTTTCGGTCATAAAGGTTAAAAAAAAAACAACAACAACAACAAACAACTTTCTTCATAAAAAGTGATCCTGTATGATGTATTGTTTACTTTAGTTTTAGTAGTTTATGGATATTTAAATTGAAAAAATAAAAATAGAGTTGGAGACTTTTTTTGTTGTTGTTTGATTTGCTTCGCGGGAGATGTATGGTGCTGTCTGAAAGTAAATTTATATTCACTTTTTAAAATACAGCAATTATCCATTTCTTTGACCCGTAAAAAAATAGGGAAAAATGGCAATAGAATGGATAAATACGGTAATTTTTTTTTAAAAAGTTTACTTTATTTTTAATTTAAACGTTTTTTATTATTATTATTATTTCGTTTCCTTGAAATCTGAACAAAGTGTCAAATTACTTGTTTTGTTTATTTCTGATTTTGTTGGTCTCGCTTTGTGAATGGCGACAAAGAGAACCATGTGCTTACTTTCCAATAATTCAGCTTCTCAACAACTACGTTGCATCGAACTGGTGTTTCGAGGTGAGGTTAACGAGTGAATTTAGGTGACTGTTACTACTAAGTAGAGAGTTCGATATTCACTGGGTGCCTCTTCATAAACAAACTAAAAATGAGTATCCCGCTTGTTATAAAGCGCACATACATAATTTTCAGAAAATCAATTGCATTTTTAAACTATGACCTTTTTCGAAGTTTTTTTTTTGTTTGTTTTGTTTAAAGCTGACGAAGATTTAAACTGAAATGACAACACCCAGCAAAGAATTTAAAAATTTAAAAATGAATAACATTGAACTGAAGAGATGCAGTTAAAAAAAAAAAAAAAAAAACATTGCAGAGAAAAAAAAATCTGACAAACTACTAAAAAGTCGTATGAACTGTAGCAGCAAAAATTGCATTCTGCCAGATTCGTTACGACATTAAGAGAAAGAATTTTATTTTTATTTTTTTGCCACTAACTTTTGTTTGTTGTTTTTTTTTTCGTTTTGTTTTTCTTTTTTAAGAAAACCTTCAACTTCAACCGATATTTATATATAGACCACTCTCCATCATTAAGTGAAATGGCTTAGTTTGTAGTAGGGATACATTTAATAACAATCTATTACTCATGAATGAAAAGCAAAAGAGAAAAAGAAGGTACGTCCAAGTAACAGCTTGGTTAGCTGGACGATGTTGTAAGTGCATTTGTTTGACGCCATTGAGTTATAGTTTGCACGATTCGCTGCTTGTAGTTATATTGAAGAAAAAGATATCTACAGCACTGCATGTTTAGCTGCTCGCAAATTAAAAGCTAAAATATCTCAAGAAACTAAAACTTAAAAACATCATCTTAAAGAAGAAAAAAAAAAAAAGAGAGGGAACTCTTAAAAAGCGAAAAAATGATTTCAATCCCTTTTTTTTTTTTAATTCCATGTGCTCTTAAGCAGGATTTTTCTATGAAAACAGAAAAAAATGTCTAAAACATGACGTAATCAATTAAAAATTATAACAATAACTCGTTCAAATTCTAATCATGAGAATTGTTTAATTTTTCATAAATTTATCCAGATGTGGGGGAACAGTATGCGTTGACGTTTCCCCACTCCTAATCACGAATGGAGAGATCGCATTACTTCTTAAAAGAGAATTTAAGAATTAAATGAGGAATGTAAGAATTTAAAAGACAGATATAGGCGACAAACAAAATGATAAAAAATGGTTTGTTGGATAAAGAAAGTTAGAGAGAAATAAAGGAAAGTTACACTGAAAATTTAGTTAGTGCCTTCCCTTGTTTCTTCCAGGAGACACGCGATTTATTTTATTTTAGTAAAAGAGAGGAAAGGAAGTTTGAAATTTAAAGAAAGAAAAAATACATAAGCTTTTTGCTGCCGACAATCACCCATCCATTTCTATAAGTTTGGAAGGAAAATAAATCAGTTAAAAAGTTGATTGAAATTTAAGTTTTTCCTAAAAAAGGTACTAGGCTCTTCAATGGAAATAAAGAAAACTGAAAATACTTTGTTTATTGAGTCATTTTGGAGGTTACATGAAGTAAAGGAAATGTTTGTTATACAGAGAACCCTGTGAGGGAATTTAATTTGCCTGTGTGATTAGAGATCACAATTAGGGTGAAAATGAGAAAAATAAATAACAGGTTTATTTAGTAAATAAAAAATACAAAAAGAGGCTGATTAGTTTTTAGGGAAAGAAAGCAATAAATGTGAAAAAAGAAGTAAATTAATACTAAGAAAACAAACATATCAAGAGGTTCGTTTGTGTACACAATCTTTTTTACTTTCAGCCAACGTAATTTCACAACATAATGTTATGAAATTACGTTGTTCCAAATTATTTGCAGTGAACTTTTTTAATTCTAAAAACTGCTAAAGAAATGTGAAAACATTCATTTAATTAAAAAAGGTATCGAAATAAAAAATAAAAAAACTACAATTCAAAAATCAAGAAAGAACTTTTTTTATGAATTTTTTTTTTTAGAGACATCGGTCACAAAATGAGGGATTCGTTTTAGTAAAAGAATGTCGCAATTATTTTTTTTAAAAATTTAATTTCGCATTTTTCTCCATATTACAACAAAGTTACACACAAAATTGATAATGAGTCTGCTTACGATATTACGATCGACAAAATTTTAACAAAGATTTTAAAATTTAAATGAAATCAGATAACACGAAAGAAGATAAAGAAAAGAAATCCCACGATTAATGACAGAAAAAAAGGTTACCACTGGAACATTATTATTTCATAGAGTTGTTTATAACTAACTACGTTATATCAATAAGTGCTACTAACACTAAAAATACTAAAAACACACAGTGAAAGTTACTACATAAGAAATAAAATAAATCATAATTTATTAATATCAATTAAAAATTGTGATTTTTGTTACCGTAGAATAAAGTTGCCAATAAACTCAGATGGCCATTTGTTATGTGTGTGTCTGGTGGTAAGCTCTCCCCTGATCCGTATGCTAAGATGTGGAGTGTTTACCAACTGCTACGAAGAGGTGTAGTTGGTGCTTCTAACTAAATTGTAAGTAGTAGTAGTAGTCGTCAAAGAAACATTAATGGGCAACAGCAGTTGTGCACGCTTTCTTACATACATAAGATAAATACGTAAAAAACCGAAACGCACAACACATTGAGTAATGTTAGCTGTTAGCAGCAGTAAGCGATGTGGAAGGGAGAGCAGTAATAGTTCAAGAAGTAGTTTGATTGCCTTCAAGATTCGGGTTTCAAGTAAAGACAAGGGCAACCGCAGATTTTTTTTTAAAAATCGTTCTACACCACCCACGATTATTTGTCCCGTGTTTATTTATTCATTTTTTTTAGCCTAAACTAAAAGCAACAAAAGAAAAAAAGAAGATAATCTCTATATTCTTTAGGGTCCTTTCGTCTTTTCTTTTAGTTTTTTTACGTCTTTTTTTTTTTTTTTTTTTTTTAATCCATTCACTCATTCATTAATTATTCAACAAAAATTAATTCACTCATTCATTACAGTGGGTAAAGCCAAGTAAGTGGAGTGCTGATCTACGTATTTAACTACTTTTTTTTAAGTAAGACTTCCAGCCAGCTAACATTCATTAACAAAGCGTGCTGCTTTCGCAAGCTATTGATATTTCGTTTGTCATTTGGTTGCCCGTTACATCTGATCTTTTCGCAGACGTGGTAAAAATGCAATAAATTAGAATAGCAAAGCTCTACAGCCGCTGCGAAATCTGGTTAGTTTGTGGCTAGTTTTTCAAAACTGATTCCCACTTCATGTGAATTGCAGTGAAAAAATGGGAATCAGCTACGCTACCTAGCGCATTTGTTTCAAGAATCTCCAGTTCTTTCACAAGCGATAATTTTACTTTTTAGTGTCCATGTTACCCTCTTGATAAAAAATAAATGAGGGATTATGTCCGCTGGAGTTGCAGTAAAAAGTTTTACCCACTGTAAAACCTGTTTAATACGCCGTCTTAATTTGTGCATTCCATTTTGTTTGTGTTAGGTGTGCAGTGAAGAAATGACCCAGTTTTATTTACAAAGGTCGCCAAGTTTGATCAAAGCTTACTAAATTTAATAAACACACATCCACTTGACGGTTTAATCAGTGGCGTAGCTAGAAGAGGGCGGTCCGCCCTGGGCGGCACTTTTGGTCCGCGGTGAGTTTTCAAAAAAGAAAAAAAAAAACAATTGCATAATTTCAATAATTTTTGCAAAAAAAAAAGCAGCGATAAGGAAGAAGATAAGGTTCAAATAAATCCAATTTGTCTTTGATATGGTTGGCTCAGAGCCAGTCAGTCAGCCAGCAATAAAAAAAAAAAAAAAAGTCTCCAAAACGTGCTGTCAGCTGGTGGGGATAAACCCCACTTACAAGACGTGAGCAAAAGGTGTGAAAAAAATTGAACATTTTTAAAGGGCTTGATGTGGGGTTGTATTAAGAAAATTTAGCGAATCCACAATTTTTTTCACAACTATGTGAGAAGTCCAGACTTTGGCATCAGTTCTTAGATTTTGATTTTTCATGTCTGTGAAAAAAATTAAATAAGTTTTTTTTGTTTGTTTGTTTTTTGGGGATTTTGGGGTTTTTTTAATCTTATCATAGGCATAGCTTTAATACGGATATAAAATCGTTACTTTTCAGAAATTATAAAATAGATAAATAAATTGAAATAATTCCAATACTTTCCAAGCATTGGAATTACATGCATTTCGATTTTTTCCAGAAATATGGAACGGAAATTTAAAAGAAAATTGAAAATGAATGTTTTTTTTTTGTTTTTTGTTTTTTTTAGTGCAGAAACTTTATTTAAAATCCCAAAATGAGCATTCTTTCAATTTACAAGTTTTCGCGGTAGTAAAACAATGCAATGTTTTGCTTTTTTGTTTAGATAGTTGAAGTTTTATTAGGCAAAATAGACTAAGAATTAAAAGTATGATAACATCCATTTCAGTTTTTAAAAGTGAAATTAATTTTATCGAACATTTAATTCTTAGTCTCCTACTTTGCTAATAATAACTTCAACTACGCAAAACAATATAATTTAAAATGACATTGCATTTTTACATTGTTAAAAGAAAAATGAAGCATGTTTCTGTTAACGTGGCATTTAATTTATGACTTCTCCTCACTTGTTAGAATTGAATTAAATATTTAAAAAAAAACCTGATAAATTATGAATTAAAAGTACAATGTGTTTTTTGTTTTAAATAAACCAGAGGGTATATAAACAAAACAAGCTATCTTTTTTTAATATCGTAAAAAGTTTTCCCGAATTTAGAAAAAAAAGAAGTAACGTCTTTGATTTTTTTACATGCCCCTAGTTTTATTTTTTTTTTTTTTTAAATAAGCACAGTTGTACTTTTATTTCATAATTTATCAGTGAGAAGTTATAACTCGGACTAGGATAGTTACTGATGACCACATTTGGCAGCCCTTCGGCCTGTCATATGCCCCAGTCGACGAATGGGTTTATAAGGCGATCATACGCCGACTAGGAGATATATACATTCTCACACCTGTGGAGAGATACAAGCTATCTCTCCCAGATCGTGACAATGGACAATTGGTAAACAAAAATATTTTTAAGACCACCGTTCGATTGGGATAATCGAACAGTAATCTTTCCCAGGTCCGCTTCGTTTTCAACACGAATACTGATCCACAATATAAGGCTTAGCGATTTTTGATACAAGAATTTTAATATGTACAAATATACAAATATCAAAATAAAAGAACAGATAAACATTAAAACATCCGACGACCAGATCTCGAAACTTACGTTGGGATATCAAAATTCGCCTAACTTCAAATGGATTCAACTGAACCCGAACATACAAAAATATAAGTATGAATTACTATGAATTGAATGCAGAAGCCAACGCATACACAAAAGAGATGGGATAGGAGTTACAATTATTGTTTTTACATGTGGAAAGCTGTTTGCAAGAACATAATATTCATGGATGTATGTATATCTTTCTACTACAGGTCCAAAATATGATTACTTATCTTTTATATTCAGTTCTCTTTTTTTATCATTGTCCTTTCTTTTCTTTTCTCGACACAAACACAATTTCACACACTGTCCGGCTGTAACAGAGGTATACACTTTCTTCCTCTCTTTGTTTCGCCTTTTTCTTTTCTTCCTTTTTCTTCTGTAGACAGTTCGGTTTCCAAACCCGACTCACTGCAACAGGGATGTACACTTTCTTCCTCTCTTTGGTTTTCTTCTTTCTTTCCTTCTTCTTCTTTACACAATTCAGCTTATAACAGAGGTATACACTTTCTTCTCTGGTTTTCCTTTTTCTTTTCTTTACACAATTCAACTTGTAACAGAGATATATGCCTTCTTCTCTGGTTTTCCTTTTTCTTTAAACGCAGGCTGAATCCTCAGCGTATAAATTTCTCTGCGTCTTCAATTTGGGGTTCTCGAACAGGAATACTTCTTGTTATATTTCTTGTCCGGAGTTGCCTGGGTTGAACTGGATAAGTTCCATCACTATCAAATGAGTCTTATCTTTCCGTTCATAAACTATCAGCGCTTCGGCTTCAGATCTTGCCTCTTCAAAGTCAAAATAGCAACTGATTCTCGAGTGAATCTCTGACTATCACGTGTCTTAAGTTTTGGCGCGAATTTTAGCTTACATCAGTCCCCTGTCTAGCTTCTGTCTAGACATTTGTCGCTACGGGTAATTGGGTCTGTCAACCTTTTGACCTGCCTTCCCAAAATATCATAAGACTCCCACGTGACCTTTATTCTGTTGCTAGGCGGAAATTAACCCTAATATATGCGTGTATGCGTGTTTAGGCTATCTGCTTTCGTCACAGGCCTTGCGCCACAATTATGTATCAAATACATAATAAATATATATTCCTTTTGTGTGCTTATTAAGATATGAAAAACCTGGCATCATACGGGCATTAGATTCTGAGAAATGTATAAAAATATTAAAAATTGATGGGTGTACGAATAATTTTGTTGTTGACTAATATATATATATATATATATATATATATGTAATCTTTAAGGTGTTAATGTGCATTGTAATATTGTATTCCTTGTCGGGAGGGACGACAAACTTGAGAGACTCCCCAGGCGGCAAAAAACACTAGCTACGCCACTGGGTTCAACAGCAAAGGAAAAGAAAAACTAGGATTAATTTTCACATTCTTTTTAATTAAATCCTAAGTTCTTTAAAAAGATGAAATATTGAAATTAAGAATTAATACCAAAAGATGTTAAAAAAAACATTTAATTTTAAAAAATTAAAAAAAACTTTCGCATTACCATACAAATACGGTTTTTGATGCTCTAACCATCAGGAATATCGTGTGATAAAAAAAAAAAAAAAAAAAAAAGTCAAATCTATTTTAAATTTGCAATGAATGTATCCGTGATATTTATAATTTATTTACATTCTAAAAATAATTTGACATTTTTTCTTCTTAAATGGAAAATTCAGACCTTGTTTTTTTTGTGCTCTTTATCACAAGAATGATTTGAGACTAGAATTTGACACCAAACATTCTAGCAACTTCAGTCAGAGTCACAATTCGTATAAAAAATCATGGTAACATTTTAAATTAGGATTTATTTACACTTTCGCAATAAAGTATCAGTTAAGTGACTTTTTCACGGATGTATTTTTTCACAGTTAAACAATCTTATTTGAAATGTTCGGAAAATTGGACATGTATCTGATTTTTACTAAAAATCATTACTCATATTTTACAAGTACCCGATTATCAGTCTCCTACCCCTCTTCGGCAAAGTCTTCGAAGCCCTAATCAATACCGAGGTGGTTAACCACCTCACATCCCATGATCTGCTCTCAGACAAGGAATATGGCTTCCGCTTTGCCCGATCTACAGCTGATGTGCTTACGGCCATCACTGAAACTGTCTACTGAGCTCTTCAAAATAACGGGGAAGCTCGTGCCGTGGCCCTTAGACATCTCCAAAGCATTTGATAGGGTTTGGCATGCCGGCCTTCTTCGCAAGCTCCAGGGTTATGGCATTACGGGTCGATTGTTTGACCTAATACAATCATTCCTGTCAAACCGTGAATTGAAGGTCGTTCTCAACGGATTCTCCTCCAGTTCCTATCCCACGAACGCAGGTGTTCCTCAAGGCTCCATCCTAGGCCCCACTCTATACCTTATCTGCATAAATGACCTTCCTGACGCCATAAATTCCCAAGTTGGCATCTACGCGGATGACACCACAATTTATTCTTGCCTCAAAAACAAATCTAGTGTCACTGACAAAACTAACCTGGCCATGCGTCTCGAAAAGGACCTCCAATCGGTTGTGAACTGGTGCAGGAATTGGCTAGTCAACTTTAATGCTTCAAAAACAAAACTGCTCTCTATTAATCACCACAGAGATCCTTCCCTGCCCTCCATTAGAATGTCTGACGCTCAACTTTTCGAGAGCAACTCTCTACGGCTGCTCGGTCTCACGTTGATGGCTGACCTGAGATGAAACAAATACATTGAGTCAATTGCTTCGTCCACCGCGAGGAAAGTTCGCTCCCTGTGCCGCGCCAGGAAATTTTTCTCCCCGGAATCGATCCTCCAGATCTACAAATCAACAATTCGCCCTTGCATGGAGTATTGCTGCCATAATGGTTTGGAGCCCCTTCTGTTTGCCTCGGGGTTCTTGATAGGCTCCAGAGGCGGATATGCAATATAATTGGCCCTGATCTGGCATCTCGTCTACAGCCACTTTCTCACAGACGCGCCGTCGCCTCTCTCTGTCTGTTTTACAAATACTTTCATGGCAATTGCTCCGAGGAGCTGCATTCGCTGGTTCCCAGACTTCATGAGTTCAAGCGCCCTACGAGGCTAGCACCCCGCTCTCACCCTTTCACTGTCGAAACTCCTAAATATAGCCGTCTCTTTTACTCCAATAGCTTCATGTCTCGCACCTCTCACCTGTGGAACTCCCTTCCCTATTCCAGTTTCCCTGATAGCTATAATCTCCAGCTATTCAAATGTAATGTCAATCGACATCTCCAGTTGCCTTGATCTATCCACTACCCTTTTCCTTATCCTCTCCTCTATCATTCCCACCTGCTCTCGCTCCAAATCCTCTGCAACCCCTTGCGTCGTAGTGGCTTCTCGCCTTGTTTGGGGTGAAACGCTTATAAAAAATGAAAAATTAACGTCAAGAAGTTGCCATGTAGTTTCAGTGGTCTGCGAGTCTTTTGATATCTAGTCGCTTTGGTCGTCTCTTTGGAGAAAGGGAATCGCTTGGCTTAAAGTTGAGAAGACAGGCTGTTTTTTTTAGTTAACCGACTCCGACTTGTTACAAAAGTTTGTATTTATCGATGTTCAAATGATACAAGCTCAAGCTGCATTTTTTTTTCTCTTACCCAAACCAACAAACAGCCAGTGGTTGGCATTTCTCTTTTTATACCTCGTGATCTGTTTTTGTCGGTAAATTTGTGTTTTTAGGCTTTTTACAGAGCTTACTGATATATATATAAAATTCATTTTTTATTCTATCTTTTCAGTTTTTCCCAATAAATCTTTATAATGACATCGAAATTGTGGATAAACTGTCCGAAGTTCATGTTCTTTTGTTTTGTTTTGTTTCAGTACTTTCGATCGTCTCAGTCATTTTCAAGGACTACATGACACCAAACACTTCTCGCAACCATCACTACCTGGCTGCTATCCTGCAGGCCACCGGATTCAAACTCGACTTCTGCAAGTGGATAAGCATTCTGTATCGCTCCTCCAGGACTGTGGTACAGGTGAACGGGAAGCGGTCGAGCGCATTTGCTCTGTCACGATCGGTTCGTTAATTGGCATTGGAGCCCCTCTTTCGCCGGCTAAGGGACAAGGCGTGCAGTCCGGCCTTACGTAGAATCGGTGTCCCTGGTGGAGCTCGAGCCAGGGTTTCCGCGTACAACGATGGCGTATCCATTTTCGTGTCATGCCGCAGCGACATTGAGGCGATGCAGAAGGCGCTTGAACGACACGAGAATATCACAGGGGCCAAAATAAACTGTGACAAGTCTTCCGGTTTGCGGTTAGGTGCTTGGAAGGGTGTTGCTCTTCCGGGGACCTTCAGTTGAACCGACGGTTCCGTCCACATTCTTGGAATGTGGTTTGGGCCCAGTCTACAGCTGAAGAAAAATTGGTCAGAGGTACTGGCAAAGGTTGGGACGGCGGTTCGGACTTGGCTCTAAAGGCGGTTGTCCTTAAAAGGTAGGGCTCAGATGTGCTCCCAGTGAATCTTTCCCCTCATCCACTTCTCTGCGAGAAATGTAGGAAGGCGATCGAGCGCTTGCTCTCCTCCCTCTTGTGGGTTGGACACAAGCAAAAGCTCTGCAGAGATGTCTGTGCCCAGCGTCCGTGTCATAGGATGCTGGGAATGCTACACTTGGAGTGTCATCAACACGCCGAGAGGTTGATATTCCTACGCCGTGCGTTGACAGAAGATTCGCCCTGGGCGTGGAGTGTTAGAGCCGCCTTCCCTAGCCTTACCATCACTCTTCCCATTTCTGAGGCCGAATGCCGACATAAGCACCGGAAACAGTCCGAATTCTTGCTCGAATATCGATCAGCCTTGCAAGCTACTCTGCGGTCCAGTGACCTTTCATGGCCTAGGAGGACACTGTATCGGGAACTAGTGGAGGGGGTCGCGTCGGACTCAATCATCAAGCGGCTCAGCTTATCGTTGCACTCTTTCTGATCCTGGGCGTCAGCAGCGTATTACTTCAGCAACCCTGAGTTTTCGCTTACCTGACGATTGATTCGGAACGCTTTATCTCTCAATGACATGGGTTTCAGAGCGGGCTGGACGGATATGCCCCACTGTCATCGGTGTGACCTGGGTTTAGAAGAAACGGCTGCGCACGCTTTCTACCACTGTTCTCAGGTGCGCCCGTTCTGAGAGCGTGTCGGCGAGTTGACCGTTTGTATCGTTCCCAAACATTTCGTGTCCATTGATCTCGCATACGCGTGCGATAATGTGTCGCCAAAGTGGACTGGAGTGAAACGGGTGGTTTTTCTGACGTTGCTAGCCGTGGCAAGGATGGAGGTGTGGACGACGCGAATGTCTGGAATCTGGATATGAACGTTATTCTCATCAGGATCTGATTGGATTCTTTCGGCATCAGCTCAAAATAAAGATTAGAACTGAGAGAAAGTGTTTGCAATCGGCTGATTTCAACGAAAGGTGGGTAAAAGCGGCGAGCCTGGTTCGCGTGAACGGGGCCAGCCTTGATTTTCTATTTTTGTACACTTTCTGACGCAACGAAGCCGTTTCCTGTCGGACCCCTCCTCTGGTTAAGTTAGACTCCTCGTTTGTCTAGTTAATGTGAATAATTGTTGTTCCCGACCTGATTCTGGCATTCTCTTTTATCAAGAGTCCGAACCTACCCAGTTTTTTTTTTATTCCCTCTTTTTATCTTGACTTGGTCAGCTTTTGATTTTCCCTCACCAAGTTTTATTTTTTCCTTCCCTCAACTATCGGCAATGGGTTTTACTAACATATTTTATTTTTAGTTTGAATCTTTTGTTGTATATTTTTTTTTCGTTATTGGGTTCATCACCCCCACCCCCCTTCATTTCATGTAATGTATTTTTTAATATATTTTATAAGAAAAAAGTAGCAAAAAAGATATTTGTATACATTGGAAAATTCTTTGTCATAAGTGTTTTTAGTAGGACCCCCCTCCTTTGAGTATGCGGTATTGTGTTGTATATCAGATGGAGATGAATGAATTCTTGTGGTGTTTGAATAAATTGCTGTAATGAATGAACGGGTCGCGAATTAGATGACCTAGGTTTAGGATAGTCAGTGACAACCAATCTCACTTCATCTCTCCTTTGATCTTGTGCCATAATTGTATTTTCCCACAAGAAATAATGACTAGGGTCAAAGTGTAGTATCTGTTACCACAGCCAAGAGCCGGCTACTGCTCCAGCCATCAGCAGCAGTTCCATCTAGCCAACCACATCATCTCCATTTCGCCATCGGCCGCCGCTCCAGTAGGCCTCCAGCTCCCGCTATTTCTAGCTCCATTCATACCTCGTCAGCAGCAACGATATGCAAGAAACTCTCCTTTTCAGGACAACACTCTTCGGCGATTACGAAACTGAAAAAGTTTTGTCGTAATATTCAAAATTTAACAGTTAAAGTAACTAAAGTGTAAAGATTTCAGAGGTTTGTCAAAAAGTCACATGAAAAGGGGATCAGATGATGAACACTCAAACATACGTACGTGTCTTGAAGTGTGTATGAAATATTTAAAATGCTAATGATAATAATAAAACGCATTCTTTTTGGTGCGGTCATAGTGGCGTAGAGCTTAGGTGTTTATTTATCCACGCCGAAAAGATTAATGAAGGATAATCATGACGAAGAAACACAGAACTTTTTAACAAGATAAGGAATTTATTTACGAATTTACACGCTTGGAGTTGTGTAAGTAGCTCGATTCAGGAAAATAAATAAAACTCCAACGCTGGACGCGATGAACAGAAACGAAACCTTTCGTATGACTTCAGACACTATTCTCTTAATTTTTCTCCTCATTTTATATGAAAAGGAATTTAGCAAAGACTCGCTATTTTCTTTTCTTTCTTTTTCTTGGCTCAATGGCTAATTTCTGTGAAGACAATTTTTTCGTTGGCCCAAAACAATTTCACATAGGCTCGCGCTTTTATTTCCCCCTTTTCTCCAGTTCACCGTTCAATTTCTGTAAAGGTAAGGTTTCATTTGTCCAAAGAAAATTTCATATAGACTCGCGAATTCGTTTCCATCTTTTTCCTCGGTCCTCCGAATTTGAAGGGAGTGGGTAAAGGGTATTATTATTATTTCACACTCACTACATGTTGTCGCTCCTCTTAACCGTTATACACCCGTGGACTATGTAAAACTTCAAGCTTTCTAAAAAAAAAAAAAATACCAAGAGTTAGCCAACGTAATATTGCCTACCACACAGGCTAACCGCTCGCTCCAGAGCCTGCTTCGCTAGGCCTCTCTAGGGACGCCGCTCAACAGGCACCGCCAGGAACAAACTATCCTTGAGTGCCTTCACCTTCTTAGTCCTATTTAGGCGGTGAAAGAATTAATCCTATCCATAAGCCTCTCCCACTACATATTCCCAATAACTGCCCACTAACTCCCGCTGCACTAAACTAGTCAGCTGTTTCTGGAAGTTCAGCCTGTCCACCAAGGAACGAGTTGAACCAGTGTTCATCCAGTCAAGTTTGTGATCCGTGTAGCCTAACCAGTGGAACGTGAGGCAATCTAGCAGATCTAGATCGACCCTTCTCATTAACATTCTATCCATATATTTAGCCACTTGGGTAGATGGCCACCTATGTGCCCACGTCTACATCCCCCCCATCGCGTGTGATTGAACCGGTATCTATCGACTAGACCAATGTCGCTGATCAGTTCGACCAGGCTGTGATCACTCTCCTTCCCGCTATCTTCCAGCCCCGATCTAACTGGGGGTCCAGGACGGCATTCTAGTCCTCCATTAAGACTAGGCGCGCCGGATCCAACAGGAACGGACCCAGCTGATGGAAAAAAACGACACACGCCCCATCTGATTGTTGGACGCATAAACCACAACGATCCGAAATGAACCACTTTCTACGACAATATCGGCCACAATCAACCGAAATCACACCCATAATCGGTATGGACAAGGTCCACTATTACGCCCAAGATACGCTTCAGCAGCCAGTCAACACCTTTGCCCAGTATGCTGAATATCAACAAAGTCGCTAGACAACACACGAGCATCGACGTCGCAAAGTGTGTTTCCATGATCACGGCAACATCCACGCCGAACGACGAGATCATGAAGCAGACGAGCAACCTTACCCCGATCCTTCAAGCCCCATGTCAGCTTGATAAACATTTTTTAGAGATACTTTTATACATACACTGACAGGAAATCTGCGGGCGACAAGACACCGACGGCTTCTCCCAGGAAGTCCCAAACTTTCAGTTTACCGCCAGAGTTCCTAGTTAGTATAATGACTTCCGGAACTTCTAGGAAGTTTCTGGGATCTTCCGTCGAACGGTCGTGAACTTGAATAAAGGCATCAAGAAGGCTTTCCTCTGGGAGGACAGGGCCTGTCTGTATATAGCACAAATGGCGAATGCGACGTTCTTTTTTTATTTTTGTGGTGGGTTGGAGGAAGGGGATGGAGAGGAACCCTGGGTAAAGGAGAAGGCTCCTAGCCTTACCTTTGCATAGTTCTTCGTTTCTCGCTGGCGAAACAGGGGCGAATTGAGCCTTGGCGTGTTTCATGGCTCGTTCCGCCCTGCTCCGGGTGACTTCTTCATTTTTGTAGCTTTTCTCTTCTTTTTCGTTGTCCTCCTCTTCCATCTCCTTTTTCAAGGAGAGTGCACCGAGGTCGCTTCTCCTGTTGCTTTTGTTGCAGCTCACGCTTAGGTCGCTGCTGCTGCTGCTGTTGTTGTTTCTTCTTGGGGACATCTTGCTGTGGAGGTGTTGTAGACTTTGTTCCCCTCCTCACAACTTCCTTCTCTGACATCACTTCCTCCGTTGCTGGTGGCTTAGGTTATGACGCCGGGTTCACTCCGAGGAAACGCCTTAAACAAGTGCCCCGTAGCGCCACAATTCCAGCAAACATCTTGCACCCTCGACACACCAGTGTGTCGGGGATGTCTAGGAACGATTTTCGGTCCATTGTCACCTGAAGGACAAAGTCCCCGGTGACAATGCCCGCCTTGCTCATTATAGCGGAGACATTCTCGTTTCGTCCGAAATGTTAAAAACAGGCACCCAACTGGTCCTCAATAATTTGTCCGGCACCCCGTGCACAGCTATCCTCGTCCTTGGGCCGTAAATAGGCTCCAAAAAGATGCGGACTACTTCGTATTTTGGATATTGTTGTGCATAGTAGTCTGCATCTTTTTGGAGCCTATTTACGGCCCAAAACTGTTTTTTTTTTTTAAGTGATTGGGGGAAACTTTTTCCACATGTTCCTACGGTGGGAGAGAGAATTTTCAACCATGGTGGTCGGGGCACCACCACGGCAAACAAGATATACTGTACTCAACCAGTCACATTAGCGAGTAAAAAAGATGTGCATAAAAAGAATGTTCAACGTTTAAACAAAAATTAAAAGAGAAAGTCAAAAAACAAAAATAAACGTGTAAAATTAAAGCTTTGCCTACAAAAATGGACTATATAAAAATTAAAATAAAATACAAACGAAAAATTCAGAAAAAAAGTGGCTTACCGCCGGGCAGTGGAATAAAAAGAAAAATCAAATAAAAGGCTGCTCAAATAAAAATGGCCGACGTAAAGCTAATGCAAAAGAAAAAAAAATGAGCTTACAGTTGGGCAGGGAAATAAAAGAAAAAAACTAATAAGGGTTTGCTTAAAATAAAAAAAAGGGCCAAATTAAAACAGACATAATAAATTAACTAATGGAAAATAAAATAAAATTTGGCTTACAGTTGGGGAAAGGTACAAAAGAAAAGGTTTGCTTAAACAAAAATGGACGAAGTTAAACAGAAAAATTAAACAATGCAAAATAAAATAAAAGGTAAATGGAAGATGCAAAAAAAAATCTCAAACAAAACATCTTAGCGAAATTAAAAGAAGATAGACTCGACAAAATCATACTTATTATAAAACCCAGGTTGTGTGTGTGTGTGTGTGCGTGTGTCTGTTCGTTTATATATTGGATCGGATTTCCTACATTTTTCAACCGATTTCAACAAAACTTCACAGGACTACGTAAAATTACCTTGCGGTGGTTCTGATAGCGGCAAAAATTGGAAAAAAACACAATTGTTTTTGCACGAAATCAATTTGAAAAATTTTGAAAACACGATTAAGAGGCATCGCTGTCGAGAATTAAAGGGGACAACTTATATCGAGTTATACTTATTATAAAACCCAGGTTGTTTGTGAGTGTGTGTCTGTGTTCGTTTATATATGGGATCGGATTTCCTACATTTTTCAACCGATTTCAACAAAACTTCACTTTTTTTTTTTGGCAGGTAGTGTTTCTTATTGTCTTGCACACTTTTTTCTTTATTTATACATTCAAAATGCTTTAAAAATTCCATTTACAAGACAATTGTTTATAATAAAATTCTATTCAATCGGTAGACTCATAACGACTGAAAACAATGTTTTTGTTTGAGTTTGGGTTTGACCAATTCGTAAAAAAAAAAAACAAAACAAAAAAAAAAATAATTAAGACATGCGTGTCCGTCAACCTTAAACAATAATCTTTGTCAATTTTATTTTTCAGTCTTTATGATGGTCGATACTTGATCTATCTCTTACTGTTACATCCCCGGGCAACGCCGGGCTCTACTGCTAGTAAAAAATAAACTTAACGGAAATTCGCAAAAGTCTTTCGTAAATGTAATCCACGGGACAAACCACGAGCTGTAAAAAAATTGTCTGAATTAGTCGAGATGTCGGCTGCTAGAACAGATACAACACTTGAGGACTTTTTATATCTTGAATCAGTTTTACAACGACACTGGTTAAGCTTCTTTTTTTTTTCTTCCAGTTGTTTTTAAAAAATGTGGGCGTGCTGACAGGATACGACAAACTAAAGATATTTAGATTTATATTAAACTGCATGAATTTATATTTTGTAAAAAATATCTTTATGCAAACCGTTTTATCATAGATTGTTTCTTGCAATGATTTTAACTTCATTTTTGGAATTTCAATGAATGCTTTTAACGACTTTGCTTGACAAATTGCAAGACTACTATTGAAATTCTACGACAAAAATGTAAATTATCTTCCTATTTGGAAAAACCATAAATTAAAAATAAATACACAGATTCAAGGTCACAGCTTTTAACACACCAACGGCGAAGTATAGCCAACTAAACAAAGAATATTAAGAAAAAAAATTAATATGTACAATCAGTTCCAAAATAAGTTTGCTTTTCCCATTAAAGGCAATCTACAAGAATCAGGAGATTCTGGACGTTTAGCGTAGAGAGCGAGAGTTAACCCGCTGATTTTAAGTCGAGATTTATTGCTCGAAAATACAGCAATTGTGGCACAAGGTCTTAAAGGGGGAATGAGTTGAGACTGGTCGTCACTATCTTATACCAAGTTAATCCAATTCACGACCCATTCATTCGTTACAATTTACATATCCACCATTAAAACCCGTCCGTCATCATTCAATCCGCCACACACAACAATACCGCATACACACAGGCGGTGGGTGGGTGGTGCATTAAAAAAAAACAGGACATAAAATTAGTGTATATAAAATTATATATATATATATATATATATATAAAAAATTATAGATGATAAACAATGTGTGGGGTGGGGAATGAAGCCGAAACCAAACTATAATATATTAAAACACACAAACTAAAAATAATTAATGTTAGTAGGACCCGTCCAACCCTCAAAAGAAATGAGAGAGATCGCTGTATTTTGTCTTCAGAGAAAACGAAGAGGCTCTCGCCCTAAGTGAGAGGGAGATATAAATAAATACGGACATGGGGAAAGAAAAAACTGACCCAGTTGAGATGAAAAAAGGGGGCCAAAAATAAACTGATGAGGTTAGGAATCTCGGCTTGGATCATAACCAAAGAAGAAGACACAATAAGGTTCTATCCTAACCAGGGGGAGGGTTCCACAGGAAGCAACCCCAATGTGTCTTAGGGAGACTTGAAAAAGAAAATCATGGCTAGCCTTCGTTCGCGCGTCCCAGGCTCACCGCAGTCACCCACCTTTCGTTAAAATCTGTCGATACCAAACATTTTCTATCAGATCTGATCTTCAACCTGAGCTCATGCTCAAAGAATCGAATTAGATCCTGATGAGAAAGACGGGTGCCTCGCAAGACTTCCTCCATTCGCGTCGTGCAAATCACCATTCGGGCCGTGGCTAGCAGCGTCAGAAACACCACCGTTTCACCCCAGAATACAAGGGTGACACATTGTAACATGCGTATGCGCGATCAATGAGCACGTACGCTGATTTTAAGTCATTAGGTGAGCCTGGTTTTCAAAAGTATATATACTATAGGTAGTGATAGTGAAATAAGTTTTTCCTCATTTGCATATGGACTTGTATGTATAGTCCTTTTACTACTCAGGAAATCTTGAATTACACACTTCAAAACTCCCCAAAATAATTGCAGCCTGGTGTTACGGACAACTACCGCTGTTTAAAAAGAGATTAAAAAAACAAGTTTAAAAAGAGAAGATTAAAAAAAAAAAAACAACTCGCCGTCTAGAAGACGCCATGTTTACGACTCCATAATGGATGGATTCTTAGCAGAGTCAAATACACGAATTTGGAACGATAACCAACAGTAACAAACGACAAAACACCAATATACAAATGAACACTATTTAATTATAACTAGACAGTACATGAAAACATTTAGGTAAGAGAATGCGTGGAAAAATGTATGCTATATATTTTCTATATGGAAAGATACATACGTTATTTGTGAAGATAAGAGTTGAAACAAAAAATTAGCTTCAGTTATTCTTCTGTAATAAAATAAGATTTTCTCTTTTCCTTTTTCTCTCTCTTTCTCTTATGTTTCTCTTTGTCCCTTTTACTTTCAAATCAGTTTGTTCGCTCAAGTAGCGATGTCCTTTGATTTATTCTTCTTTCTTCTATATCGCCTTCGTTGATCGATTGAGGAGGTGCATTCAGTTATGAACATTCGACGCTGTATAAGGCATGTATTTAACTGTGCAGAATTTATAGTTCGGATCCTTCATCCAATTGAATATATCACATATGCATTTCTTAGCTGAGTATCGCGGTTCGTCATTCATCTATGCCTTTAATATAAGCAGTACAGTGTTGAGTTGAAATGGAGTTCGTCTTTTATCGTGTGATCTCTCTTGCTTGACTGTAACAAATAAAAGAGGGATTATTCGCACGAGACTAGTTTCGCCTGATTCTTTGCTTGGAATTCCTGTGAGTTGGGGACGGCATTCCTTCCTTTCAGTTCGGAAAATCAATTCACATGATAATTTAATAGATGATCCGTCTCCATCGAGCTTCATTACCACAACTGGTTTCTGTCGACCTTTTCCCGCTTAATCGTTCATATTTGGTCACGTGATTCGTCACGTGTATGAGAATCTATTTTTAGCTTCGGCTTCCACCTATTGTTGTGGTTGTAAGTCCCTTTTGACCGTACTGTCTTTGCATTTAGCGACTGCTATTATATATCCAGAGAGAGAAAGGGAGTACACGTGTTATATTAATAAAGAGATAGGAAAGAGAGATGTGTCGTTAAGTGTAGATTGTATGTAGAAATGGATCCAATGTACCGAAATGTAAGGGTAAATCATAAATGCATACCCTGATAACAGTAGCAGATGTTGGACGATAGAAGCCATTTTTGTAAGATTTGTAAAATAAAATGCGACCTTGAGTTGTACACTGCATTTGGTGGTTATATAGATTTCCCACATTAAACATTGATTTCGTGTTAGATTTTGCTAAAAATGAATTGGGAAATAAAAGTTGATTCTTAAGTTAGTTTTTCAGACTATTGGTCTATGTCATTACGTGCAATACTATTTCTGATTTAGTGTGCGACTTAGCTAAATTTGGTAAACTTCTAAACACGAGCTGGTTCTAAATACGATCATATACTGTACATATATTATTATTCTTTCTTTTCAGATTGAACAAATGGGAAGAGAAAACAACGCTCATTGTATTTGATGGATAATAAACCCCACCCTCCTTCAGCAGGTAATATTAAGAAAAAACCTCTTATATTGAATGTTACTGAAACGCCATCCGTGTTCCCTATTTAGCTAAGGGTGGAGTTTTAGATTGAACGATATGTTTTTTTGTTTCTTTACGATTTATCAGCCTTTTGCAGGCGGTCTAAAACCAGAAAATATTTTTAGAATGGAAGAATTATTCTTTAGAGATAATAATTTACTTATACAAATCCAACTAATTAACCCATAGCTGGGGGAGAAGAGGTGGATTCCTACCACTCCCAAGGATATTTACGTGTCAGCTAATATAACTAATCCAAAGCTCTCCAATCTACAATTCCGAGCCGTTATCCAATCACCACCATACATCCAAGCTTACAGCCCTTGGTATTCTTAAACGGTCGTCCATCGGTAGTGACCCAGTTAGACGTTGCTTAACTTCGGTGAACGTAGGAGAACCGGTGTTCTTTTTTCTTTTCTTTTTTTCAAAGTTTTTCTTCATATCACTAAATTAACCACTCCAGATTACGAATATAAAAAAAAAAAAAAAATTAGTAAATTTTATAAAAGTTAATAAGGGGTTCTGTTTGTTATGTAAATTCATTGTAAAGTGTATCCCCGCCTATGGAATGCAAAAATATATGCTCATAGCCCGTGATTTCTTAAAATTAAAATTGAATTTCGTAATTTGGAGTGTTTAATCGGTAGTAATATATGAAAAAAAATTTGAAAAATAAATGATTTAACGCAGCTGCTAGGAAATGAAAAACATGAGAAGTTTTTTTCTTTGCTTTCGTAGGAAGAACAAAATTTGTGACTTTTACCCGCTCATCACCGAGAATCTGATAATATCTGCCATCAATTTAACAAAAAATTACTGTCCTATTAGCGATCACGAAATTAAAATCATAAAGTGTTGTGGATCCCGCGTGAAAAATAGGTATCCAATAAATGACAAATGCAAGTATTTAAGCTAAGAAATTAAATGTATTTACACAAAATACAAAAGGTAATGCTGTTAGTAAAATCCAGGAACACGGTTAGTAGCAAATGCAGATAGATATATACAGTCTCGAAGTAGGACTTCCTTAGAGTCTACGTGCTTGTAATTGACTTCTACAAGAGGTTAATTCACTCTATCCGACTAAAAAGATAATGGCTATTACAAACCATACAAAAAGATCTGTATAACCACAAATATGTTAATAAATAGTCCAACCACTCATTTGATATTTTAAATAATTTACATAAATCAGTCCAACTTAGATTATCTAATAACTCCAGCAATCAGGAAATATTTGATAATAATAAAATTAAATATATGAAAGCATTAGAACTAAGCAACCATAAAGTAAATTTAGAATATTTAGAAAAAGATAAAAATGGTAAAAATAAACAGAGACGTCGTAATGTTATATGGTTTAACCTTAATCGTAATGTTCAAACGAATATTAAAAGAATTTTCCTAATTTTAATTCATAAACACTTTAATTACTCTGCAATACTAAAGAAGATTTTTAACAAAATATAATGTAAAGATCATTAATAGTTGCGTTAAAGAAATCAAAAAGTCAATATCTCAACATAACAATATTACACTAAATAAATATATGTCCAACAAAGACAATAACGTTAATCTTTTTAAAAATAAATGCAACTGCCGAAAAAAATACGATCTGTCCCTAAAACATCCAATGTATGACTGATAATATTGTATACCGAGTTAGTATACATTCCAGTATCGATGTCAGATTTTATTTTGGTTCCACTGAAAATCCTTGGAAATTTCGTCTCTATCATCATCGAATGACTTTAGGCAATGTATGATAAATGAACAGCACTCCTCTCTCTCCAAACATTTCTGGCAATTAAAGAATGATTACGTAGGATATTGTACCAAAAACCAAATTTTACAATAGAAAAGACAATAGATGTAATTTATGCCTTGTAGAAAAATGAATTATCTTAAAAAAAACTTAAATAACCCTAACTTATTAAACAAAAGAAGTGAATTGAGGGTTACATGTAGGTATAAAAATAAATATCTTTTGAAATACGTTGATCCAGATTAATTTTTACTGCAAATGATGTTCTTTCCTTTTTTATGTTATTATTATTATTTTATGGTCTCTAGGTCTGTTTATTTTTATATAAAATCTTTTAACAAAAAAATTTAAACAAATTTCTTTTTTAAGAAAACCCAGTAATTCACATTTTATGTTTAATATAAAATAATAATACCAACTTTTGAAATTAAAAAAGCCATAATACACGTATAATATATGGACTACGTAAGTATTGCGTTAACGAGATGTTCTTATTAAAATTTAAATTATGTAACGGTTACTCACTACCCACCATATGAAGATATATCTAGTGATGACGAAGGCGTATATAATTTATAATGGTGACCAACATACATGTATACAGAGTGATGATGATATATATATATATATATATATATATATATATATATATATGTATTAATGAATATGCATAATATCACACGTCGATAGTACGACTCCTATTTCATGCAAACTTACTGACCGCTAAAGCGTTATGAATTTCACGTTCTCGGGGTTTTGATTTAAAATTGTGTGTTAAGACGTTTTTTATTTTATTATTGTTGCCTATAATGTTATAATTAATTATATATAATTTATATCGTTCGAATTCTTAATTTCGAAAGACAATAAATTAAAAAACATTGAAATAAATTGAAAAAATGAATCTAAGTTAACACGCTATGTATCAAGGGGGATAACTCTCTTTTTTGCATAAAAACATCTTTATAATATATTATTAATGTAATATCTTATGAAATAAACTAATTATACTTTAAAACTCTATATCTAATGCATTTGGAATCTAGCCTTATACTTACAAAGGTAAAATTACATATAGACACGTCATAAATTAATCGAATACGATCTATAATATGGAATATGTGTATAAATATATAGAAAAATTTTGATTTTGATACCCTATATATATATATATAGTGATAGCAATGATATATATATACACATTGATAACCTATAAGATATATACATATAGTGATGAGAAAGTTACATATAGAGAGAAATGACAAAGATATATATATATATATACACACACATAAATAGTGATGACAAAGTGATATATATATATATATATACACACACACATATATAGTGATGACAAAGATATATATATATATATATATATATATACACACACACATATATAGTGATGACAAAGTGATATATATATATATATACACACACACATATATAGTGATGACAAAGTGATATATATATATATATAAATATATATATGTACTGATGACAAATATATATATATATATATATATATATATATATTGATGGCAAATATATATATATTGTAAAGACATATACAGTTATAAAAAGATATAAATGTATATATACTGATGATATATATGGCATCAGATCCAAAGTTAATTAAGAAAATTTTACAGGTATCTATACCTACTAATAAAAAAGTATTAGAATCCTTTTTAGAATTGGTTAATTTTTTTATAAGGCTAGGTCCCAAATGCAAATATATAGTCTTAAACTATAATTAGTTTATTCCATAAGACTTTACATTAATAATAGATTATAAAGACATATGAGCTGCCGAAAGTTACTTCTTCCAGGATCCTAATACGGGCCATAAAATCAATGGCTTATGATTTTAACATTGAGTACGTAAAAGGAAACACAATACCGCATATTAATGCGCTGTCAAGTATATAATTTAATAAGGATCAAAAAGCAAAAAAAAAAAATGGAATTCTCGGTTGGAGAAATATTACATTGGGTTGAAAGTGACATATTGTCTCTACAAAGATTGGTATCGGAAACTTTACAAAATCCAATATGAAGCAAGATTGCTAAAAGAATAAAGAAGAAACAGGTGGAATAATTGTTCCAAAGTTGAAAGAACCTATAAAGAAATAAGGCATGAATTAACGATGGAAAACGATGTTATATGTAATGGAGATGTGATGGTACCAAAAAACGTACCACGAAAACAATAAGAAGAGATATTTTAAAAATTATACATGATGATGTGCATTGTGGGATAAAAAGAAGAGATTAAAATTGGAGGCATGGTGCTCAGGGTATTATCACGATATAGTAAGTTATGTAAACAAATGTCCAAAATGTACAGAAATAAAGAATTTTCGACAAAGGAGAATACAATCATAGCCTAAAGAAATGGAACCATGATCACTTGTTCATATGAACTAGGCACATATTATTGGCTTAAGACTAGTTCTAGTTTTAGTAGACTCCTTTTTGGGATGGCAAGAAGTCGTTAAAGTTAAAGATAGAAAAAACGGCTACAATAAAACAAATACTAAGAGTGGTATTTTCTAGAAATGGGATCCCCTTAAACATTGGTGTCAGAAAACTCACCAGGATTTTGTGATGAAGATCTATGTAATTGTTTGAGGCAGATTGGCTTCCTCATTTACAAAATACCACTGTATCATCCACAATCTAATGGGATAGCGGGAAAATGGTACAGAGAGTAAAAATGGGATTAAAAGCATTTCCTCCAAGTAGAGATACTATAGACAGTTACTTACCAAAGTTACTGCTTAGTTATAGGATATTTTCATATGCAGACAGATTGAAAAGCCCACCTGCATTAATGGGAAAACAAATAAGATCTCCATTCACAATCTCTTACTCAACAAATAAAAAGATGTTTTTAAAAAAATAGCATAACATTTCACCCCAAGCAAGGCGCGAGTGCTACTAGCACGCAAGGGGTTACAGAGGGTAGAGAACAAGAGTAAAGAGGCATGTTTGGGGAGAGGATAAAGAAAAGGACGGGGAACAAGATCAAGGTATCAGAAGATATCGATTGACAATACACTTGAATATTTGAAGATTATAGCTATCAGGGAAGCAAGCAAGAGGAAGAGTATTCCACAGACAGAAAGTGCGAGAAAAGAAGCTGCTGGAGTAGAAGAGACGGTTATATTTAACCATTTTGACAGTGAAAGGGTTGGACTGAGATGCCAACCTAGTAGCTCGCTTAAATTCATGCAGTCTGAGAACCAGATAAAGCAACTTATCGAAACAGTAAAATGGGATTGAAGGTACTATGGACAGTTACTTACCACCAAGGTTACTGCTTAGTTATTGGATGATTCCATATGCAGAGAAATTGCAAAACCCATCTGCATTAGTGGGAAAACAAATAAGCTCTCAGAGTCTGTCTATATTTCTGAGATGAGGCATTATGTACATTATTTACATTATTCGGACTATTGTCCTCATCTTTGTCGCCATATTTATTACGCTTCGCCTTCTTCAGGTGGTTGGAATGTCGAACTGAACCCTTTATTTCGCTCACTGGGGTAGACTTTTCTAGTTCCACGTGCCATGTTTGATGGATGTCAGTTATCAGTTATCTCCTGTTAATTTCCCTCTGAAAGTTTTCCACTGCCTTAACCGGGTATTGAACTCACATTCTTTGGGTCCTGTCACTGGATCTAACCAACGCCTTTATCCACTGTGCCATGTGTCCTTGAGGACATCTGGGTATGAATTTCTATGCTTGGTCGGCTCAGGCCACAAAAATCTCCTGAGCCGACCAAGCATAGAAATAAATACAATATGGGAACCAGTAATAAGGAGTGCCAGAGAAAAGCAATGATAACAACAAAGTTGCAATATGAGCTCTGGTAAAAACATGAAATGATAACAGCAAAAATTTGCAATATGAGCACTAGCAAAAATGGATGCTGAAAACATTAGGTTTATAATACCCAGATGTCCTCAACACATGGCACAGTGGATAAAGGCGTTGGTTAGATCCAGTGACAGGACCCAAAGTGTGTGAGTTCAATACCCGGTTAAGGCAGTGGAGAACTTAGCAGGAGATAACTGATAACTAACATCCATCAAACATGGCACGTGGAACAGTCTATTCCAGAGGGTTCAGTTCGACATTCCAGCCACCACAACGCTGTAATAAATATGACGACAAAGATGTAAATGATGTAAATTCTCATGATTCTAAAGAACAACGAAAACCGTCCTACTAGCGGGGAATTTAGAGAACTTCTTATTTTCAACTGGCCTCATGCAAGGAGAGTACATGGAAATAAGCAGCTCCAGGCATGAAGACCACAAATAAGTCAACTTACCCAAATATCAATTTCTCTTGTTAAATGTCGCCTTTACTGATAGACTTATCACTTCCTAAAAATCTATTCATTCACCAACATAAACACAAACCAGAAATATTCTGCTTGCAACAACAGCATAAGAACTTTCTTATTCCACCAAACTTGTACAAAAGAATTCTTCGGATAATAAATCCTTCTGATTATATATTATATATATCTCACTTTGTTGTTGTGATGAATATATGCTGTATTTTACTAACCAAAAACAGGAGTCAAGCAAGGTCCATCATAACAATGTCTTTATTTAATTAAAAAAATATCTTTAGGAACATCAAAGGGATCAATTTTAGAATCGAACTGAATTTTTCCTTTAAAGAATATTATTATTAAGTGTAGATTTTTCCTATCCAATTTGAAAGAAAATAATGTATTTTATTAAATCACGCAAGTACCAACTCGGAAAAAATTATTTTTTGATTTTTATTGAATTATTTTTGGCAAGTTTCGGGATTAATTTTTAGTTTGTACACACTTGATATTACATACTTTTTTGTTTTTTTACTGAAATAACTTCTTCAAGGATTTCACTTTATATAACTGTAAAAAAATCTTTACGAACACTCTCCCCCACAAATTTAAAAATGTATAAACGCTATATCGAAAAGAAGAATGAAATTGACCTACAAAAATATTTCCACAACGTTTTTTAATAAAGTGACCTATCCAGTATACAATTAATTTATTAATGAATAATACAGAAATTTTTGTTGGATAATACCCTGATTTTTGGCATTTTTTTAAACCACTAGGAAACGGTTTTTGATTTGTTTCGAAAAAAAAATCGCACCCATGATGGTGTTACCTAACATTTAACCAGTATCTCTATCACGATTTATTAAATTTTGAATATTACAACATATGTGAAAAGTGTGTGTATATAAATATAAATATAAATATATATATAATTATTTATATATTATATGTGCGGTACTTATTAGAAAGCTCTCAATATCAGAGATAACAACATATGGGTTTGTGGGCTTCGTAAATTCTTTAAAATTCACAGAGGAAAAATCAAGGGCTTTTTTTTCCTTCCCCTTCCTTCCCTACAGATGCATTTTGCACAAAACCGTTCACTGGCCGATTTGATAATCAAATATTTAAAAAAAAATGATATGTCAACCATTATTTTTATGCAATTTTCCAGTGATTAGGAACATTAAACCATTCAAAAGAGACAACATAATCCCTTCGTCATCGACGCTTAGCTGTACAAACTTACCACGCTAACAGAAATACAAGAAATTCATCAAGTTTCAAGAAAGCTTAATACAACTACATCCTTACACGTTTTGAACGAGGAACAAAACATATAATTCATTCAAAAGCAACATATCCAAACTAAATATTCAAAGATCATGAAGGATATCGTTACGCGTTTAAGTAGAAAATCCGACCGATACAGATATTAGTTAATTGATGCAAAAATGGTTCATAATGAGGTCAGTCTACCCGGATTTTAGGTGGAAAAATAAAATCCGAGCGACATGTCCACAAATAACACAAAATAATAAACAACGCGAGGAAATGATCTTCGCAGAAAAAGAGAACGACCAATGATAGTAACATTTATACATGCAGGTACATATATTTACACATTAAAAGTCAATGTTCTTTGTTGTGGTCAATAGTTCGATTGTTCAAAATGATTTTTCGCAAGTGAGTCTGCAAAGTTCGAAGTAATTTGTTGCAAGTGAGTCAGTCAGCAAAGTTCGAAGTTATTTTGTTGCAAGTGAGTCTGCTATGTTCGAAATTATATGTACGCCAATATGTGTGTGTGTGAAACATGTGTGTGACAACTGACTGATTGCGCGCGATAGCAGTAATTTTAAAAATAGTGAATAAATAGACAATACGAGACTTACTTTCGTCATGGCGTTGTATGTAGAAAAATCATCGCTGACATACGCGTTGTCATGGTACGTGTGTCATTGTTGTTAATCGAGGCTGTTCTGGTTCGCTGACTGCTTCGTTTCAGGTCTCGTCGCTGACTGTTCCGTCTCAGATTTCCTCTCCGACTATGGATGACGAGCCGCTTTTATGACTTATGGCGAGTCGGTGACAGGCTCACGAAACCTACCTTAGTTTTACGCGGAAATGTACTACTTAACCCAAGCCCTGACTTATTTCCAGGTCATTTCTAGTTCAATCTCGCAGACGTCGTAGAGAACACAACACGTCATTTGTCATACCCAATCAGGTTCCAGAAACCAATTATTTAATGTTGGAGCCGTGTTTGTACAGAATTGTAAAAGTTTTTTCGTATCTACTGAATTTAGTAGGATTTGTTTGTGTCTCTTACTTGTTTGTACTTCACCTATTGACCGTAAAATATAGGAGTTTATCCTATAAGAACACTTACCACGTGAATATACAGCTTTAAAAATACATTCATTTATATTTTTCCCCTCAAGTAAATCATATATAGCTGTTTACTTGAATTCGGATAACATAAGAGAAATCAGTATGTTTCGTTGAGTTATTTAAATAGTTTCAAATTTTAATAAGTAGATATTTGTAGCCACCATCTCAAACTTTTTTTAATTAAATGACAAAATTAATAGCAAATAATTAAATAATTAAAATTATTTATGCGTCCTGTATGTTTGTTGTTTGTTGTGTTATTCAAAGCGCTTTTCTCGTATGACTTTTTGATATTTTTTTTTATACTTTTTTTTGATATTTATTTAATCATTGACACGCATTCAGGTAATACAATAAAATATTTTTGTTTTACTTTTAGTTTTATGCGATGAAAAAATGTCTTGTATAGAATGAATTCACCAGTACCAATCAAATAAATGATTTACTGTATCTAAGCTAGACCTTACAAAGACGAAAACTCAGTGAAAAAAAACGAAAGATTTTGCTGGTTTAGACTTTGAAGCAAGGTTAGTAATTTACAATGTTTCAAATATAAATCTACACGCTTAAACTAAAGACGTCTACATACATCATTTCATAATAAAAGTTCCACATGATATAGTTATTAAATATTACCATACTAAATTCTTAACTTCAATTATCGTGTTATATTCTTAAATAATTAATTACTATTCTCTTAAATAAATACTATTCACTTTCAGAAAGATCGAAGAAAAAAGAAAAAATAGTACGATATTGTTGGTGTGTACTGTGTAGTTATTTGCAAGGATGTTTATCATACGAAATCATCATTATGTAATCAGAGAATTTCAATATTTATTGTACTGCAAGGAAGCGAATAAAATGATTGTGTCGTTAATTATCTAAAGGAGTCTCTCTCTCTCTCTCTCTCTCTCTCTCTCTCTCTTTGGAGATCAATTTTTTTCTCCAAAAATACCTTGTTCACAACACTGAAAGAGCAAATTCATCAAACCAATATTCCCGGCGATAGTACAATTTACTTTTATTTACAAATTAATCGATACTATTCAGATTAAAATAGTTTTCAACACTTGTTAGTTAGTTTTGTCTTGATCGATCCACATAACAACAGAGAAATAGTCGTAAGTTAAACTAAACATCTGCTATTTACTGGTTCCGAGCGGGTGGGATTGAAAAGTTTTCGAATCGACCTACTTCTCAAGATCTGCTCAAATGACCAAACAAGATTTTTTTTTTTTTTTCATCCTTTTAAAGAAAATTCAGCACCCGACTCCTATTTATGATAATTTATACTCAAATTTCTTCTACTACTACTACTACTTATTTATTTATTATTATTATTATTCGTTTCTTCATAAGGAAATATTCGGTATTCATTGATCGGGCAGTCAATGCCACTGTCATTTGAAATTTATAAAATCTTTCTCTTAAAACAATTTTTCAGAAAAATAGGTTTCTCAATTACTGTAACTGTTATCACCCTTTCCAGTATTGATAGGAGTTTCCTTCCTGACCTTTTGTTTGAATTAGTGCGGAATGGCAACATCTTGATTATATCATTATTTTCTCTTCAACTTGGATGTGCTATCCATTTTAGTTGTTTTTTTTTTGTTGAAGGTTCTCAATGATTGATTGATTTGCTTCTTTTTTTTTTTACAGCTCATCAACCCGCTGCAGGTTATTTAAAGGCAGAAAATACTTTTAGATTGTAAGAATTTTTTTTTGAGATAAGGATTTACTGATACGAGAGCTAGAATCTAGACAAAGAAAATGTCTATTTATAAAATTAAAAATATGAACCCACAAATTAAAATCAAGTTTTTAGAATTTAACATTTATGATTGGTAGATATTTTTTACTAAGCATATCGTAATTTGGTCACAAAACCATAAGTACAGGGGTTGGACAAAATAATTGGAACAGTTGCAAAATCCACTCCTATATTTCAAAGACCTATTATATTAAGAACTTTAACTAAAACTTCGTAATTGCAGGTTATATCTATTGTAAATACGTTTATTTATCTAATTTACTGTCTTTGTCTTATTTATTTTTAGAATTTAGTAACATTTAAGCTAAATGCGTGACCTCTCCGAGTTCGAAAAAGGGCAAATTGTTGGAGCTCGCATGGCAGGAGCCTCGGTCACTAAGGTTGCTGAACTGTTTGGCTTTTCAAGAACCTACCATATCAAGAACATTGATGCAATTCGAGAAACAGGGCAAGACCTCTAGCAACCGTAGCAATTCAGGCCGGACTTGTAAACTTACTGACAGAGACTGACGTGCATTGAAACTCAATGTGGCAAAAAATCATTGGACAAATGCGGCCAAAGTGACTGCTGAGGTGAATAACCATCTGAATAGTTCAGTTTCTACTAAAACTGTTCACCGTGAGCTCCATAAGGCTGCATATCATGGAAGAGCCGCTGTGAGGAAACCTCTTCTCTCCACTTGCAACATTTAAAAGAGGTTGAACTAGTGCAGAGATCATAATGGAAGCAAATCATATTCTCAAACAAGTCCAGTTTTTCTCTTTTCCCAACTTCAGGGCGAGTTTATGTGTGGAGGCAGCCCAAAGAAGCTTACAACCCTGACTGCCTTCTTCCAACAGTGAAGCATGGAGGTGGATCAGTGATAGTTTGGGCCGCCATATCATGGAAATGTCTCAGTCCAATAGTTGCCTTGCATGGTAGAATCAACAGCAAAGATTACCTGAACATTTTAGATCATGTTCATCAAATGGCCAAGACTTTATTCCTTGATGGTGACTGCATCTTCCAAGACGATAATGCTCCAATACATACCGCTCGAGTGGTTAAGAATTGGTATGAAGAGCATGAAAGTGATCTAGAACACATGGAGTGGCCTCCCCAATCTCAAGATATCAATATTATTGAACATTTGTGGTTCATTTTGGAGCAACAAGTTAGGAGCTGCTATCCTCCACCGTCGTGTCGCAAAGATCTGGAGCAGGTGTTAATGGAAGAAGGACTGAAAATTCCTCTGGATGAAGTCAGGAAGCTGTATGATTCCATTCCTAGACGTATTAAAGCTGTCTGTGAGGCTAAAGGAGGACCAACTTCACATTAAATAAATTTTCTTTGAATTTAACAAGTGTTCCAATTATTTTGTCCATACCCCTGTATGGTGCACTCATTTAGCTTAGTTTTACAACAAGCATACTTAGTTTTACTACAAGCATACTTAGTTTTACAACAAGCATACTTAGTTTTACTACAAGCATAGTATGCTTGTATTGAACTCACCAGTAGACGATCTACAAGGAAGGCTTCTCCAAGTTTTTGTTCATAAAGAGTTGTAAGTTCATTACCTGGCTACTGCAGTGGTGAACAAAAACTTAGAGAGTTAAGTTAAAGATAGACTGAGATTTAAACTGAGACATTCGGAAGAGGCATGGCACGTGGAACTAGAAGAATCTACCCCGGTAGATGAAATAAAGGGTTCAATTCGAAATTACAATCACCTGAAGAAGGCTGAAGCGTAAAACAGCCGAAACATCGGTAATTCGTCTGTTAAAATTTCGCATTTTATTGCGGCATAAGGTCGGTAAAATTTACCAAAGCCTATTTAAATTTACTAAAATAGAAGAGTATAAAAACATAATCACAAAACCCAAAATTATCAAATAAGACTTCCCTCAGCAATTATTCTCATTGTTCCGAACATGAGAATTGATGACAAAAATCAATCCTTGAAAAACAGAAAAAAAGGATATTCCAAGGAATTAGTCGAAAAATAATAAAGTTTTATGAATTTTAAAGGTATCCAGTTGTAAAGAAAAGCGCTTACGTTTCCATTGATTACGAAGTACAAACGCCAAATATTAATCCATTCCAAATACTTTGTTGGTTTTGTTGATACTTACCTGGCACAGGGCTCGTCCCTGGGCTGGTAAGTATCACTGCTAGGACTAGCTTAGACCAGCTTGGCAAGCTATGACCAGCTAAGACCAGGTTTAGACCAGTGACCCGAGTGGAAACATTCGGGTTCCCCACTTTAAAAACTGACCTTGTGTCACATCCTCACTCAGTGGGGGGGGGGTCAAGTAAATAGCTACTTTGTTGGTTTTAAAAAGTGATTACAGTTTGTATTGATCGGTTAGTTTGCAGTCGCTTGACGTCATAAACAGGAAGGTAACTAAATCGACCATAAATTTAAATGCTTTTCTTTACTATATTAATATTAAGTTAATGAATGTTTTCGCATTCATTAACTTAATATTCTGTAAAAGAAAAAAAAATTCAAGCGAAATCAATTATATTATATTTCTTTTGTCCGATGTCGTTTACAGCATTTGTTTAATTGTTTAATTCTTTCTACCTAAACAACTAAAGTGTAACCCAGATATAAGAGAGTTGTCGGGACCGGATAAGAAGTCTCTTATATCCGGGTTTCTCTTATATCCGGGTTTGGTCTATTTTATATACATTAACACAGGCTCTAATTTGGGACCAGAGAAAATCTCTCTTATATCCGGGTTTCTCTTATATCCAGGTCTCTTATATCCGGGTTACACTGTATTTCGGATGAGTTTTTATGGTGAATGAGGAAATTGTAATGAGTGAATGGGTCGTGAATCGGATTAGCTGGGTATAAGGTAGTGAAGACCAGCCTCAATCCTTTTCCCCCTTTTAGGCCTTTTGCCATAATTGTATTAATTTACAATAAATCTCAACGACTACTCCAAAGACGATACGGGTAGACACGCCACACATACACATCCATATGCAGCATATGCATATGGATGGGATATGAAGCTGGTGTTAATTTATAAAATAAAAGCCACCAATTTCATATTTTTAAAATGTCTTCCTTCTATATATGCATGTATATGAGTTTATTTTTATATATGCCTGATACCTGTGAAATCGAATACTGGTCTCAAGACTCGTCTTAGATGCCACAGATGCCGAAGCAAGACATAAATCATTACAAATGAAGAATATCGTTACGTGTTAAGTGGAAAAAAAAACGCCCGATATAAACATTAATTGCTGCAGAAAAAAAATGGTTAAGAACAATTACTATTACATTAGGTTCAATTTCGCAGAAATGCCCCACGGAAAGGTATGAGTCTGTAATGATTACTACTATGTTTGCCACGCCTACATTTTTCTCAACTGTGATTGGTCAAATAATAAATACTAAATATCACAGGACAATTTACTGATCGCATTCACCACACTGAATTTTTCCTACCGTTAATTCACAAACATGCTTTTGTTATAAAATCACCGTTAATTTTTCATCTAATCAGATATTTTTCGTGTTCTTTCAAAATTTATCCCGCGTTCGTGCTGGAAGCCTTCCGGTAATAATATAAGTCCGGATTCGTTCCCAAATTAAACATTAGAGTTGAAGACAGTAGAACTCAACTACTCACACGCGTCTACACAGATTATTCATTCTACTCACTCCACACACACACACACACACAGAGACACAGAACTTGAATATCATTCACCATCAGTCCTTTGTCAACAAGCCAAGTTGCAACAGCTCTGTTAGTTATACAAAATATACAATTGAACTGACTGTATGTTCTTCTGAATACACATTTTATTTCAGTACAGAACTTTGAACATTCTATTTAGAAAACTTACTTAATTACAGTTCCTTATTCAACTAACAGATATTATTCACACAAAAATTGCTTTGTATTTGTTGATTTTAATATATATTTTATCGTTGAAACACAAATCGGTTTTTCATTGTTTTTCCTTGTTTTTAAAAAACGTATAAATGTTAAATGCTCTTCAACACGCAGCCACATTAATCTTTTCAACAAAACACCATTTACATTGGTAACCCCAACGTTCAAGGAAAATAGAATTTACAAGTCTATCTCTCTATACAACTGGGCTCTCTAGCCTTAGTTGGTAACCAGTCTAGGAGAAGGACAACTCTGAATTCAAAATATATTGGACTTGGGCTTACTAACCGCATCCCTTAAAAACCTTCTTGCCAGGAAAACCAGAACAGAACCTTATAACACGGTGAGGCTGCGGCCATATACCCCACTGGAAATCTACAAGAGGAGGCGGAGGTTTATGCATGCATATTATTGATGATTATTAAAATAGTTTTAAGTTAGATTATGCAACATGAGAAAGAGAGAGAGAGACCTGCCTCAAATTATTCCGTTTTCATCCAATGAGTTTCCGTAAATGTTATCTGCTCTATCGGAGATGTGTTGAAGACGCCAACTACATCCCCCATAGAAGAGTAAGATCTTCTATGAAAAGTGATCACCGACCAAATAGATGCATAAAAACTCAAATATAAAACATGACCCATGTTTACTTATAGACTCAAGTATAAAACACAACCAATATTTACGTATAAAATTCAACATGATAATAAAAAGGAAATATTTCGAAATTAAATACTCCACTAAGGGTAAACCAGCTCATAAAATCATGTCAAACATCTTAGAAATTTTGTATATATATATATATATATATATATATATATATATATATATATATATATGTGTGTGTGTGTGTGTGTGTGTATGTATATATATATATATATATTGTAATGCAGAGTAATTCCATCTGTGGTTGCTCGTGGAGTTAATTTCTTGTTCTTAAAAATAATTATTACGTTCCGTATCGTAATAATAATTTCTTAATGCACATTCCAAAAATGAATATTTATAAGCACCTAAGCTTTTTCAGCTAACATTTTAGGAGATTTGAAGTCTTAGACTACATAATAGTTCTCTTGGAAAAAAAAAAGGTCCCCCGGCATGAGGTAATGGCTTGCAAGCTAAAATGTTGACTTCTCGTTAAATGTAACTAAATTCAAGAGAATAAAATTTACTCTCTCACTCTCACCTGATCTCTGGCTTAAAGACACCTAATGAGCTGAGTTCGTCAATTAAATGTCTATCTTTTTTTTTTTTTTTTTGTCTTTTCTATTTTTCATGATTCTTAGCTGAACCTTATCCAGTGTATTAGGTTTCTTTCGTATTTATTCTTTCGTATTTATTCTTTCGTATTTATTCTTTCGCAAAGCAATATTACGTTTTTCATTGTTATACCAATTTTTAATGTTGTCATTTATTAACATAGTTAATTATGAAGGATAAAACAATTTTAACCTAAAACTGATGATGATCGTAGGGGCTTATTTTCATTTAGTGTACCATTCATAGACAACGTTTTCTCAATAAAAACATACAAATCATATTAGGTTGGTTCAAAATGATTCGAGCACCTTCTTTTGCACAATATTAGGGAAATCTTCGAAGTGTTTGTATAGCTTAATCTTTAGGGATTGTTTGCGTATAAGTATTATTAGTCTTTATATTTTTATGAAAACCTATGAACCAATATAAAATGTAGTTTCAATATTGTTTATTCTCTTAGTTGCTGGATGTGCTGGTTGTGTAACGGATATCGGCGCGGAAAATGGAATGGACAAGCCGAGTTCAAATTCCAGGTTTGCCTGCTATGTTTGCTTACTCAAAAATGCCCTTTAGAAAGACATGAATCTATTCTCTTCTCAGTTATGGTGGCAACCAGTCCAAGAAAAGGATATGGTTTTCATCAAAATATTATTAAAAAGGAATAAGAGTTATACGCAAACAGTTCCTAAAGAGTATGTACTCACAGTTAACTCTATGTCTTGAATCGGAATCGTTTTTTATCACGAAATACACAGTTTAGTTTGAAGACGGCATAATTTCATGTAAAACCAAGGAAATAGGTGTCGGGATGGTAATACTATGAATATATCGGAATAGAGGATTTTGGCAAAAAATGATGGATATTTGCTTCAACTTAATAACTATATACGAGAGATTGCTGACCTGTCAAATAGAAGGAAAGCTCTAAATTCCAAACTGTGGAGAAGGTAAAGGGAAAGCATTCCATTGTTTTTTTTCTTCCATCAAATGCATGGCAATTCACAGATAATAAAAGAAAAGGAATCTGTGGGAAGCCATGATTGTCTCTGTTCTGAAGGGACATGGCAGAAAAAATAAATAATTAATTCTTTTAATTTGGAAATATGCAACGGAAGCCAGACAGTAGATCAATGAAGCTTATAGTAATCATGCATGTTGAGACTATTTGCGAAGTATAAAAACGGCCATTTTGAGCTCGAGAACAAAAAGGCTTTGGGAGACGCCAGATGTTGAAAACAGATAAACTGGAAAAACTTCTAAAGAAAGATGTTACATAAGCTATACGCGGATAATCAGAAACATTAGAAATGAATAATTGTTTGCGCGTTGTATTGGAAGTGGAAAGATATTTTACTGGGTAAGGAATTCCACCAGTGATTTTTGTCGCCCACCTTCTTTTAACAAATACGCCTCGGTAAACAATTATGGAGATGATATGGGAAGTTCTATACGCGGTGTATTTTCCAGGCTTTGTATCCTTTGAGCTTGTTTCGTTCCATGCAGCATTTCTTTATTAATCAAGTTGAAGTTATAGGAAGATTCTTTGTAGAATTAATAGCATCAAAACCGGAATCGTTTTTTTTTATCACGAAATACGCAGTTTAGTTTAAAGATGGTATAATTTCATATAAAACTAAGGAAATAGGTGTCGGGATGAAACAGCCTGTCGCCTCTGAGTGTTGACTTCAATGTTCACTTCTATATTTATATTTACATACGCTCTATCTCTGATATTGAGCACTTTATCCCATAAATAAAGCACACCTTAAAATCATATATATATATATATATATATATATATATATATTGCTATTATTAACAATAACGGTAAAATCTTCATTTATAAGCGTTTGGATCCCAAGGAGACACGACGTGCTTCATGATACTCCGACATAATTTCAATTTTCAATGGAATATTCTTTGACTTTTTCCTTTTTTCTCTCTTGTGCCATGCGTGATACACGCTTAGGCGATCATGTATCTTTCGACTTTTTTCCCGCTGTAGGTTGCCATTTCTTTCTGCGGTAGACCAGTTGCCAGCCAAGGCTATAGAACCCGGTCTGTCCTGCTATTTACCCATAGCTGGTGGGGTGGATAAGAAGAGTATTCATAACTTTCCCAAGAGTATTATTATCACATAAGCGAATGTAATAGAATCGACTCGAATTCGAACCTGACTATCCGATTCCTCAATCCGCATGAAACTATATTCTAATCTCCCTAATCCTGTTATTAGACGAATATATTTTACTCATAAATACAGTTAATATATAGATACTAATAATATTTAAAGAAAGGTTTATTATAAGTTTTTGTATTTTATGGTTTATAAAATAAAAATTGTATATAAATTAATAAATAAATAAATAATAAAAACCATTAAAAAATAATCGATAAGTCACTATCACCACAATCACGGCACTACCACCCTTACCATTATTGCATTCTTTTTTGTTTCTCTTTCTTCATCTTATTATCAGTAATAAGAGTCAAATAACTGGTCAATGGTCTGATCGAATCAGGTACAAAATTAAGATTTGCATAAAAAATTAATAAAACTAGTAAGTAGCGATTACAAATCAGGTATATCAACAATTAATATAACATAAAATTAAAATATTATTAATCTAAAATTTAATTTGTGGCTTTATACTAATTAATGTACATCCTCATCATCATCATCCCCTTGATTTTTGTAATCGTAGTGTGTGTTGGGGGGGGGACGAATGCAGAAATCACACTGAATCGCTTCCACAGCGGTTTATTAACGGCAGCCACCAGTAATTCTGGTATAGTCGTACTTGTCTATTGTTTGACATTGTCCAACCAGTTTTTGCGTTGGCGTCCACTCCTACACCCACCTTCAACGATGCCTTTCATGGTAATCTTTCTGGTGACCCACAAAACTTTCAATCCTTTTCCCCACAAACTCATTGGTTTCATGTTCCCAATAGAAGATACCAAGGAGTTTTCTCATGCATTTATTCTCAAACGCTTGGATCCTTCTCTCTGTTTCTGCCAACAGTGTCCACGTTTCACATCCATATAGGAGAATGGAGACTACCATCAATTTGTACAGTCTGTACTTTGTTTGAAAGCTGATTTTGCTCCTACATATTCTTGCCAGTTTGGCCATCGCTGCGGCAATCAGTGTGCGGATTTCCGAGTTGCGGGTGCCATCTTTAAACAAAATTGCCCCTAAGTATTTAAAACTGGACACTTCCTCCAGTGAATTCCCATTCATGGTAATTTTGACACAGGTGTTACTGTTTATACTATTGACCATTACTTTGGATTTCTCGGAGCTGACCTCCATTCCATATGTTCCTGCTCTTTCGCTCTTACTACCTGCTATGTGGTCAATGTCGTCTGCAAAATGTAGGTCACAGACGGGTCTACCACCGATAGATTTTGAAGAATCATGGTCGTTCAGGGTTCTTTACATGATTCTCTCTAGAAATAGATTGAACAATGTGGGTGAAAGTACGCATCAATGTCCTCCCATTTGTTTACCCAGAAGAACTGTGCTGGTGTCATCTTTATATACGGCCTGGATGACTTGGGTAATTCCGTTATCTATATTGAATTCCCTAAGGATTTGCCAAAGACTGTCATGCCATATACGACCAAATGCTTTCTTGAAATCAACAAAGTTTTGTAACACGTCCTTCTGATGTTGCAGGTATTTCTCTTCGAGGATCCTACAACTGAAGACCTGTTCAATTCTACTTCGTCCGGTTCTAAAACCTGCTTGTTTTCTGATAGTAGTTCTTCAGCCTTGAATTTCAAACGATTCAAAATGATACGAAGTAGGATTTTACTAGGTTGACTGATCAGGCTTATTGTCTTATAATTTCGACACTGGCTGAGGCTTCCTTTCTTTGCCAGGGGTATTTCCAATGACTGAGTCCACTCTTTAGATCACTTTTTTTGTTCCCAAATGACAGAGCTGACATGACTTTGACGATTTCTTCATCGCCATTCTCAGAGGGAATATTATCCACTCCGGGTGACTTGTCAGGTTTCATGCTCTTTACTGCCAACTCAACATCTTCTTTCAATATTGACGGACTGGTCTCGGCGTCTTTTGTGGAGATCTAACCAGTTTGCAATATAGAGACGTCTGGATGGAGCTGGTAATTGTATAAATCATCACAGTATTGAATCAATCTATGGAGGACCTCCTCACTGTTCGTCAGCAATTTTCCATTCTCATCCTCTAAGACCGTTGCTCTCTGTTGGCTTGTCTTAGTAAGGGATTAGAAAGTATTGTAGGCTTGTTTGTTACTGCCAGTAAGCAGATCCTTCTCAATGGCTTTGCACTTATTTTGTATCCACTACTCGTTAGCAACCCGCTGAAAAATCAATGTACATACACACACTTTGTATTAGGTGAACAATTAGTACACACACACACACATATATATATATATATATATATACACGCACAAGTACACGCACATATAAATATATTCAAATTTTATATTATCATCATTATTATTACTACAATTATTATTATCATTATTATTATTGCATTCTGCTACATTTCTTCTTCCTACCAGCAGTATCTGTATTGCAACTTCAGCAATTTGCTTAAATGACTGCTATCTAGAGACGCTTTTGTAATTCAAATAAAGACGCCATTAAGAGAAACTGATTTAAAAAAAAAACGAAACAGAAAACAAAAACAATGCAGTTATACCAGTAAATACCACTTACGATTACATAATATGCATATCAATAACACAATAATAGCAATGATAGTGACAGTAATAGCAATGACAAGGATAACAATAACCCATCGGTAACTTTTGAATGGTATAATTTAATAACATTATTATTATTATTAATGTTAGCATTATCATAAAAAGAGACCTCTTTTCGCTATTCTGGGCTTAATATCTTCAGATCTTTCAAAAACAAGACAATTGAAATTCCTTAGAGACTAAATAACACAACTGGTGTTCAGAAAACAAAATGGAGGACGTTAATTAACGACGTTTGATAAATAAACTCGTGAAAACTTTAATATCCTTTAGTGCTGAACGTGTTAAGGAGATTTAATCCCTTGCATCTTTGACTGTCTATACTTTATTCTATTTTATTTATTGATTTATTTCAACTTTATATATATATATATATATATATATATATATATATATATATATACCCATATATACCCATGAAAAGGTAATTAGTATAACTTATAATCAGAACATGAAGAAAATAAACATTGAAATATTTGCAAAAAATCATGCCCGACACTTGTTGATAATATAATATTGATTACATAAAAGCGCCCTTTTCCAGCGTTATATTCGTCTTTTACACGCAACTGCCACGTTGTTATTAGCTGGAGCTGGAGTTTTCCTGAAAATTTAACTGTATAATGTTCAATCTACACTGACGGAAAATAAAATAAACTTGAAATATCGTTGAATTACATTTTTTACTAATTGTTCACCTAATACAAAGCCAAAGAGCCACTCAAGGTAGAGAGTTGCTGAATGAGATTGTTGTATGAACGTAAGAGGATGAGTTACGAAGGGCATTTTATGGGGATATGTAGGATGGATAACTGTTAACCATAGACTTGAAAAGGTTACGATTGTTGTGATCGAGCAAGCAACCTCTCGGGAATCTGATCCACAAATTAAGATGTCCGAATCGATAGATCAATATGTGCATAGTTAAAAAAAATTTGTAAAGGAGTGCGTGAACAGTAATCAAACATCCATATTAATATATCTTGGATTGAACTAATGACATCCAAAAGACCGGATGAGTTTTATCAACGCCCAATTCAGTAAACAAGAGAAATAAATTTTTGCAATCACTTCATCACTCGTTTTTAATAGGGGATCTCCAGAAAATATTCTTTATTCAAAGATATAATGTAAATCGATAAAAGTTAAGATATGTCATCATAGACGATGACCAATATTTATTTTCTCAGGCTATTTTTCTTTTTTTTTCATTCATCATTGCCACGCTCGTACCATGACTCTGTTTTCGAATTTCCTTGTTCTATGAACGATGCGATCTAACAAATCAACCATCTGTATTAATAATTTATCTCTCCTACTCTATAGATATCAGTGCGAAACTGCTGTTTTATCGAATTCTCTTTTGACTTGAGATTACATTAGTTACCCGCTCTAAATCAAGACTACATAGAAGCAAAAAGCAATTAGGATGAATTATAACAGCGACAATATGGCTATCATTGTGTATACAGATGGTGCTATTTAGATTTCTGAGCAGCTGCTGCGATATAATGATGTCCACCAGAACATCACTACAGGTGCAGAAAGTGTAGGTGATAGAAGCAGTGAAGGTGGAAGCGGAAGCAATTGATTTTTATAATTGATCAGATAACAACAATCTTGAACCTCCAGTTGATCTTTCTCACGCTTATCTGTCACAGTTCATTTCACTCTCACATTACTCCTGTTCTCCACACAGAAAGATTTGCTCATCGGATACAGAGAGGATTTTACAAATACCAAACTAACAGTCTGAAGAAAGACTGTTTGTTGCGATTAGAAACCAGGATCATAATCTTGTTGGCTTTCAAGTACTGCATTTTTATACGGTTAAGTTTTTGCTATTGACTCGGCAGAATGCTGCTCCAGTTCAGTTAATGTGTATACTGTTTTTTTTTTTCAAAAGGACACTTTCATCTTGATACAGTAACAGTAGAGCATATCACCAAAAAATAACGTTAGTCACTTGTGCTCACCTCGTCGTGGCATCGTGAGCAGTAAAGTGGACTTGTACAACATTAATATAAAAAATATAGGCCATCTTCCCTTGGTAGACGGCTCCTGCTGATGATGTGAAGAGTCTATTAAACTGCATGACACGAAATTAGGCATGAAATAGGATTTCAATCGCCAACATCAAACGCCAAGAAGAATAGGGACCGAGGAGACATGTTTCTGCCCACTTCTAGAACAGGCATGCTGGCCACAAACTGACCTTATTGATACAAGGTCAATGCAGCTAATACAAGCAGAATGTGAACACTATTCAGATAAGTGTATCTTCTATTTCAAACAGATATGTATTTGGATTTCGTCCCCGATGCTTTGAATTTTAACCGCTAAAAGAATACGTTTTTAGCAATCCTCTATTCTCTTTCTCGTTAAGTATTGTGTTTCTATTATAAAGTATGTTTTTACAGTGTTCAATTGTCTTGTCGGAGTTAGCTCCACCTTAATTCCCTAATTGTTCACTAGGGGTCTCTCTCCGTATATTATAGATACTGGGCGACTTCTTGCCTCGTTCTCTTTTTCATTTCTTCATTTCAGCGAACACCTCTACAATGTAAGCAAATATTAATGTCTATAGCCATTGTAAAATTGTGTTGTTTAATACATATATTTGTTTAATATATATATATATAAAAACAGCACGTGTCTCTAATTTAACAACACTCAAACGCCCGGTCCTCTACAGTCTCACTTTGTTCATCAAGCCACGATCCTTACTGGGTTCCCCTTATTTGGGATATTGTCATAAACTATGCAAAATAAACATTGATATACGGTCTGTAAATGAATTCTCATAGTCATTTGCCTGATCAATAAGAAGTTGAAGATAATTTCTCAATCGCGCGTAAGTAAAAATTAAACGAAAAACTTATCTGACTAAACTTATTTAAATCAAAGAACACATTTCTTATTACAGTCAGTCTAGTACTTGTAAAATCTGCGATTGCCGGCAGCCTACCTGTCGTGTTTGCTACTAACATTCGTACTGTGTATTTGCAAATGTACAAAAATGCGGAGGAGGCATCTAACCTCAAGCTCACTCGAGCGGAACGTGACACAAGATCGTGTTTGAAGTGAGGGGATGGCCCACGCGTATGTGGGCTGAGGGCAAAAATTGCTCGAGACTCTTCAGCACTTAGCAATTTTAGGGACGCTTCAAGTGCCAGGTAATAGACCTAGACCCCTTCCAAAGGAGAAGTATTGCCTCGCGGGATCGGCCCCTTAGGGATCGAGCGCATAACATTAATTTTAACTTCCTCCTACATCGGCACATGTAATGCAGAGTGATCTATATAACAGGCTCACAACTCACAAAAATAACTATTTTATCTTGCTTCTATAAAAAAAAAAAAATTAACGGATGACAATTTGTTGAAATGATTTCAGTTTCTGTATTTGATGGCTGATAAATACTGAGGAGCATATAAGACCTCCCAATTCAGCAGGTAGCATTTTTAAAATGTTTAAGTATTTTAATGTTAATGAAGAATGTTGGTACCGTAGAGAGAAAACATTGGATAAAACAGGCAACTAGAGCAGCAGGAAAATGGTTATTAATAATGTTGCTCTGATGTACGCGCCTGAAAATAAAAACAGCTTCGCGATAACAGAAAAATCTTCTATATATATAAAACTGACTCTGAGTGTGTGTGTGTGTGTGTGTGTGTGTGTGTGTGTTCGCGAACTACTCGAGAACCATAAGGCATATTACCACCAAATTTAGAACATAGATTGTATTCGATACTGGATGTGTCTGGGCCAAAAAATTAGTCATTTTTAAAAAATCAATAACCGATAATCAATAAATAGAATGTTTGAAAGGGAATTTCCATTAGTTTGGTGGTTTTTAAACTTTCAGACTTGAAGTCTAAAAGCCTAAGGCCGATTTTAATGAAACTTGATATGTGTATGCAACTTACTGTCACGCTTATTATACGCTATATTGATTTTCGTTTCTCTCGACACTGGAACCACCGAGGTGCCCCAAAGGGACCAAAAAAATTCAAATTACTTTGATTTTGATGAAAATTTGCATGTTTGTTACGCTCTTACAATGAGATAGAAATTCGTACAGCTAATGCAAGGTCAGCAGAAACTAATGAGCAACGGTTAACTAGACGAGGAAGGAATGCTGCCAGAACTACTGATATTCGAGCTGTCAAAACTGAGGTGCAAAGAACAATTCTATACAGTCTTTGTGAACGTTGGTTTTCAGCCTTAACTCGGCTACTAGGAAAAATCTTTGTTGAATTTCTTCTCCTTCCAATGTATGTTGTTCATTCGATGTAGTTTGAGCAAAAGCTGTCAACAAAGCATTTCTCCTCAACAATTTTCGAAGATCGATTGCGATTAATGTGTTCTTCATTTGCTGACAAATTTTTTTGTATTTTCTGTGCTTCTGTAAAAAAAAACAACTTTCTCCTGTTATAAATGTTTTCACACTTCATGTCATTATAATTTTTCGCCATATAGATATGAGGCACTAAAGGCAAATCTTCTTTATTTTAACTTTACAGATTGGATGTGGTTCGTGATCTTTTTTTGAATAAACCCAGGCAATGCCGGGTAGTGCTGCTAGTACTTGATAAAAATACCAATAGAGATGAAACAAACGATAAATGGGGAAGTGAAATAAGAACATTTACTGTAAAAATATCGTTCGTGAAGGCAATAATAAATCATGAAAATGTTGTCTGAATAAATATTTCTCTACTATATCTGTTAAAAGCTAGTCCTACCAGATCTTTTAAACAGATACTTTAAATTCGTATGTAAGATCCAGGTATATTTTTAGCCAATTCTTGGAGTCAAAAGTGGTTCTTATATCAAATACGACATCTATTCTCACCATGTCGTGTCTCCCACGGACCCATGCATCTTCTATCATTAGACACTTTAGTCTGAGCTTTAGTAAGCCATATCCACTGACTTTGCATCACCATTCTATAAACAGAATAAAGTTATGTTAATTTATATTAAATAAAATTCCAGATATGGAAAAAATAAACAGAATTGCTAAAATATAATCCAAAATATATGTCCACTCAAAACATTTTTTTGTACATCCAAACCAATTTTTGGCTCTTGGCCCTCCTCCATTTCGTAACCCAAGGCTTAAGCTTAATAGTTAATCCGCCACTGCTGTTACTCTTTCGTCGTACCCTGAACGTGAAAAAGATTATTGGATATGATCAGTCGAGTGGTTGCATTGGTATTTTACTGCTAGTTTTGCTTTAGAAAATTGTAGAACAGTTCATTTCCAGTTTAATTCTAAGGATTGATCCCATATAATCTATCAATGAACGGAATTTCACGTGAAATACGTTCTTTATTTCCGATTAAGCATGTAGTAGGATTAGGCGGTAATAATGCCATACAAAAATATACACTTTCCTCTTTACTAAGTGATACACAAAGAAAATTCTCTCTCGCTCTCTTCTATATATTTCGTTTCTTCTATTTTTCCTATCCTCGGTAACGGACATGAACCCGTGCTTAGTTTATGTGGGCCAGTAAACGTCATAAAAAAAATCAACCAATGACAACACGTCACGACAAAAATCAAACAGGAAACACGGATGTATCAGTCCCAATAAAAAGAAAACCACGCACAAGACGAGAGATGCCGCAGTGGAGAGGAACGTGATTCATCGGCTGTGAGTTTGACCTGACGTACAACTCCAGAAGAGAAAGAAGAAGAAAAGATGAATGCAACGAATTAATTTCCGTCAACCAGAAGGAACACAATAACCCTATATGAACTCTCAAATAAAATAAAAAAAACTATGACGATAGTCAACCATTTTAAACACTGTAACCAAATGGAGTCAACAATAAATGGTACTATAAGATAGTAAATCTGGCCTTTACTTCATCTCTATATACCATAAGTACGTCTATATCGTCACCGGTCGTGTCTCGTTAAAATAAACCGTAAACGTCTTAGATTCGAGTCGAGTGTGAGTCGCCGTTAGCATTCTGTTCAAATATCCCGTTGTAAACGACATTTTAACGTGTTTATAAATATACAAGACATCTAAAATACCAGAAAGTCCATGAGCAGACAGGCAAAAATTTACAACCGATAATTTTTAACTGAATTACAATATACTGGCGCGAATAAAATAGAGCTTTTTAATAAACACAAGTGCCAACTGTAACTTTTTATATGGAAGTAACAAGATAATCGACATCAGCTGAATTAAAAAATGACTAAGGTTGTAGCGGACCCCTCGAGCGCCCCCGTATCGCAAAAGGGTGATGAGGTCACGAGAGGCCCGCTAGCATTTTCGAAGACGTTAAATCTGACAAGGTAAAACAACATAGACGACAGAACGTGGATATATAGGATAAGTTAATTTATTCTTGAAAAGTAATAAAGAAATAAAGGTGGTCGGAACGGTAGAGATGCAGACGTTCCGGTGCAGGCATTGATGGTCGAGGTTGGTTGTTACAGGTGTCGTTACAGGGGATCGCTGCTGGTCATTGTAGTTTGAGGCTGATTTTGGTCGTTGCCGTGATGCCAACTTGACGTGTTGGGAAGGAAAGAGGAGCTGGCGTTACGATGTTGTTCGTGCATGTCAAAGGTCCAGTGCAGGCGTTGCGTGTCTGCCGGTCGAGTCCGATATTAGTAATCTCCCGTAATAATTACAAACGTAGTGTACGGGGAAGGTTATGGACGACGTGCAGGCAGCGAGTAGGGACGGAATGCCGAGCGCCGAACATGGTCAAGGAGCCAGAAGTAAGAGGTGAAGGAGAGAGAGAAGGAAAGTTTCTAACTATCGTCAAGTTGGCAGACAAAAAGAAATGGGAGCGTAACTTAATACACAGCCCGGTGGTCGACATCCTGGCCACGGAGGCCAGGAGCCTGCGTACCGACCGTTTCAGTCGCCGACTCTAAATTTAGCAAGAAGTCACTGTCTTGTGGTAAGGGAGACTAGCAAGAGAATTGGTAAGATAACACAGTAAAGTCTATCTAAAAAATGAGTCGAGATTAGCTAAAAGGAAACCATGGCCTAAAAATGCCTAGAAGTATATTACGACTAGGTTCGTAATATAACTAAACTGAAAAGGTAACTTGCTAGTCTCTACCTCGTAATTAACAGCATGTAGGGAGCACAACCGAAAGGTCAAGGTCGAAATGACCTGTTCTCTTCCGGTTTAAGGAGCCAAGGAGGAGCTAACTCCGACAAGGTCGTATTGGTCTTTTATTAGTTACTTATATTCTGATCTACATTTTATGTATCTCGTTATTAAATACAAAAGAACAGATATATACTAAAGAAAAGTTTATACTTATTTGTGGTGACTGATTTCGCAATGCAACAGTCTTTCGATTTTCTAATTAGCTCCTTTCGATTGACGCGTGACATCAATTCTTTTTATAAAATATCATGAAGAGAAGAGAATGAAGTCTCGACCCACTACATCGAATCAAGATTAACCGGTCAGCCCCAAAAGAATTTTATTACCTTAAATGGTGAATCATCAGCTTGGTTAACCAAATCTTGATACAGAAAAATTTATGACAGGATTTGTTCGCAAATTACTGAGATGCGTTCTCTAGCTTACACGCAGAATGGTGTAATGTTTTATCTTCTTCAGTTCTTTTCTCACAAGACATGAACAGACATCTTTGCTATTTTTCAATGTTTGTTTTTCGTTTTTCAAACTTTACCCATGTAGGGATGCAAGAGGCGATTATCTCCCTTTGGTTGAGATGAAATCACGAGGGTCATTGACGGCCACTGAGTAACGTCAGTTCATAGAGTGACGAAAGTGGTCAGTCTTTAGTTTGCATTCCTGAAGTTAAGTGTGGCCCTGTTGCTGAATGCTTCGCTGAATTTCACTCTTACTTTAGTTCATCACCGTTGGTCCGTCTCTGGCGAGCCCACTCTGCACCAATCCTGCGTCCTCGCGTTGTGTTTCAGTATCCGCAGTAATATCGGTGAAGAACTGACGGAGATCAGCTTTGTCTCCTCCCTGTCCTGGCTATGCTTGTGAAATACTAAAGTCACCGATGTCGCCGGTAAACTTAATTTCAACAACACTCCTTAACAAGTGTAAAAATAACAACTTTTATATATGGTGCTATGATTTATTAAGATCGTGAATACATAAACAAAAGGAATTTGAAAAGGTTTCCTCGTATAAAGAATTTTTAAGCTGACAACAAGAGGTTGATTGGCAGTCGCAGTTATGGCTAAACAGCCCAGAGTCGTTGAACTATTTAAATGAAGGCAGCTGATCGAGGAAGTTCAAAAGCGGCATATAGAACAGGTTTTTAGCTGATTGAGCCTCCACTGAAGGGAGAGTGTTGGCCTACCAGCGGCGAGACCAGTTTGATTTTATTTCTGCTCTTTCGGCAACGGCTTTTATGGGGGTTCAAACACCAGTTGCACTGCTCTGATTGGTTAGCCAATAATAATGCATGACCAGTGGTCTTGTGCAAGGCGACCTTTAAACCAGGCCTAGCAACCATGCGACTGGGGACGGACATGTGGAGACATAAATAACAATTACTGAGAACATTTTTAGCAAGGAACTTGTTAGTAATGTTCAGTAATTAGTTAATTAGCAACTAGATATAATATTAGGAAGTATTTTATAATTATTGACTTATTTCCATAAACGCAATTTTGCAGCTTAAGTAAAAAACTTGTCCACCATTTAAGCATTTGACCATGATGCCTAATACAGTTTCTGATAATGCCTTAAAATGTTCAGCTACACCAAATTTTCCTTCATGATATTGTAGGGCAATACTTTATCAACTAAGAGAATACACTTTTTTTCTGATTTTCATAGATTTCACTAAAATATCACCAAGAAAATTAAAGTCATCTAATTTTGGAACTTCTAATGCCAAAGTTGATAATGTTCTCACACTGGTTAGCTTAAAATCATTTTGAATTCTGTTATATAGTGACAGAGATGTAGCAAATTCTTAAAATGCTCTGATAAGCATATCAGAATCATGTCTGTCCCAATCCTTTGTGGGGACAACATTAATATGCTCTCTTAAAATCTTTCCTTATCAATTTTTAAGTTACTAAGATAATGTATTGTTCCATTGATTTATGACCAGTGTTGAAACATTGATATTTGAAATGCTGTATATATATATATATATATACCCGCATTTTTCAGAAATTTTAATTAAAAACATTAGAACTGATGAAAAAAATGAACAGATTAGATGAATAGCTGATTGTTTAATTTATAGCATGTAACTGCTGAAAAAAAATTCTGTTGATCAATATTCTGATACAAATTTTCAAAAGTGAGGATTATGTCTCTTTCTAGAAAATGTGCCAACTCATCATTTTGCACTTTTCGCACAGAAGCAGAAGTTTTATTTGTTGGTTTTAGTTGAAGACTAGGTAATACCCTTATGGCAAATGAACAAATATTGATGGTGGATTTATGGGTTGCACTTATTATATTAAGCGTATGGAGGCAGAATAAAGAAAAAACAACGAAGGTTTAAAGAAGTAAACAACTATATTAACGTAAAATACAACAAATGATAAATTGGTGTAAATGTCTCTCGTTGAAGGAAGGAGATAAGTGAAGTTGTAAAAGGAATCCGCAGAGGGGTACATTAGGGAGGGTGAGTTGTGACTTACTGCGGCGATGGTCTTTGGAGATGGGGGGGGTCACTTTCCGACGAAGTCTGAACTCGGGCCAAGAGGCTGTTCAACTGTCAAAAATGTCCCTTTGATGGGTTTTTATATCCTTCCTTAGGACAAAAACTGGCTCCGGTTTTTATTTTATTTCTTTAGACAGGAGTGGGTGCTATTGGGTGGAAATTCTAGATTGCATTGCTTTTTTTTTTCTTTGAGTGTGTAAGTAAAAACGGAAGGTATGTGCGGAGCCTACGCGCAGTTGACGGAATTTTAGTCCAGTCTTTGGTTTCGGAACGTTCACATCCAGCCAGTGTTGGAAATCAGTGTAGCATGGATCAGAAGATGATCTGATTTTAGGAAGAATGTAACATACTTTTCTTGTAATAACCACTGTTTCATAATCAGATGGAAAATGCCTTTCACAAACAACAGTGGTGTTGTCTCAAGGTATTGCCTTTAATCATCGTTCTCGCTCATTCTGATCTTGGGGAAGACAAAATACACAAACCTTATTTTGTTAATCATAGTTACCACGACAACCTGTTAGACAGCACTTTTTTTTACCATTTTAAGAAAGATTTTGGGGCTAATGAAATAAAAAAAAATTAAACTAAACGATTATTTTGTAAAAAAAATCCCAATTGTTTCACTAGTAAAGATCCGATATATGTTGAAGTCATAAATTAAACTGAATCTCCTGTAATAAAAGTTTTGGATAATCGCATTTTATGGGGGTGCGGATCGATTACGGCCTCCCCTATAAAATGCGATTATCTAAACAAAATTAACCAGTTTAATATTTTTACACTATATATTTAAAAATATTAAATTGGTTAATTTTGTTTTATATTTTAACAAGCTAATAAAATTCAACATGCAAATTAAATACCCATGGCGTAAATAATTATTTTTAAAGCAGTATTTGTTATGAAGAATAATATAGAAAAAAATATTAAATTAAGTTTTTATTGAAATTTTTTCAAATGTGCAAATTTCTATATAGTAATTTTGGAAAATTAGCAATGCAAAAAGTTACATTCATGCTTTTTTGTTTTCTTAAAAGGTCGGTATAAAAATACTTCGGATGTTATAAAGTAAACAAAAATTATTCCATAAAAATAAATTTTACAATCAAGATATTTGTAAATATGAAGAATAGTAGCATAAAGAAAAAAATTAAATTAATTTTCTGTGGCAAAATTCATTATTTTTGTAAATTTTGCTGTTTTAAAATAATCGCAAACATGTAAAAAAAAAAAAAAAAAAAAAAGAGAAAGATGATATTCTTAAGACAATGAATAATTTCTTCTTTTACATTTTTTGTAGTATATTTTTAAGAATAGTTATAAAATGTTAACTTATTCGAATTTAATGTTTGACATTAAATTTGTGACAAATTTTTTTAATAACTGTCATTTTTCATTAATTTCTCAGCGAAAAATGTTACATTTTTAATAATCTCTTCTATTTACGGAAGACAGAAAATTTCAACATACTTTAAAAGATACGTTTGTTCTGTTAAAGAAAATCAAATTATTCATAAAAATTTAATTTTATACTTATGTTCATTATTAAAGAGCAATAACAGAGAAAAATATTAAATTTGAATTAACTTTATGAATTCTTAATAGCACTTTTTTGTGAATTTCGTACCGAAAAAGTCTGTTTAAAGATAAAATTAATTTCTTAATCCAATTCCAGCAACGAACTTTCACGTGTTAACAATTAGCCCCCAGTCGCTCACAGACCTCAACACGGTGTAGAGGCCTGGTATAAGGATCGCCTTGGTCTTGTGTCATACGCCTCGAAGGGGAGGAAGGAAAGCCCCAAAGAATCCATTATGATTGGTAGTCCAATCAAAATAATGGCTCTGTGTCGTAAGTATCGAAGGAAGAAACGAGAAACTCCATCCCAGTCTCTCTCTCTCTCACACACACACTGGCGTGCCAATCAAAATTGTGGCCTTGTATCGCTCATATCCACCTTCAATAGAACATTTTCCATGTTCAGAAATCTCAACCGCATTTGACCAGATTATCACAGGTGTCATTGTCACTTCAATCTGACAGTGTGTCATATCCCTGAGCAAAACAAATCAAATCTGTAAACATTTACTTTGTGTCACTCATTTCAACAAATAATTCCTTTACTAAATGAAAACAAGTTCAGACCTAAGATCTAAAAATGTACCTATCACAAACCACCCAAGATCACAATTTCACTTCTCACATTATACTCCAAAAGTGATACAAACCTAAAAATTCATGGTATCACATTGTTTTAACATGAAAAATATCTTTCCTTCATTAGAAATAAAAATTAGATCGCCAGTTAACCTTTGACACAAGGCATGGTAGAATACAAGATGGGCAAGACTAAACCGCCCTCCCCGGGTCAGCTGTTATGTCGCAGTACACATGCCCATGGTGTCGTTTTACCTTTGGGAAATATGTCCTCACCAGAGACAAAGATGAATCTGACCCGCACGAATTATAGAAACTATTTCCGGCTCGCAGTCTTCCTCGTTTGGAAATACAGATGACTCGCCATTTTTCCGTTGGGAAATATGTCCTCACCAGAGACATAACAGATAAATCTGGCCCGCTCAAATTCCTGTTGGAAAATAAAAATATAGTTTCATCACATGGCCTCGTCGTTTTTGGTGTTGCAAAAAATATGGCTTCTCCAGAAACATAAAAGTATCCTTCAGCAGCTCGAATTCCCGTTGGGAATTATTACAAGTAAAACTATGTCTCTTCGCAATTTTCACACTGCTTGTTGCTGTATATATGTACTATAGTTTCCGTGTGAGATAAGTGTAAATATTTTTATATAATTTTGTGTATGATTTAGCAGTATAAAGATCTCTTTGAGAACAAAACATGTTTGTCATTCATTTTCTTTCAGTTATTTTTTCTGTCCATGTATTAAGGTGTTACTATATCATGGATATAATACTGCCCTTAATGGGGGAAATGGAAAAAGTAATTCTTTCGTGAACAATAAGGAAACACTCACAACGACTACACCATATCGTAATGACCTCCGAGTGATCTCGAACTATTATCATCCGCGTTGCTCAAACCTTCGCTCGACTCCTATCACAACGACCTGCCCAAAACAAGTCTGTTAGTTTTAAACTCACTCACTCAAGTCCCGTCCACCCTAACTTCGAAGTAGTATAGGGCTACAGTGTCATCGATGCAGTTGCGGTTTCCTTAGCAAGTTGTTCTTTAGGATATGGTGTTACAGACAACATGCCTCACCAACTTTGTTGTTCTCCTAGACTGGTTGCCAACCAAGGCGGGTGAGCTCAGTCTGTGCTGCTATTTAACGCGTAGCTGGTAGGGAGAAGAGCTGGTTTCATACCTTTACCAAGGGAATTAAGTATACGTTACACCTTTTTTTCACCTTCACGCTGATAAATCCACTCTTTACATTATTGGAGAACACCTATTTGAAAAGAGTTACAAGCAGCACAGTTAGCTTCTCCTTAAAGAAAGCAAAACAAATCCCATTTATTCTAAAATTTTAAAAAAAATCAAAGAAAATCGATCGATCGATAATTTGCTAGATTTTTTTGTTCTTTGCGTGTTTAAGTGATCGCACATGCGTAGCTGATGTAAGTTTTTATTCATCGCACGTTCATCAAAAGGTCAAAGGCTGACATGTCTCGAATGCAATTACAGAATTGTTTGTAACCATCATCATCATCATCATCATCATCCTTCGGCCACCCTATGGTTGGTCAGAACTCCATTGATAATCCCTTTCCACACTGCTCGGTCCTATATTACTGTTTCCAGATCCCAAATATCCAACCCTGAGTCCAGAGCTATGGTGTCTGGAAAAGTCCATTTTCGTGAGAAGACACTTCCAGGGGGATGCCATAGAAGTAAACATGCTACTACGACCATAATGAAAAAATGATTCCTTAGTTTTGTCGAGTAACTTCGTTTAGGTAAAATTAAATTTAGGTAAAATTTTAGGTAAAATTCTCAAATTTTACTCTCGTAAAAAAAAAAAAAAAAAAAAAATCATAAAACCAAGAATAAATTTGTTATATACCGTATCTAAGGACACATAACCCCATTAGTATTTAATATGCTTTCCTGTCAGCTTTGATTTTCAGAAATGCAATGTCAATCGTTATCTTCTGGTTTCTTAGTTTTTGTTTTTTTTTATTGTCTTATCCTTAATAGTATATTTTATCATATTCTCTAACACTTTAGTCTTAATGGCTTTATTGCCTTGCTTGGGGTGAAATGCTTAAAAATATTACAGTATACATTACGCTTCTTTTTCACATTCACGCTGAAATTAGTCGGATAATTTAATCAACTTAAGATCTATTTTGAGAAACTTAAGTATAGAATGTCTGTGTGTATGAGATTATTTTGCGAGTCAAAATGGAGCTTTATATTTTTAAACTGAGCGTTGAACTAAAGGTCGTTAACCAAACGCCAGATGAAAAATAAAGAGTTGAATCATATCTCCAGCATGGCGGCGGCTTTCATTTTGTTCATCGCCTACGACTATCAAACCAATCCGGTAAAAATCTATAATCTTAAACAAACCTACACTGTGAATATTTTTTACAGTAACGTTCACCCTCTACAAGGCCCGAGGGCCACTCGAGGTAGAGGATTACGTTTAGGGATAGTTTATACGGATAGCAGAGGAAGATAACGGTTAACTCTAGACTTGAACAAGTTAAGGTTGTAGTGATGAGGGAAACATGCTCTTGGGAGTCGGTTCCACAGGGAAGTGGTTCGCGAGAAGAATCTGTTCGAGTGAAACTTACTTCTCATCGATGAAATAAGAAGGGAATATGGGTGGTTTGCTACAATGTAGGTGGTATGGCAGGTCCCAGCCGTGAAGGTTAGACCTGGTGGAACCAAGAAATGTAGTTCGTCCGAGCACTTTCCATAGATATAGCGATAGAGCAGTGAGAGGCTCGCCACGTCCCGCCTGTGAGAGAGAGGGTTGGGGTGGAAAATGATTCGTCACGGAGACGATTTTGAACACCTATCAAGACTAGAAATTGAGAACCGGGTAACTCCCACCCAAATATAACAGTGCTCCATTTTCGGCCTGATCTAAAGGTAGAGGATAACATGAGGAATCAGGTACTTACTGTATCGGTACAGAGAGCTGACCACTTGACCTGCATCTTTAGCGATGGATCATATGTTCGAATTCCATTTGATGTCAGGTGTGAGTTTGAGGCCCAATATACTTCCAAGGCACGGTGCCTCCTCGAGGGGACATCCATTCATCGTGATGGGCGGTAATACAGCACTGATGAAATGTAACTAGTCTGGTTTTCGAAACTTTATATATGTAATCACCCAATTTTTCCTCACCGGGAAGTTAATGCTAGAGAGGTCAGCTGTCAATCTCTGGTCGTCAAGAATTTTAGATGTGCACCCGTATATCGTCATATCATCGGCGTAGATGTTTACAAATGATCTGAGTATATTCTTAAGCAGTGGATAAAGGCGTTGGTTAGATCCAGTGACAGACCCAAAGAAGGTGAGTTCAATTCCTGGTTAAGGCAGTGGAGAACTTTCAGAGGGAAAATTAGCAGGAGATAACTGATAACTGACATCCATCAAACATGGCACGTGGAACTAGAACAGTCTACCCCAGTGATCGAAATAAAGGGTTCAGTTCGAAATTCCTACCACCTGAAGAAGGCCGGAGCGTACAACGGCCGAAACGTTGTGACAAATATGGCGACAAAGATGAGGACAATAGTCCGACTAATGTAAATACTGTGATCTGAGTATATTAAGCAGATACTTTATGTAAATCAGAAAAAGTGTTAGTCCGAGAAGTAGCCCCTGAGGGACACCTTCGTTGACCGCCAGGGCCTAGGAGGACTGACTGTTAATAATTACCTTCAGAGATATATCTGTTAGGAAGGATTTTATAATTGAGAAGACATTATAATTGAGAAGACCTTAGAATTCCATAACTGGAGAGCTTGTGTAATACACCTTTGTGTCACACCTCGTCAAAGGCCTTCAAAATATCTAATGCTATGGTCCTCAGGGTGTGTTTGTCGTCAAGAGCCTCATTAAGTCTGTGTCTAATGGTAGTAATAATATCAGCTGTTGATCGGACCGATCGAAACCCATATTGCTCGTCGCAAAGTAGATTGTTCCTATCTAGATGCTCGACGACTTTCTTGTTGATTATAACCTCAAAAAGCTTACTAACGAGACTGATGGGTCTATACTGGGAAAGGGAAGATCGCTCGCCCGAGTTCTTGAAGACCGGACATACGCTTGACACCTTCCACAGGATTGGGAAGGATTTCTCCTTCAAACAGTGGTTGAGTAACTTCACTAGGATTGGGGATAATTTCGTGTTGATATTCTTAAGGGCGATCACTGGGATTTTGTCTGGGCCAGTGGCTTTCTTAGGTTAAGCTTTTTGATAAGTCTAGAAACTTCTCGTGCTGAAATGAATATATTACTGAGATTGTGAGATTGAGACGTGTGGAATTGGTGAAGGGACGGCCTTTGTAATTTAAAGTTGAGTTTAAGGCAAAGATCAAGGCAAAGAGCTTCGCCTTGTCTATCGAGGAAGATATGACCTCAAGGCTATTTATAATAGTGGGCACAGCCAATTCGACTATTTTCATAATTTTGTTGGTGATCTTCCAGAATTCGAGAGATCCAATTTGTTTCTTTTCTTGGCCTGGACAACTTGCGCGTAGCTGCACTTTGCGTTTTCTAGAACTTTCTTACAGTGATTGTGGGCAGTTCTGAATGCAGTAAGGGCCAAACTACACCGGTCCTTACGATAGATATTGAAGTAGTGTTGCCGGTGAGTTATGGCTGCGGCGCATTCAGAGATGAACCAGGGCTGACTGGTTTTTGTTTGAATTTTGAGGGGTTGGGGGTATAAAACTCGCCATTCCAAAAAGGACCCATTCAAAGACAAGGGCAGCACTTTTGAAGCAGCATGCTGAAAGAAATTTTGAGAGAGGAGTCGGAATGATCATATAATAAAACGTTTATATTGTTGTAGAAATAAAGAATCATTAATATGGGTCCCTAGAAAAAATTGCGTCTTGGTTGGCCAAGTTGCAATTTTTCCGGGTTTTTTTTTTATTGTTTCGTTTTTTTTTTTAAATCACAAAATTTTGAATTTCTTATTTAAGATATAGATGTTCTACAATCTTCCGTCGCTCATTTTACCAGTTTCGTGGTAATTAAGAAGCGTTTAATCTTGGCATTTTAATTAAAACAAAAAAAAAAAAAAAAAAAAAAAAAAAACAGGTTTTGACCTTAAAAAACAAATCTAGACTTTGTGCCTTCCTAAAATGACGGCATAATCTAATCATCTAAGTTGCATATTCGCAATATAAAAGTATAATTATTGAGTCTCAGAATACAATAGCAATAAAAAGACACGTAGAATAACGATAAAAATAACAGCAGTGACATGGAAATAGAATAACGATAAAAAAAAAAAAAGCAACAGCACAGTATAAAGGTAAAAGATTTAACAAAAGTTTGTGTTTAGGAATTGAACTCGTTTTGAAAGTTTTCTGAAGCTGTTCCATACCGTATTAATCTGAACTTAGTAAACGGTGCCCTGAAACCATTACAATTGTAATTGTGAATTCTATTTACAATGAGTGCCTCACACTTGTGGCTTTCTGTCAGGTTAACCTAAATTCTGTAATATCAACTGTAAATGCATTTGAACGTAAAGTTTATCAATAGAAAAGATAGGATGTATCTTCCCGGCGCCGAGCCGATATCAATGCACATTCACTTAGAAACAACAACAAAAAAAAGATGATTTTAAACTCGAGGGGAAAGCAAGAATTTTGTTTCATCTCTTTCAATAAACTGGCAGACATGATTCACGATTTAACAGAACCTATAGCAAAACAAAAAATAACATCTACAAAATATTCATCGTGTACAAATTTCGTATATGATTCATTGATTACTATTTTTAACTAGTATTTTTCCTCTTATTTCAGCTAAATTTTAATGCGATTTTCAGTTATTCCCCGATTGTCCATAAGCCGGAGGGTTGTTCTTTATTTTCGTTCTAGGCTGCTTATTTTAATGTAATAAAATAACGACGTGTTTTAATGTTTCAATTAAGAAATTCATAGATTATAATAAGCAGCAGAATAACTTTCAAAACATGGCAGTGTAGTTAGTGATCGAAGTAGTAAGTAAAGAATATGGTTTATTCGAACACCGCCTATTTATAAAGCCCTCTCGGCCAAAACCGTCAACTGTGGTCTCATGTGAAGAGAGACTCCCAAGGATAAGGGATATGAGAGAAAATCTCAGCAGGAAATTATTCTTTATTTCCAGCCGGCACTGTTTCTTTAATGATAGTAGAATAACAATAAAAAGCAATGCAATATAAATATGATCAAACATTAATAGCATTAAGAACTACTTTTGAGGAACTGAACTCTTAATAAATTCGGTTTTCATCGGACGCTATTAATTTAAAATTCTTTATATTTACTAAGATTAGCGTAATATAGCACTTGGCTAAATAAGGTATAGTAAAAATGCTAAATTCACTAATGACGCTTTGAATAGGAGTATTCACGAACATTTTTAAACTGGGGTCGAATACCGATAGAATTAATAATACATAACTATCTAGGCCACACGCACTATATATATATATATATGAAAATTTCTCAGAGTTAACCTGTAGAAAAGACAATATTTATAAATACAAATGACAATAGGAAAACTAGTTATTCCTAAGAACATTCTGTTTTTTGTTATTATTAGTTACTTTCTTTAATTAAATTCATTTCGTTTTTGCTTTGAGAAAGTCTACATTGGACGAAACGCGTCAGCAATAACTAGTTTTCCTATTGTCATATATATATATATATATATATATATATATATATATATATATAGTGTGTGTGTGCACTGAAGTGCAAAAATGTGCAATATATTGGATGCATTTTGTTCTCCTTCACATATAGAAATAGACTCAGCTAGATGGCATATACCCCTGGTCAAAATCTTAAGACCAGATACAAAAGGGTTTATTTGCGAAACATTTACATTTAATTAGAAAATGTAGTTTATCAACAAACAAGTGAACATTTTAAGCTTTTAATTGATTAATTTGTACAAACATTGAAAAAAGGTTACTCTCTTCCCTACTGCGACAGAATAAGTCAGAATAAGAGTTACTTCCTACTGCTGATACCATGGAACCTGTTCATTGCAAAGAAGATAAACAAAGCAAACCCTATTGCCCCAAGAAATATATAGAATAGCCTATCAGGGTTCAACAAATATGTGAATTCTGGAATAATCGATTTGATTCATAAGAATCTAGAAAGAAAGAAAAAACAAAGTAATATCGGTCTTATCTAAAAATATGTTCCTTTATTTTGTATTTTTATTTAATGACGTGTCCCTTGAGAACTTAGATAATCATAACTTTTCACAGATTAATTTTCTTTATTATTTGTGTTCATGTATACTTGCAAAAGAAGGTGGAGTGGTTTCCCATGGTTTAGAAATCAGATTTTCTTTCTACTCCTAGATTGGGTGTAGCCCACGTCTAGATAGCTGTTTAACCAGTAGCTAAGAGAGAACAGTCGGGCTATAACTTTCTCAACGGTATTTGTGAGAAAGTGAAAGCAACATACTAGCCCGGAATTAAAACTCGGCTCGCCAATACTAATTATCGGCCTATATATCTTACACTAACTGCGCACCCTACTTTGTATTATAAGAATGTAACATTATCAGAAACTAATTTTGCAGAAACGTAATTGGATTAGAAATATCCTATATGACAGTGAATACTGGATACTCTTTTCATAGATGAAGAAGAAACTTGATGCAACAGAGATGTGGTTCGACTGATAAATGTGAAGAATACCATGGACTGAACATGTGAAGAACGAGAAAGTTTTAAGGAACACAGAAGCAAAAAAATACTTATAAAAAGAAAGAGTTGAAATTTCTGGGGCACCTAATGAAGAAAGACAGTTTAACACTCACATGAAGGCAAGAGAAGAAAGGATGAAACAGCGACAAACCTACCTAACGAGTTTGTGTTAATGGATGGCAGATCAAGGACAAAAGCAAATATTAATGGATTAAAAGTTACATAGAGTACAGAAGAGAGGAAGATGTGGGGTGTCATAATCGCCCACGTCCTGTAAGGACGCAGGACATGAAAGAAAGATTACAACATTCATCGAATTAAATCAAAATTAAGGATTAGTGTTTAATTCAGAAATGACCGAGGCTTGTTTCACTTTTCTTTCTGCTTACAAAACTTTTTAAAGTAACAGCAGTCATCGTTCCTAATATAGTTAATTCTGTGATATTTGTTTGTTTTCCTTTTAACTGGGTTTCCAAAGGAATTGCAAGGAAAATATGTAGGCTAGGTACAGCATAACAACCAGCACTGCAATTGCAACTGCTGAGTGAACACAACAACCTGTTTATTCGCTGTAAATTTGTAGTGTTATCTGTGTGATTGCAGATATAGTTGTTTTTTGCGTTTTTTTTTTTTTTAGTTGCACTTTGAAGGCTACTTTTAAGTGGTCGACATCACGCGGAAAACACGTGCACATTAAAAAAAATGCCAGTCGTGAAAGAGTGTTGTGGAAAATAAAGCCGCTATAGTTTACAGATAGCTTATCAGCCGTGAACCAATGGATAACAAACTTCTTATAGTGAACGCTTCATATTTATAGTCTTATACCAGACCGTAAAGCATAATAAATGTCTACAAATAACTATTAAAGCTTAGTAGCTTGTTTTAAAGTAATGGTTAACAAGTTAGACGCCCAAACCGTTACTACTGTAATGGATTCAAACTATGCTAAAGATAAATAAATGTCTACAAATAACTATTAGAGCTTAGTGTTTTATTGTAATGGTTATCAAATCAGGTGCGAAAACCGTTAATACTGTAGTGAGTTCCCACTTGGCGCTACCCACATATAGCCTTGTGTCAGACTATGTTGTGCTAGGCTTACGGCCAAATCACGTTAAAATATCGGTTCCCGTACGATCACCGAAGTATTACTAGGTATTGTAAGCTTGGATGTGCGGATGGTGTAATGCATAATGGCTCGAAATTGTTAATCGGAGGACCGAGTGCCATTACTTTTGGGCTCATATTATGAGCAAATATGCTTTGGAAAGGTATAAAGCCACCACTTCTCTCCCCCCCCAGCTATTAATTAGTAAGACTTGTATAACTAAACCATTATTATCTCCAAAATAAAAATTCCTTCAATCTAAAAAGTTTATTCTGACTTTAAATAACCTGCAAAAGAAAGTAGTAGAAAATAAATCAATCAATAGCGATTTTCCAAGCGTAGCTTAGATGTGGCACAAGGCCGAAAGTATGGGGTACCCAATGAGGATCGAACTCATTCGTAATTATTTTAGCGAAACAATCTTGTTAACCATAACACCACCTCGGAGGGCCCAAAGGCAGTCAATCAATATGTTGTGCTTAATAAATATCAATAACGTTGGCAAGTGTTTGTTTAGCGAAATACTTTTTTTTAGAACTGAAGTTATTAGTTCCAACTTCTTCATTGACTGATTATTTTATCTTTTGAAGTCAAGTGGATAAAATACTTGCGTTAATCAAGGTTACCTATGAAGCTTGGTAATTTTTCTGAAGTATATTTTTATGAGTCTTTTGAAAGTTGTTTAAGATACGAATTGGCATTGGAAAGATTCGAGTCTGTACGAGCTGTGGTTGTACCATTCATCGAAAAATGTGTTTACAACTAACGCTCGCTAGTACCCAGGCTACTTAGCACGAGTCCTGTTGTCTGACAGCCTATCTTCTTCCATATAGCGCCTCCTTTCAGGACATTGGCCTTATCAATTTTTCTGCCTTCGTTAAAGTTCCCGCCTTCCATTCTGCCAACAATCCAAACAAGCTCGTTGGGTGAATGGTTCGCTGTTTTACCCTCAACATGTACTCTGAGGGTTAAGTTTTCCAAAGTTGCTACTCACTCCGTCCATGGAATTTTCAGTATCCTTCTGTAGAACCACATTTCCGCTGTCTCTAGTTTTCTCCTCATCTGTCCAGCATTCACTGCCATTTAATAAGATATATATCACATGTCAATCCAGCACTCTTCTTTGTTTCTAACGAATTTTTTTCCGTTTCTCAGCTTTTGGAATGCTTCCAATGCGAGTTCGGATCTCCATCCTTGTTAAACACAAATACTTACTTCTGCTCTTGTTTATAAAGTTTTGCATCTGCTTAATATTGACATCTCCAATTTGTAACTCGCAATTTAGGCATTTTCTCTTGCTGATAACCATACTTTGTTTTCTTGCAGTTAATTGTTAGTCATTTTTCTCGCTTTCTTCTGCTACCCTGTCTAGGAGGCCCTGTAGTTTTTTTTTTTCCAGAGTCAGGTCATTAACACAGTATCTGATATTGTTAAGATTACGCCCACCGATAACAACATAACGCTGCTGTCGAAGTTGAATAAATCTGGATAGAAAACATGTCTCACGTTCCTTTCTGTTTTTGTGTACTACTGCATTTTCTATCCGTATGCAGGCGGTTTGCTACCATTATACATTCTGGATTATTCTAACATCTTTTCCCAATAGTTTTCTGAGCAGTTCAACTTAATTCATAAGCATTTGTAATGTCGTTCTGAAACGGTTCTACGATCTTTTGCAATGGCTGTAACAAATTTAGCAGAAAGCTCTACAAATATATCCGTGAGACCTTTGAAATGACTAGACTTTTAGCGAACATTATTTAAGGCGAACGGTTTTTTTTTTATGTGTGTGGTGTTTTAAAGCCGATCGAGGCCCGGTTCAAGATGGCGTACATTTATGCGATCAATAATCAGAAGAAAAATAAATCTCCAAAAAATTTTAAGAAAAATTCGTGAACTCATCTATTTTTAGACGGTCTGTAAATAATCCACAAGAATAATCTACGTTTTCTGGGGTAATGACATACTTTCTCGTCCAGGAACTTTCTGATAGCCCTCCTATTATCGTGGTAGATTTGGTGAGAGAAAAAAATGGAAGTAGCAAATAAGAAACATTAGTATTCTGGGAGACATTCTTAAATCAATATAAACTATACTACCTGACACTTTTTTAACAATTCTTCATTTTTCAATAAATATAGAAGTGTGGGTGAAACTTATATTTGGAATTTAAGCCTCAAGAAGGTTTAATTATTGCTATTTAAAGAACTAAAATATTAATAAAACCAGATTTTTTTTCAGATCATGACTATAGTATAGAAAGTTACTCGCTGGCATTGTTCAATATTTGTATAGATTTAACTAAGATTAACCCAACTTGGTTAATTTCTCATTTAAATATGAGCACTTAAAATCATATTAATCATATGTCATATATTAGTCTTAGTTCTTTGATAACCGGTTATTGTATATTTGTAGAAGGTTGTAATGAACTGTTTTCAGTGCGAACTGAACTTGTTTTCCGTAAATTCACTTATATCAGATTGAAAAAATGTTGGTATTTGAACCATAATATCAGCCTTCCAATAACCGATAATGACAATAATTTCGATGTACGAATATTGAAACGATAAGAGAGACGTCAGGTATTCTTTCCTTTGTATGTACATGATGAAAGGGATGAAATCAGAAGAAAAAAAACAAAGGAAAAGTTTGATTTTAAATCATCGATATTTCATAAAACAATATTTTATGGTCAAATTCCTCAAACTTTTAGATATCACTTATTGTCTCCTGGCAATATACTTGAAGACCAAGAGAATTCCAGTCACGGTAACCAACATGATTAGGATTATTATTTTCATTTTACCTGAGAGACCATTGTTCCTCACGAGTAAATCAAACAAGTACTCATGAATGATATAGCTAATGTTCCAATTATATTATACTGCGAAGTACTTAATGTTAATATTTTATAGAATTTTAATGTCTAATAATTCTCATAAACCCCTTTCAATAAACTTAGAATTTCTCGTTATATGAATTAATTTTTTTTATCGTAGATTTAACAATTTTCTGATATTATCACATTTGTTTTCTATAATGTAATATTAGCTTTTAAAAAAAGCTAACATTTTCTTTGCAATCAGAATTTGATCTTTTGTTACTGATGAAAAGTGGTCAACTTGTGCTATTCTTTGCATTTATTTCAGATAATGAAGAATGACAAGTCGATTTCACGAACTTTTCTAAAAGCATTCCTTCAAGAGTAATATGTCAGCAACATAACATACGTAAGCTATGTGTGTGTGTGTGTGTGTGTGTGTGTGTGTGTGTGTGTGTGTGTGTGTGTGTGGCTTACGTATACGCATATGTGTGTGAGTTCGAATTCCAGTCGTGTTCGTTACATTCACTTACGTGCAAAAAAATACCATTGGGAAAAGCATGAATACATCTCCCCACCCCCAACTGTGTGTAAGTAGCAAGACAAACTGGATTCTGTAGCTTTAGGTAGCAATCGGTCTCTGAGGACAACTCTGAATTTAAAACCTGAGGAGGGTTGTTTAGGGAACTTGTGACACTCTGTGGACCAATTCTCTGTATTCGGCTTTTCCAAAAGATATGGTTGATTTTATTTTACACAGCCCATCACTTCGATAATCTAATATGTGCGGGTAGTTAGACTGTTTCTAAGAACTGAATAACTGTACCCTCATGCATTGAAAATGACGGGAGTGTCCAGTATATATATATATATATATATATATATATATGCTCCTGAAAAATTTATTTCAGTTGAGCTCTCTGGGGAGGAAGTGTGAGTTTGTAAACAGTGACTATTACGGCTAATAATGCAAGACTCTTTAGTAAATCGAATTGAGTTCTCTCAGTCACTGTGTGTTTATCTAAAAATAAATACACTTAAAATTCACCTTCATACCTGCCGTGCGCCAACGGCTTAGTAGTAGAATCCCCGACTGACGCCAATTCAATCGGATTTCGGTCCTAGCTAGAGGCAACCGGATGTCTATCCACACTGATGAGCTGTGATACAGCGAAACAGTCTGTCTGTGGATGATATATATATATATATATATATATATATACACACACACTAGCAGCAGAGCCCGTAAACAGTAAGAAATAGATCAAGTATCGACCATCATAAAGACTGAAAAATAAAATTGACAAAGATTATTGTTTAAGGTTGACGGACACGCATGTCTTAATTAGTTTTTTTTTTTTTTTTTTTTTTTACGAATTGGTCAAACCCAAACTGAAACAAAAACATTGTTTTCAATCGTTAGGAGTCTATCAATTGAATAGAATTTTATTATAAACAATTGTCTTGTAAATGGAATTTTTAAAGCATTCTGAATACAAAAATATAGAAAAAAGTGTGCAAGACAATAAAAAACACTACCTGCCAAAAAAAAAAAAAGTGAAGTTTTGTTGAAATCGGTTGAAAAAATGTAGGAAACCCGATCCCATATATAAACGAACACACACACAAACAACCTGGGTTTTATAATAAGTAAAACTCGATATGAGTTGTCTCCCTTTCATTCTCGACAGCGATGCCTCTTAATCGTGTTTTCAAATTGATTTTGTGCAAAAACAATTGTGTTTTTCCAATTTTGGGCGCTGTCAGAACCACCGCACGGTAATTTTACGTAGTCCTGTGAAGTTTTATTGAAGTCGGTTGAAAAATGTAGGAAATCCGATCCAATATATAAACGAACAGACACACAACCAGGGCTTTATAATAAGTATGATACATACACATACACACACGTAATGTTTTTTTTATTTATTAATCCAACATATTTTTAATCACTTTATACGTTATTTTTAGTCGATACCTATATTTGAATATACGCTCGGTTTTTTGGGGTTTTTTTTAACGGCATGTTTGTTTTTGTCTACCGACCTGAATATTAGAGAAACCTCTTTAAAAAATAATGATGGGCGCATCTTTTTCTTCAATAGGATTTCTCGAATATTCTGTCCGGTAGACGAAAATACATATACTGTTTAAAAAATAAACGGAACTAATACTCAAATATGAATATCCACTAAAAATAACATTTAAAAGGGATAATATATATATATATATATATATATATATATATATGATAAGCAAATATAAATGGATATAAATCCGACAGAATGAAGAAAATATCTGGAAAAACAAAACAAAAATCCTTAAAATGCGATTATGTTGTTTTAATATGAATGAAATGTCGACGTCTGACGTTTCGGTTTAATAACCTTCTTCAGGACAATATTCATTAAAAATACAATTAACATAATCAATATAACACGACGAAAACGATGGACATAAAAACAAGTCTTATCCAAAACAGATAAATGAAAAATATATGAAATATTTTTATATATATATATATATATATATATATATATATATATATATATATATATTATTGGTCACGTAGCCTGTTCTCACTTCTTAGTCATGAGATAAAATGTTATTATAGTCACATCCGGTATTACTTGACACTACACAAAGCTAACTCACCTCGTGTTACCCTATAAACGCAGTATTTTGATTTTAAGTAATGAAACTCAATTGCTAAGAAATTGCTTTTGTTTCTTGTTACTTTTTGTTTGGATATTTTCACTTATAAAAATAAAAAAATAAAAAATATGGAAGACACTTTTCAACAGGAATTGTTTATTGAATCGCTTGGCCTTAAATTGAACTTTAGATTAAAAACAAAACAAAACCAAAAACAGCAATTGAGTTAATTTTACCGATAAAAATCATAGATTATCTTCACAAAAGATTTACCTCGTACTTTTCTTTATAATCTTATACTTATTATAAAACGCAGATTGTGTGTGTGTGCCTGTACGTTTATATATTGGATCGGATTTCCTACATTTTTCAACTGATTTCAACAAAACATCACAGGACTGTGTAAAATTACCTTGCGGTGGTTCTGACAGCGCCAAAAATTGGAAAAACAATTGTTTTTGCACGAAATCAATTTGAAAACACGATAAAACACGATTCTGTCGCCAAAATGAAAGGGAGACAACTCCTATCGAGTTATACTTATAAAACCCAGGTTGTTTGTGTGTGTGTGTGTGTGTGTTCGTTTATATATGCGATCGGATTTCCTACATTTTTCAACCGATTTCAACAAAACTTCATTTTTGGGGGGCAGGTAGTTTTTCTTATTGTCTTGCACATTTTTTTCTTTATTTTTACATTCAGAATGCTTTAAAAATTCCATTTACAAGACAATTGTTTATAATAAAATTCTATTCAATCGGTAGACTCATAACGATTGAAAACAATGTTTTTCTTTGAGTTTGACCAATTCGTAAAAAAAAAAAAAAAAAAAACAACTAATTAAGACATGCGTGACCGTCAACCTTAAACCATAATCTTCGTCAATTTTATTTTTCAGTCTTTATGATGGTCGATACTTGATCTATCTCTTACTGGGGCAACGCCGGGCTCTACTGCTAGTATTTAATAAAATATTCTCGATGAGAATTGACGAAAAGTGTGTACAACCGAAGATGTTATTTTATAAAAGAAGAATATTAGTTTATTAATATTTTTAAGTATAAAAAGTATAAAATGTTTTCTCGTTTCCTTTCAATTATTTTAAATATGTCATAGAAATTCAAATATACATGTGACTTTTTAATCCATAATAGCTAATTATATATACGTATATATTCGTGATCATTTACCTACTTTCCAACAACATTATAGGATTAAATGACTTAATTGTTTCGAAACAGGCATAGAGAATTCTAGCATTGACATAAAATTGGGCTGGTCTTCTTTCAATCATCTTAACTCATTACGGTATCCATTATTTTTTCTTCTTAGTAATGAAGATCAGCTATATGAAAGCATCTTAACTCTTCAATTAAAGCCAGGCTGCTAGTCTCCAATTCTGTGACTAAATGCTGATATTTAGGCTGTCTTCACAAAAGATTTACCTCGCACTTTCCTTTATAAATACACTTGTAAGTAATCATTTGTGAAAATGTTCAGTTTTTAATTGCATCCCAAGCAAAGCAATAAAGCCACTAAGACACAAGGAGGTTACTGAATGTTAGAGAATATGAGAAAAACTACTATTAAGGAGAGGGGACAATAAAAGAACAAGAATTAAGAAGATAACGATTAAAATTGCATTTAAATTTTTGAATATCGAATTTGATTGTGAAAGAAGTCAAAAGAGTTCCTCAAAAGATGTTGAAAATGTTTTCAATAAGGCAGCTTTTCAAAGGTTGCAAATTTTCATGAATTCTGTTCACGGTCCAAGTTCAAGTTCCACATTGTAGAGGATGAACATAGAAAGCTGACGTCCATATGTTTCTTTAGAATGGATACACATTGTGGCGAACAAAATGTTGGCATAGCCAAAATGTTAGAGAGAAATATTCTTGCTGCATTTCTCATTATTAAATTAAGTAGACGTGCATAATGGAGAATGAATGTGCACTCCTATAAACTGCTTTTATTTTTGCGTGAATTCCTTTTTTGTGTGTTCCGAAACATCAGTTGTGTCATCAGCCATGACGGCTATAAATGAAGATTCCCTAATTTCTGCCCTTATCTTCTCATGGTATATTTGTAGCAGGCAGTCAAATATCTTATTCTGAATGATCTTAGAAACACCTTTGAAAACTGTACTGGTTTCTAAGTGATTCTTCAAATCTGGATCTAATTTATATGCAAAATTTATTACTCCTCTAAATATCTCTAGATTTACTGAATCATCTTTTTACGTCTACGTAAGGGAGTTTCAAAGTTTCCATAAAATAAAATACGAAAAATTTTTAGTATCTGTCTATATTTCTGAGATGAGATATTATGAACACTATTTACATTATTCGGACTATTGTCCTCATCTTTGTCGCCATATTTATTACAACGTTTCGGCCGTTGTACGCTCCGATTTTCTTCTGGTGGTTGGAATGTCGAACTGAACTCTTTATTTCTTTCATCGAGGTGGACTGTTCTAGTTCCACGTGCCATGTCTAATGGATGTCAGTTATCAGTTACCCCCTGTTAATTCCCCTCTCCAAGTTCTCCACCGCCTTAACCAGGTAAGGAACTCACAATCTTTGGGTCCTGTCACTGGATCTAACCAACACCTTTATCCACTGTGCCATGTGTCCTTGAGGACATCTGTGTATGAATTTCTGGGTATTATAAACCTAATGTCTTCAGCATCATTTTTTACCTGCGCTCATATTGCAATTTTTGCTGTTATCATTTCATGTTTTTACCAGAGCTCATATTGCAATTTTTGTTATCGCTGTTCTCTGGCACTCCTTATTACTGGTTCCCATATTATATTCATTTCTATGGCCTAGCATATGTACTGATTCCTTAAGTTTACGAATTTTCCAATGGTGTTCTTTGTCTATGATCTCAGCCTGATCCCACAGAGGGCGGTGATCTCACTTTTCTCTCTATATGTGGTCAGCCACGCCTGATTTTTCCACTTTCCCTCGTGTTACAGCTTTCTGATGTTCTTGAAGCCTTACCTTAAGGGGGATGCCTGTCGCCCCCTTATATTTCTTTATAGTGAGAAAAGTGACTGAAGCCGAAGTGCTAGGTCAGGATCGATCACATTGCAGATTCTTCCGATTTTATCAAGAATCTCTAAGTATATAAGCAGGAGTACCAAACCAGATGTGGCAGCCGTATTCAAAGCAAGGACGAATGGTAGACTTATAAATATGCAAGATGGATTCTTTCAAGAAAAATTACCAACTTTCTTAGCTGCAGACTTAGCAATTGATATACTCTTTCCATTTCATGTCAGCTGAAAACGTTAGTTTAGAAAGCACACTGTGTCACTCTCCTGGAGGTTAGCATCAGCCATGCTGATGGAAGTGTTATAGTGGAACACACCTATTCTATAGTTAATAGACTCTCCCACCTATAATAAGTAGGAGTAGAGGGAGTCGCTCAGTGGTCAGTCAGTCAGTCGACTGGCTGATCGGTTGAACTCTCTGCCTTCGGGCAGGGAGGAACCCGAAAGAGGCTACGTCGAGGTAAACCGGGGAGGTAAACCGACCCTGAACCCGTTTATACGGGTTCAATGGGCATATTTTTGGCCGAGCCCACGGGCTCGAAGATACCACGTTAAACCGGCCTTGTGCCACATGACGCCCACGTGGGGGGGGTGACTGAATATCGTCGGTCAGTCAGTCGATGCCAGACGACCGTTAGTCGGATACTAAAAGTATCAGCGACCACAACTAGATTTCTCTGCGTCATTACCTATTATATCAAGTTCCTAACGTTTCGTATGTCGAACCTATTTTAGGACTGTTATACCGGAACATACCTATTCTATTGTTAATAGACTCTCACACAGATAAGTAGTAGTAGTGAGTTTTCAAGTTCCTAACGATTTGTACGTCGAACCTTTTTTAGGACCGACTTAGTGAAATACAAGCCTCCACTGTGAAACTACTCTACAACAAGGACCGACTTAGTACAAATAAAAGCCTCCAGTGTGAAACCACTCCATAACAGGAAGTCAAAATGGTTTTCTCTGACGATTAAACGAGATGGTAGGAGTTATATTCCCAAAGTGTACGGCTCAACAGATATGTGCATGTAGCTTATACTCATCGTTACACAACCTACTGGGTTAGGATGACAAAAGTCTACGTGCTATCTGTTCGTTTTCCGTTATTACTCTACGTATTCAGATGTTTTGTTCTTTACGATGGCTGATAAATTCAAGCAACTTGTTCACATCAAATTTTGCGTGAAGCTCTGCAGATCTGTTGCCAAGATCCTCGAAACGCTTCGACGGGATTTGGGGCGGACATTCTTTAGGTCCAATAAAGATTTTGCGAGGTAAACACGTTTCAGAACCGGTCAAGCATCAGACCAAATTATGAGCGTTCAAGGCAACCAGCAAAACTTTTGAAGAAAAATATTCGTGAACTCATAGATGAGGACAATTACCGAACAATTTCATCTGTTCTCTTACATAACTGGAATCATTTATGGAGTCTGAGATGAAAACCTAGTTTGGAAACTTTCTGACAGTAGAAATTTTAAATTAAGAAAAATAAAGTGAAAAAATGAAAATTATTTTGATAACTCTAGTTTTATTAACTAAATTTTATGCCAGTCTGGTCTGAAAAGAAAGTAAATATTCATAAACATTTTATTTTTTATTTTTCGATTCTGTGGATGAAACGTTGAATAATGGTATTGACTAACTTTTTTTTTAAATGTATGGATATAACATTCCTTTGTATTAATTGTCGCTTATTAATAAGAGTTTTAATTTAGAATGGATAGCGATAAGCATCGATTAAATTAATTATTATTTCTGCTCAGTTACACTTATAACTTAAATGACAAGATATCAGTTTATAACACGCTGAGTCAAAGTCAAGTGCCAGATATGATACACGCTTGGGCGATTATATCTCTTTCAATTCATGACTAGGCAGAATATTTTCCTGTACTAGGCTACCGTTTCTTTCTATGTTAGACTGATTGTCAACCAAGGTTACAAGACAGTTTGTTCTGCTATTCAACAACCATAGTCGAGGGGAGAATAGATGAATTGATACCTTTCCCAAGGGTGTTTACGCGTAAATGAACGTAACGAACCGGACCGGAATTCGAACTCGGCTCTCCGGCTTCTCATTTCACCAATCGCACATCCAACAAATTGAATAAAAAGAAAAAAAAAAAAAAAAAAAAAAAAACAAAGGAGCAATTCCTCCAAACATTAATTCGTAAAAAGAGAACCTTTTTTCAGTTATTATAAAAATTCTATTTTACCGAAGTAACTTGTGGAAAATTTTCCTTTTTTGAAAAAAAACAATAAAAAAATACAACGTGAACAAATGAAAATAACGCATAATAAAAATTATATCTGTTTTGACGTCCAAACTATGATTTTCTAATCTTTTACTAGTTAGAACTTGTTCTGCGTGTGTGCGATCATGATTATTTTTTCATTTTTCTTTGCCTTCTACCAGTCATACTTGCACCTTTACGATTTCTCTTCGTGTTTGTGGCATTTGTCCCACCATCCATTTACTCAAACTTGTCAAGTAGGTTATGCTTCCTTCCTTGTCTGCGGCACCACGTGAGTGTCAAATTCCCCAAGCCATCTTTCTTAATTATGCGTCTCAAAATTTTAACTGTTCCTTTCCGATTGTTAGTAAAAGTTTCTTTATATTTCGTATTCGCCTTAAAACTTCCTCATTATCACACGTTCTATGTTATTCTCATCATCTGTCGTTTTAAAGCCATGAGCTACATTAACTAGTAGAAAAACAAATCTAAGGTTGCTAACAAGTACATTTTAATGATCGCTTGAGCTTCACCATCGCTGTTTTTTTGTTTGACTACTGTTTACTGCGCACAACGTCCTGTTGGAAAACAAGGATTTGAATTAACCATATTTCTGGGTATGACGATAAACTACATCTGGCAGCAAGGCTTCTTAATTATTGTTGTTCTCGAGTTCACCCTGACTCGAGGTGGTAGCATCTTTTAGGATCACAGCTATGTTAACCCACAAACAAAAATCAAAACATTAGGAAAATATAAAAAATACATTTTTAAAGTAAAAATACCAACAATACATATATTTTCTTAAATTACCAACAATATGTATTATCTACAAAATAGATACCTAAAAAGCATAAGTTTATCCTGAAAGTATAAAATGTTGTACAAAATATCTGTAGTTGACGGCATAAAATTGTGTTAAAAATATGTAGCGGAAGCCATGAAATTGCGTATAAAATATTTAGACTTCGGCATTAAATAACCATAGAGGTGTTTTAATACGCCGCTAAACAAGATCAACCACCATTAAATAAAACAATTGACTAAATGGAATTTATGAACACATGTATAATTAGGCTGACGAAGAATTAATCCAAAGGAAACCTAAGAATAACAATAATTTAAATAAACTAACCTCGCCTATTATTGTGCAAATTTTGCCTTCAATAAGCAATTATATTCAACTTAATGACTATTAAGGATTCATAAGGTAAGAACAATAGTTCAATTCCGGGGTCCTATTATTCAATGAAGCCCGAGTTGTACTTATATTAATATTTTATAACTAATTAGACATTCCTTTTTTTCTGGAAAGTGGTGTAACGATGGCATATATGTTATCGAACAACCCTAAGAACTTGCTTATTTCTCTAATAGGAAAGTGTATACCTGCTTTGTCGACCTCACAGCAGCATATGACCACATCAATAGAGATTTCCTCTTATCCATTAGAAACCGCTTTTCAAGCTCCGAATCCACTGAATGCACCGATCTAATCGATGAACTGTATCGAGCCACATGTCTGGCGAGAACCACAATACGGAAACATTTCAGACTTTATCAGGATTAGGACAAGAATGAAATGATAGCACCAGTTTATTTAATTTCCTATTAGACCATGACCTGCGCATTTACAAACACAGATGTGATGAGACGAGCACTAACCATTTAATTATTCCATATCGCACCCCAAACGAGACTACCGATAGAAGACAACCATCCTGCTTTCCCTCCCGAAGCCAATGTACTGATGTTGAGGGGACATCGAGAAATCTGTCTAAAAAAAAAAACTATGATCTGGAATTGTTTTGATAGCAGTTATGGCACCTACCATGAATCGATCATAAAAATTCAGAATGTAAAATTAGTAAATGCAAAACCTTTTAAATACATCGGCGTGTAAATCAGCTATAACAAATTTAGTATATGAGAAAAAGAAATTGAACACAGAATAGGCTGTGCTATAATTAGTTTCACGAAACACCGTAAATTGCTACAAAACCAAAACATCAACCTGAAAAAAAAGCATGTTTTTAAATAGCCTCGTCAGATCGAGACTTTCATATGGATGCCACGAATGGCGTCAAACCCATTCAGAAATATCTAAACTGTCAGCTGTATACAACCGCTTCCGAAGATCAATGGCGAAGAAAAAACGCTTTGAGCGAATAAAGCCTGGGGTTTTTGGCAAAGATCATTCTTCTTTGAACATTGTGGACTTGCACTACAGAATAAAAATAACTGTACCAAATAACAAAAACCACATGGCTTGAGGACTAACAACAACAGCAACAACTAAGATGGATAACACATGTAACTCGAAGAGAAAATAATGACAATCAAGATGTTAACATTCCACACCAATTCAATTCGAAGGTTCAAAAGGAAACCCCCATCAATACTGGAAAGAGCGATAAAAGCTACTGGACTTGAGAAAGCATTTTTCCTAAAAAAAATGTTTTCAATAAAAAAGATTTTATAAATTTCAACCGAAAACAGTACTGGCTGCTTGGTCAATGAATGCCAAATGTTTCCTTGTAGGGAAACGTCTAATGGTTCCATTATCATTTAGTCAGATCTTTTATTCAAGTCGTTGTCCGACACAAAGACTATGCTTGGTAAACAGCAATCAAGACCTTTTTGCTCCAACTTTAAACAACAGAAAAAGAAATTCCATATTAAGAAAAGTCATTGTTTCAAGAATAAATTGTAAATATGTTCACCAATTTTACAAATAAAACATTAACGAGACTTTTGTCGTATATGCCCCGAAGAAACAGAAAAAAGGCTGAAATTTGGTCTACTGTACTACATCAAACGATAAGCAGCCTTGGAGATGGAAAGATGTGTTCCTATTAACAAGAGGTTTGAATTTTGTTTATACACTAGTAACTTCGGCACAGAAGCATATTTGATTGCTATGGCAGTCGCCAATTTTACTTTAAAGTCTCTTAAAGTCTAATAGCAATAAACAGAACATTAAAAATATTGAAGAAAATATCTGCAGGCTCGTGTGAATTAGATTTGCTAAATGGAATCATTCCAGATTGTCTTAGTATGGCTACAAAAACCTAGAAATTCTTGACAAAATCCAAAGAAGAATCTGCAATGTGATCGGTCCAGATCTGGCGTCACAGATTCAGCTACTTTCTCATCGCCAAAACTTAGTTTCCCTCTGTCTTTTCTAAAAATACTTTCATAGAAACTGTTCTGATTAACTTTTCTCATCGATACTTCGACTTCCAAAATTTAAGTGCAGTACTAGATTGGCAGCTAGGTCTCATTTTACTTTTGAAATTACTAAGTGTAAGCGTAAGTTTATGCTAATGGTTTCTCATTTGTGTGACACCCTTCTGGCTTCTTGCGTTCCTATTAACCACGGTTTTTACCATGTTTCTCAGATTATGCTGAGAATTGGGAAAGGAATAAATAATGGCCACATAATCCCAGTAGGTATAGGCCTAGATGGGGGAAAAGGAACACATTTTGAGCTCTGAAAAGGAAACAGAAAATATAGATTTATACTAACTTTTTAAATCAAATTCGTTTCTACCAGAAATTATTTCCTAAGTTTTCATGATGTGCAAAAAAACATTAAATTTTAATAATTTGTTGCATATAGGAAATCTAAACATTTAATCTCGAAAATACAATAAACAAGGTTACTTAAAAGCAAATATCAAAATATTGTTGGGTAATAATAACATTAATAAATAATTCAATCAAGTTATTTAACTGGTCCTGTTTTTTAAATTATATGGCTTTTAGAGAAGAGGATGTGATTTAATATCAATAAAAATCAAGTAGTTTTAGCCACTTTCCATGTTAATCGCGAATTGTTCGTGATAAAATAATGTAAACTGGCTCAATTAGTTTTGGTAGGGCAACTAGTTTCGGGGAAAGACAGCACTGAATTAAAAAAAACAAAAACAAAAAAAAAACAACCTTATATGAAAAGGTATAGTCTCTGTTATTCAATCGAGCCTTAGGCACAATCATTGCTGCTACTGCTGTAGTTGCTACGGCATACGTTGATAATTCAACAACATTCCAATGTGCTATTGGAATACATGCACATATACAGCTAATTCTTGTATAGTAAGACTTGATTATTAAAAATGGTTATTTGATTTAAACATTTTATTTGCATTCATTTAACATGTTTTGTGATTTTAATTTAAAATTCTCTCACTTCTATTAAAATCTATCGAGCCATTTTTTTATGATTTCAGGCAAAGTGTGCCGATCACTGTATTTCTAAATAAAAAAATAAAAAAATACACCCGACGAAGGTTCGAGTGTGTATCAACTGAATCGTCGCAACAAAAATAAAATAAAAATCAACATTAATACTAAAAAAAGAAATGCATTACAATGTTTATCCAAATATGTAGAACTATTAATTTCTGCATCTCGAACCCCTTTTCCTAATTTTCAATACATTTCTATGTTAAATCATTAGCAGAATCTTGAACAAAAAAATTAACTTCTACCAAATATTCCAAGAAATAGAACTCAAGGTAAACCTTTCCAAAATAGGAACTATGATCGGGAATTGGAATAAAGACACCCAGAACCCATCATAAGGAAGTGAAATTGCTAAGAACCAAATACTTGAAATACATTGGTGTGTGAATTAGTTATAATAAGTTTAGTATAGGAGATAAGGATATTGAACATAGAATAGGCTGTGCTAGAGGTAATTTCACCCAAAACCGCAAATTGCTACAAAACCGAAACATTAACATGAAAACTCAAGTCTTGTTCTTAAAAGGTCTCGTCAGGTCAAGACTTTCATATATGACGCCAAACCGTTTAGAAACATCTAAACGGTCAACTGTATACAACCGATTTGTAAGAACAATGGTTAAAAATGACTGAGCAAGTGAAACCTGTGGGTCTTGGTGATGACTATCCTCCAGGCCCTGTGAACTGGCGCTACAGAATCGCAAACAACTATACCAGATAACAGAAACCACATTATTACTTGAGGACTAGCAGTAACATGTAAAATGGATATCAAATGAAACACTAAAAGAAAATAATGACAATCAAGATGTTGATATTCCGCACGACTTCAAATAAAAGGTTAGGAAGGAAACCCCCATCAGTACTGGAAAGTGCGACAACGGCTACTAGACTTGAGAAGCATATTTTCCTGAAAATTTGCTTTAAGATTTTATAAATTTCAACCGACCGCAGTATTGGCTTTTTTCATTTTTTTTTTTATTTTAATTAGAATAATTTTTAATATATTTAAATCTTTTAAAAAAATTCAATTTCTATGGTGTAACTCTTAGGAAAGATTATTATTCAGAAAAACTATATTTACTAATCTTATATCGTAAAGCTTATTACAATCTGATACCCCCCGAATATTAAAATAATTTTTAATTGTTTTTGCACGTATAAAAACATGCCGAATTTTATAGATACAGTCGTCCATGTACGACATTATCAGAAAATAAAATGACAACTATAGTAAATTCAGAGCCCAAATTCTAATTCTCTATATATATATATATATATATATATATATATATATATATATATATATATATATATATATAATATAAATATCATTAAATTACGGAGAATATTTTCTTAACTTTTTAAGATTACCGAATACTTAAAAGGAGTTCGCGTTATATTCCTCAATTAGCTTTTTTAAGGTTAAAGCGCCGGTAGAAGATTAATTAACAATTTAGGTCATCGAGCTGTCGCGGAGGTGTTAAAAAGCTGTCAACGTAAACAAGCTATTGTGCTGAAAAATGCATTTCTGTGATATTTTAGACTTAAAAAATAATTGTTTCAAATCAGATTAATTATACTTTAAATCAGCTAATATTCCTCAAAGTTTCAGAAGAGTATTTTATTTTTGAAAGATTTTTTTTTTTAATAGATTTACATTTTTTATAACTCTTTAAATGGCGCTAAATTAAAAAATTTTAGAAATTAAAAAAAAAAATATTTCCAATCAATTTAAATTAGCTTTGAAAAACAGCATAGTGTTTTGTTTATTGGATCTACTAAATTTAATCCCTCAGCTTGAAAATAAAACTAAAAAGCTTCAAGAAAGATTTTTCATTATTAAAAATTCATTTTAAACGTTAGGTATCGAGTTTTGTGGAGGTACCTAATTTAATCATATTCACATGCTGTATTCGTTGACGCAATTTGGAACATCCTTTGCAACGGTGTTATAGTTTCACGATTGCTGAACAATCAGCATTTGTCTTTTTCTCCCATCGATTCTCACTTTCTCATTTGCTCCAAATACATTAGATCTGCGCAGTTATTAATATCTTCTTGGTTTTTTGCTTAAGTTCTCATTTTTTCCTCCTCAACGTTTCATAGTCGTAATTTTTTTTTTTTTTATTTCTCGTCGCCTCTTTGTTATTTATTTGCCATAGCTGTTTATCGTCAAATAATAATTCCTGGTTACTTAATAATTTATTTTGAAAGCAGAGGATAAATGGGTATTTACTGAACTTGTACTGTCTGGTACAAGGCCTAGAAGTATGGAGCACGAATTTACGATTGAACTCACTACAATAGTACAAACAAGGCAACTTAAATATTTCTGACTTTTAGCTCAGTCCTACTAATGTAAGGCACCCAGTGAGGATCTATCATACGACAGTAAAAATGGATTATGAGACTAGTTTCTAAACCATTACCCTAAAACGAGACACCTTAAATATTTACTGAATTTAGTACGTCACAAAGCCAGAAATGGGAGACACATAATGATGATCGATCTTACTACAGTAATAAAGGTTTGCAAGACTAGCTCATTAACCATCACCCTGGAACGGGGCACCTTAACTATTTAATAAGCTTAGATCAGTATTCTACAAAGCCAGAAATGTAAGGCACTGAGCAGGAATTGATCTTATTACAGTAAAAAAAAAAAAAAATTGTGATACTAACTCGTTAACCATTACGTAAATATTTTAAATATTTAACTGTTTTGGTTGACAAAAGGCCATATAAATAAGGCTAGAAGTGAGAATCGAATTCACTACACATGAATTTAGTTTACTTTTCTCTCCAAATTTATCAGATTTGGATTTGTATGACAAGGTTAAATGCGCATGAACAACACTTAATCCTAGCTGTCTGTCAGTAAGGTAACAGAATAACAGGAATTGATCCGTTTGACATGCAGTGCTTGCAGAAGTTCTTTGTTTGCAAAGAATTACGTCAGCCACCAGCAAAACAAATCGATTTTTGATTCCGAGTTAATTACTCACCGAAAACTGAAATAATTGTGACACCTAATAAAGAAGTTACCTGAATCCGAAGAAGTTTCAGTGAAACTTATCCATAATACTAACAAAGACAACACCGAGTACCATTACTAAAGACTTTGGCCATATCAACATACCACTGTAGCGAGCCAAGACACCGACAATAAATAGGGATCAATGGTGTGTTGGTGCGTGATCATTACGTTGAAACTATCAGGAAAAGATAGTGGAGGTTGTGTTGCCAAAAGGAGGTAAAAATATCGCTTCTCCAAATTTGGAGTGCTTGTTTGCCTTGAAAATCATAGTATAAAATTCTGGCTTTTTACCTAGACGTGAACCCCTACCTCTGACGCCAGAGAAAAATAAGCAAATATTTCCGCTGCTAAGCGTCTTACAAAACTTGGATTTGTATGACAAGGGTAAATGCGCATGAACAATTCTTTTAGTTCTAACTGCCTGTCAGTAAGGCAACGGGATAACAGAGGAATTGATCGTTTGACATGAAATTTCATTTTTTTCGATATTTACAAAGTTTAGCTTAGTACAAGGCTGGATGATGGAAAATATGTTAGAGAGATCATGTTACAATCTTTCAAGTAAAGAAAGCTTACATGCTTTGAAAATTAGTACAGCTATTCCAAGCCTCTCGAAAGTTCGTTTACGTCACTTAGCTTTGACGAGAGTCTGAGTTTAAAATAGGTTTCTGCCGCTATCGAAAATGGCAAAGAAAGAATTACCATTAATTTATATGCTGAAAAAGGGAGCGTTTTCAAGCCTCCAAAATAGTTCTATGTCTGCTTGCCTCATTTTCGGAGGCTGTGCATCATAGTCTACTGTGCTGAATATTGAAATATGCTTAACTGCAGAGAGACACGCGTTTTTCTAGCGTAATGTTCTATCTAGATTCTTAGAACATCTTGCACATTAACTTCTGTTCCTTTTCAAAATTAAAAATCATGCTTATTGCAGTACGGTCAGTCGTAAAAAAAAAAAAAAAAAAAAAAGTGATGTTTAATTTTTTAAATCTGTGAACGCTCAAAGATCTAGCCAATGTAAATTAATGCTAACCGCTTCTTCATTTAAGGAAGATTTCATAGCAGTGCTTTACTTTCGGATATCGGGGGCACCTCGGCGTGGTGTAATGGTTAGCAAGCTTGTCTTGCTAGATCAGTTACAACTGAGTAGCGAGTTCGATCCTCACTGGGTGCCCCATACTTTCGGCCTTGTGCCACATCTAAGCTACGCTTGGAAAATCTCTACTTTCGGATAGCGGAGGAAACTGATATTTAAAATATTCCGTGTGTGTTTTTTTTTTTTACTCGAACCCCAATCATTGGCATCAGTAAAAAAAATATGCAACTACTTCACTCGCAAGATAGAATATTTTAATTTTTTCTTTTTATATGAAGTCTGTCTTTATACTAGGCTCAAGAGCCACTTTAGGTAGGGGATACTGAATGGGAATGTAATATTAATGTGAGTGATGGAAGCGAAGACTGAGCATATGAAGAATATATGATGATTGACCCTTGACTTGAAAGGGTCAACATTGTAGTGTTCAGGGAAACATCGACGTAGACGTCTGTTATACAAACGTTCTTAGAAAAAAAAAAGCTGCTTGAGCTGAACTTCCAACTATTTTTTTAATCATTTCACCCCAAACAAGGCAATAAAGCTACTATGACGGAAGAGGTTTATTGAGTGTTAGAGAATGAGAAAAAAATACTAGTATGGAGAGAGAACAATAAAAGAATGAAGACAGAAGATAACAATTAACATAGCATTTACATTTTTGTAGAATTGGAACTTACAACAGGAATACGAGGGGAATAACGGTTATTTAACTCCGTGGACGTAGCATTGTGGATCTTAGCTGTAGGTAGAGATCTGAACTAGTGGAACTTAAGAATAGCGATATGAAAAACTCCTGACGTTATGTCTGTGGGAACGATACCGCAGAGTGGGGAATATGTCTCCCCCCCCCAAAAAAAAACCTCGTAAACAATTTTGAACTCTTACAAAGCTAAAAAGTTAAACTTGAGAAACTCCAGCCCAGATGCAGCAGCAATATTCCTTTTTTTTTTTTTTTAGTCTCATCCAAAATTGAGAAAGTAAAACGTGGCTGAAGGAGTTATGTACTTCCTGGAGCGGTACAATGAACCGTATATATGGGTTCCATTTGAGGTCACTTTAATAATTATTTGTGAAGTGTTAATTTTACGTTAATTTAGTCAACATCGTGAAGGAATATCAAAGGCACATTCGATACTGTTTATATTTCATGTTTTATTTAGAAGAATCGACCACAGAATCGAGACAAAGGATCACTGATGCAATAGGTGCCAACGCGTGTCAAGAATAGTTTGAAGCTTTAAAGCAGAAATCTGGAGTTAAGTAGCAAAGAAATATCTGAAAAATCTCCGAACTTGAAAAATGAACGACTTAGACATGTTGAACAATAAAATTCAACACAATGGAACAAAAAAGATATTTTGCTGGGCAAGGTCAGCTGGGTTTTTTTCGCTACATGACAACCATCCCTACGTTGCTATGTAGCAAACTATCACAGAGATGGGATGGGGAATCCTTCAACATGCAATGTCAATCCATGCAATCACTCCTTGTCGGCCCAACAAGTTCAAGATATCAAAAAACTGCTCAAAAGCAGAATAGTTGTTTTATGAGAGAATACGTATGTTAGCTGATAGGTGGCTATAGAAATTCAGGGAAAATATATTAATGTCTAAATAATAATGTACATATATATATATATATATATATATATATATATAATAAAGGGTTTTCTCAAAAAGTGATAGAATCGTTTGCAGCAAGCTCCGATTACTATTAGCAGTAAAATTGATGCAGTTTTGTCCCAGACCAATATATTTACACGGAGAAGATTGGGTTACTATTATCAATCTCACTACAAATCAATATTATGAGATTATTTTGTCTAAATTAAAATTACTGCTTTAAAAATATTTTGAACCGGATCATCTTTGATAAAAATCGGTATTACTATAACATTCAGAAATTAGAGAAGATAACCCTCAATGGCTTGAAAGATTTTTTCCGATTCAACATTACAGCAGCTAAAAACTAACCACATCAGAAAGATAGAAGTTAATGGACACTTGGGATCCTCTGGGAATGAGATGAAATAAGCTTACATGTTTATGAACCTTGTTATTTAATCAGGGCGTGAAAAACTTATAAGTTTATATAAATACAGGACTAACTAGAAGTTAAAGTTTTTTTGGTTTTTTTTAATTGTTGTGGTACGTGATTCTAGTTGGAGTAAAAGCAGTGGCAAACACAATTTACACATGTAAATGATGGGTAGTCATTGTTAGTAAAAGATAAAAGGGATAAATTTAAACAAGACGATATTTTCATGTATTTTTATAGAACAATTAACGGATTAAGAAAGGATAGAACATACACTAGTATGTATGCAATATACCTGAAAAGAATGAATGCATTAAAAGTTAGAAATTAGGTACCGCGTGCTGTGAAGAAAGTCCTCTGCTGGTGTTACTTCTCCGCAAGAAAAGAGAAAAAGAAAACAGGAAGTATCCTATTTTTATAGCTGTTTAACAGCGCCACCTAACGGCGTATTAGCCAATCCAAGTGTGTGTATATGAGTGTATCTGGAGGAAGGGGCGGTAATTCACAAAACCAAAGATTTCATTTTCTCGGGAGAATATGGTGTAACTAAACTTGTACATGAAATAAAAACTTAAGCTCAGCTACTGCTCTCTTGTACATATTTTTAATATATCTAATTTTTGGAGAATATTAGGTTTGATTGATGGGGGTGGAGTTGAATTATTTTTATATACAGAGTTAAGGAATATACCGATGGTTTCATCGACAGAGACGTTTGTGAATAAATTGTCTACGTCAAGTGACGCTAAAATGTCTTGGTTTGGCTATGTAGTTCTAAGGAAATTCATGCGTTGATTTGATGCTATATATATATATATATATATATATATATATATATATATATATATATATATATATATATATATTTCAATTGATAATTAGTAGAGATAATTCCAAGGAGGACATTAATCCAAAGAGAGCTCAATATAAGAACAGCAATACAATAATGATGAGTACAGACGATCCTTAAAAATCCATTCGGTTATAATTTATTTCATGAATATACAAAAATGTATTCATGTCTTCAGACCGACGTTTTTTTACTTATTATTTTTTTTTAATTTTTATTTAACTTAACTTTATTTTACTTTAACTTAACTTTATTTTACTTTAACTTACTTTATTTTATTGATGTCAAATATTATTATTACTACTATTATTATTATTATCATTTTGAAATTGTGATGATTATAATACGATGATGATGGTTTCGCTGTCGAAAATGACATGACAATTCAATGTATCTACTTCGAAATTGATCACTCCTCTCGCTCGCTCTGTTTTTTAACTTGTCCAGTTCTTAAAGAAAAAATCATTTCTAGGTCACCCTATCGGCTTATGTTTAATTCTTCCTTTCCTTTTTCCCACTCATTCTCTCCTTCCTTCTCCCATCTCCTCTCTCTCTCTCTCTTTCTCTCTCTCTATCTCTACTTCCTACCCCAATTTTTTTAAATCCTTATATTGAAATTATTTTTCTTTTTCTTTCTTCCTCTTTTAATATTAAAATGTTTCCCTTTTCTTTTTTCTTCTCCCTTTTTCCTTTCGTCTGGATAAATTGACTCCATTTATTAAGAAAACGTCGTTCTGAAGAAATGAATATATTTTGTAATATTTATGAAATAAATTATAAGTGAATGGATTTTTAGGATCGTCTGTATATATATATATATATATATATATATATATATATATATATATATATATATATAATAAATTAAATAAAAACAGACCACTTTAAGGTTCCATGTAATAAATTATTTCACCACAGCCCTTTTAAAGACTGCGGATCATCAGACTTTTCGTTTCAACTTTTGGAAGTAAAGTCTGATGATCCGCATCCTTTTTAAAGGTTCTGTGGTGAAATAATTATTATGGAACCTTAAAGTGGTCTGTTTTATTTAAATTATTTTCTCTGGATTTACATTGAGCTCTCTGGATTTTATCTTCCTTGGGTCTACACATACGGATTACCTAGTTTTTTCAAACTATATATATATATATATATATATATATATATATATATATATATATATATATATATATATATATATATCATTTAATAGATAAATAACGGTTCAAAGGACGTAATTTCCTACTTCAAATTTTACACATATAAGATTCCGGTTTATCTGCGAAACTTAGGATATATTTATCTATTAGCAATTGTTGCTCTATTTTTTTTTTAAATATGGAACACTGTTTTTTTTTTTATATTGGTCTAATTGCTTGCCTTTGAATGTGATAATTAACAAATAGGAAAATGTTCATAAATATTATATATTTCGTTATTTAATTTAACCATAACAGAATGTTTGAAGTAATGTAATGTTTCAATTTTTCTGTTTTTTCTATATTGGATGTGTATACGTCACATTCATAACCTATGGCGTTTGTATTTGTTTGATTTCTCGAAATGTGAATGCATTTAATTTTATATTTAAAAAGATTGGACTTATGAGTGCATTTTATTTTGATAATATGTTAAATATGACAACTGTTTGAAGTGAATACCTATTACTCGGTTACATATTTCGCAAACATTCCATATTTTACACTATTTAAGTATTGGTTTTAGAAATATTGGTGATACGAAGAAATGTGGTCGCTGTATATTTATTATAGGTTGAATATTTATTAATATACCTTCTAGGTATTTTTCGGCATAATGGGTCGTGCACATTTTTTTTTAATAAGGTAGCATTTTTTAAATCAAAATTATTGTCTGTGCTTTTTCTATGGAATACTAAAGAATTTAATATCTTCTCCCAATATGCCTTTTCCGTAGTCATAATTGCAAGTCTTTAGATTTCTGTCTAATATATATATATATATATATATATAAAACAGAAGATGTGTGTCTGTCTGTGTGCATGCTACTTATGCACATTCACATGTTGCAAATTTATTAAGATGGGTCAAGACCAACTTTTCAATCTCCAGCCCCCACTCCTGGGTTTGGCAGAAAAATCGGGAAAACTGAAGGTTAGTACGACTTTTTGCAAAAACCAAGGCAAAGTTACACGCAAACAAATTTTTTACTGGATGAGGTGATGTTCTTTGCACCTAATGCAAAACATCCGCTCATGTTACGAGGTTTATGTATAGTGCTTCATAGTTTTCCTGTGACATTGGCTTCACACAAAAAATTGCAAAAAACTGAAAAAATCTTTTTCGTACTACTTAAAAAATATCTTATTTTTATACGATTTTCTTCAAACATTTCGCAAAAAGATTGCTATCCCGCAAGAAATAAGATAGTGTGGTTTTAGTCCTGCTCACTTCCCTGCATATAACGAAAAACCACGTAAAACTGCTAAAAAAGCCCGTTTTTCGGCCATGACTCCCTTTTTCATCTGATGCTTTCCAAATTTGCCATGTAAATTACATATGACATACAAATTGTCTTGTGTTAATGTTTAATTTAGATTATTTCAGTTAAGTAGGCGAAATCTGCGACAAACTACGTCCAAAATCGGTTTTTGCCATTTAGCCAATAGTTTCTTCATATGATTCCATCCTAAATTGGCATTCGAACAATCTTTGATGGAAAGATTGTTTGAGAAGGATTATTGAAGCGTTAAAAAGGGAAATATTCCCGAAGAACCTCATATTAACCCCAGCTTTACAGCAAACGTGCGAAAAAAGAGGGGGGGGGCGTTCATGCGTTTTCACTTGCAGTTGAATCAAACCCTGACGTTTCAGCCCTGTTTATGTTTGATTACTAGATTTGTGAACAATACTACTTGAAAGTTATTACGGCCATAGGAAATTTACTGAATATCTAAAACATTGAAACAATTTAACCCCGAGCAACGACTACACAAGAAGTTTTTATATATGGAATTTCTTAAGATCAGTCAAACACTTGCCAAGGACATACCGTAAAAATATGAGGCGGGGCGTAGCTTAGTATACTAACGGATGATGCACGCAAACGGGGATGCAGGCAAACATTTCTAGACAGGAAATGCGGATATACAGGGGGTGCGGTTATACAATAGCAGCCATTTACACACGGACAACGCCGGGTACTTCGTCTAGTGTGTATATATATATATATATATCTAAATATATATATATATATATATATATATATATATATATATATATATGTGTGTGTGTGTGTGTGTGAGAGAGAGATGTTCCAACTACGTAACTCGTAGCATGCGATTATCATTTTGATCAGAATATGACTTATTGTAAACAGATGGCTGACACAACGTATCCAGATTTACAGATAAATTCCTAGCCTAACTAGCAAAATGTATAGCGTAGTATAGAAATTGACATATTGTTGCCATATTTAGGCTGGAGCTGTTTACTCTTTAATTCCTAACATTTATTGAGTTCAAAGTTGTTTACGGCGTATTGGGGATTACTTATTCTTCACTCGGTAGCCTCTTTCACACACAATCCTATCGTTACTTTTGCTATTTCCATGACAAACGTTCAGATGAGCTCCATTCCTTAGTTTCACCAGTTCAGACCTTTACGACTAGGACATGACATGTTACTTCCAAAGAGTCGAAACACACTGCCTCCTTGTACCAAAAGTCAGAAATAATTCCACTCAGTTTTTTTCCCCAAGTACTAACATTTTTGGAACAGACTCCCATGTGGATACTTCCCTGAAAACTACAATCTTAACCTTTCAAGTCAAAAGTCAATCGTTATCTATCGTCCTTATCCTCAATATTTTAACTTGCTTCTATCTCCTCTTTTATTCATATGACACACCTCATTCATGTTAACCGTTTTAATTGTATCCTTGAGTGACTCATGAGCCTTGCATTGGATGAATTTTGTTATAAAAAAAAATAAATATGCCAGAAAATTAGATCTTATACATCAAAATATATAAAAAACATAATTCTTTTAAATCTCAAAAAACACAACAAAACCATACAAACTCGAAGTTGAAAAATTTGAAATATTTAATATGGCGAAACTTTTTGTTATCTCTACAAATAACTTCACTGTCGTAGGTTTATAAAATAGCTTTTTAGTAACGAGCCGTCATTATTGTTTTTTGGAAAACAAGTAATCACAAAATAGAACTCTTTAGATTGACGAAATCATTTGTTTTACTAAAGACGTGGCGATCGTGTACTTCGGTTTATTTTGACTAATTTCTTCCTTTTTGTTATTCTTATAACAACGGTTCTTCCTTAGGTGTTGTATTTTGTAACAGACAATGGACTGCATAAATAAAATAAGACAACATGTGTGCTGTTTTCTCCAACTATGTTCACATCATTCGATCCACAGGCCAAGTGTGGACATCAATGGAACACACTAGTCAGAAAACAATAAAGAATGAATCTGAGCTTCGAAAACAGTAAACCGATTAACGGGAGTATCGGTGAAATTCGCCTAGTCCACTAGGAAAAAAAAAGGGACAACACGTGGATAAGAGGGGGGGGGTCCAAAAGCTCACAGGCACGGAATGTGATATGCATGTTCTCTTAGAATAAAGCTTGATATTCTAAAATATAACATATATCCAAGAAAAGCCTTAATATTAGGGTATAAGCAACAACATAAAAAATAGAAAGTTAATCCAAATTAACTATTATAAAAGATTAAAAACAGATTCGTTTCCGAGCACATCTGTCTAATAGGATGGCTAATTAAACCCTGTTCTCTAGAGAACGACACATTTGGAAAAATTACGCGCAGAATATTGGGCGCCAAGACCAGAAAAATGCTTACCCAAATGAAGATGCTCCACCCAAAATCAGATGTTGATAAGCTGTACGTACCATGAGATTTAGGAGCCCGAGGTCTAATCCAAATTGAACTAACTCTAAAAATTACAGCAATCGGATCGGAAGTATGCATCACTAAAACCAATGACCCTCTGCTACAAATAATAAAACACGAAATCCACTCCATCAGCAAAAAAGCTGCATTCTTCAAGAAACAGCTTAATATACCTGAAATCCTACAAACAAAAAACGAAGCGAATATCACCTACACCAAACGAGTAGAACAGAAAGCAAAACAACTTGGCCAAATGAAATTTCAAAAAAATGGGAGGACAAGGCGTTGCATGGCAAATACCTAAAAAGAACGAAAGAAGCAGATGTAAATCAACAGAAAACACATCAGTGGCTGAGGAGCACCGGGTTGAAAGCCGAGACAGAAGGCCTAATTATTGCAGCTTAGGACGAAAAACTCGCAACCAGGTCCTATCACTATCACATAATCAAAGATGGAACTAACCTAAAATGCAGGATCTGTGGAAAATATGAAAGTGTCGATCATATTATCTCAGGATGTCTGGAACTAGCAAAAAATAAATATACCCACAGACATAACAGGGTAGCGACATAGGTGCACTGAAATATATGCAAGAAGCACAAAATCGAAACCACTGAGATGGTATAAGCACCAACCAGACACAGTTACCCAAAGTAACAATGTAACTATCCTCTGTGACATACCAAGTCGAACTGACAGGGAAATAACAGCCAACAGACCTGATATTATCATAAAAGACAAGAAATTAAGGAAGTGTATGCTTATTGACATGGCAGTACCATCTCTGAGAGAAACACCTCCATGAATATTATCAAAGAATCGTCCAAAATTGTCATGGGGGTTGAGATTAACAGGATGTGGGGAATGAAAACTGAGATTGTACAAATAGTAATCGGAGCTCTGGGCCTCGTGAGAAAAGGAATGGACAATTTTACTAATAGTGTCCCAGGTAACATCAACATACAAGTTTTCCAGAAGATCACCCTACTAGGAACATCCTATATAGTAAGGTAAGTGCTATCAATTAAATGACAATTCTCCTATAGGGCTAAGGACTATAGTTTGGACTCGGCTCTACAGGATATAAAGCAGAAAACATGACTAATAATAATAATAATAATAATAATAATAATGCTACTGCTCATAACAAATGTAAGCGAGTCCTTGAAGACGCTAAGTCCCTGTTTGCTGAGAGAATGAGACATCACATAACCTCTAATAACTTTAGATCTTGTGATTACTGACGTCTCTGTAATAGGGTAGTAACTAAGTACAAGGTGTCTATTACCACCGCTTTCAAACGATTTGAGGTGTTATCCTCGGCTGATAAAGCTGAATGCTTTACCAGTAAATTCTCTTCAAACTCTACTCTTGAATCAACTAACGTGTCCACTTAGAACTGATTCTTTGTTGTGTGATATGCATATAAACCCTTCCATGATTTCTGCTGTCATCTCTTGATCGCCACAAAGCATATGCACCCGATGATATCCCTGTAATAGTCATTAAGAAGTGTGCTCCCAAAATAACACTGTTTTCTCTAAATTGTATAATAAATACCACGCTGCCTCCTGCTTTTCTGCCTGCTGGAAGTCACCGTTTGTTGTTCCAGTTTTTAAGAACTCTGCTGAACCATCCGACCCACCCAGCTATCGGCCTATTAGCCTTCTACCTCTTTTAGGGAATCTCCTAGAGGCCATATTGAATGCTGAATTGGTTCATCATCTCTCATTGCAAGGTCTTTTCTCAAACATGCAATACAGCTTTCGTTTTTCCAGGTCAACTGCTGATGTACTAACGATAATTGCGGAAAGAGTCTATATTCTGTTAATTTTGTTTCGGCAAACGGACTCTTTCAATTTAACCTTGAACAGTTTGTTTGAGTTTATTAATTCTGTACATTGTTTCGGAGACATTTTACTCTGGTTTTTCCTTTGACGCCGCTTATATTTTAATGACCTTCACTCCTCGGCAATGTTTGTTGTTTTAAAAAGCGATGATCTACAAAAAAGAAAGAAAATCGATAAAAATCTATTCGAATGTAGAAAAGTTTAGATTCATTTGTCAATAACATATTCTTCATTATTAGCAAGAATAAAAACGGTCTACAAACATTAGTCTTTGTTGAACGAATATGGAATTATGAACGAAAATCTCTGTAAGAACAACTGGCAACATTTTTTAAGCCATTTCACCAACAAGCAAGGCAATAAAGGCACTAAGACGCAAGAAGTTAATGAGTGTTAGAGAATATGAGAAAAATACTGCTAAGGAGAGTGGACAGTAAAAGAACAAGAATTAAATTGCATTTGAATTTTTGATGGTCAAAGCTGACTGAGATGCAAGAAGCCGAAAAAAGAGTCCCAGAAGCGAAAAGTGCGATGGAAGAAACTGTTAGCAGAGAACTTACGGTTATATCTATCCATTTAAACTTTAAAACTATGAAACCTTGCTGCCATTCCAGTACTACTCTCAAATTCTAGGTACCATAGACGAAGGTTTTCAGAAAATTTACCATGAAAGTATTTACAGAACAGACACAGGGAATCTACGGTGGTGGGAAAGAGACTGAAACCGAGATGTCACGTCAACACCAATAACATTGCAGATCCTTCTTTGGATTTTATCAAGAATCTCTAAATATATAACAGGAGCACCAGACTAGATGTGGCAGTATTATTCTAAGCAAGGACGAATGATAGACATATATCTTAAATATGTAAGATAGATTCTGGTGAGAAAAATTGTCTAACACGACATAGTGAACCAACTTTTCTTACCTGCAGTCACTCTCCTGGAGGTTAGTATTACCCATGCTGATGGAAGTTAAAAAGTGTTCTCTAATATGATTAAAAGAGAGCGGTTTCGTTTTTGAGGCGTTGAAATTAACAAGCTACTCCTTGTCCCATTTAACAACAAATTGTAGTGGGTTTTTTTGTTTTTGTTTTTGTTTCTTTTTTTAGATCAGCTGCCAGTTAGAACATATCGTGCACATGGACTGAAGTTTGTCGGGGACGAGCTAATCAATGAGACTGAATTAGCAGAAGTTGCTCCAAGTGTCCCCTACCTACACCCCACCATTACCACCAGGCGCGCAGGCGAAGCCCTGAATAAAATATCTCTATATAATATGGGAAACCGGGTTCGCTTTTTCATTTCTCGACGTGGCGTTTTTTTTTTTTTTTCATCACGATTACCTTGTGAGTATGCAGCGGGCACTTTCACAGCTTTCGATGCTCAACAACGGAAACGAGAAAGGAACGCAATATCTGCAAATCATTAGCCGATCTGTGGAAAGTTTGGGTGGCGATGTATGTTTACACGGATACACTACTTTTAATAATTAAATTGCTTAGTTATTCAAATAAAAACATTTTCTGGTCTGGGAGTAACATTTATATCACAGCTTGGGAGTAAAGGGAAGTAATCACGGTATAAAAAGAAATAAACACTGTAATTTTGTAAGCATAATCTTCCCTAAATTGTAATCCTTTTTTCATTTAAGATAGTTATCCTTTTTATCTTTTTTTTTTGCAATATATCTGTAAATGTTATCTTGCCTTAATTATTTATAAGGCGCACGAAAGGAAATCTTTGTGTAAAAATCGTATATCTATATTTTTTTTCGTTTTTCTGTATACTGTAATAAATGTTTGTCTTTTTACGCAGTGTTTCGAGTCTTGATTGCGCCTTATACGACTTTTTATTCCTACTAACTAGGTATTTGTGTTTGTCACAAGAATTTAGATTTGATAAGGAATTAAATTTTTTATATATAAAAAATGACAATCAAAATGCTTTAAAACCTATGAAACTGATTTAATTACAATTTTGCTAGTGTGTAAATCTGTCAAAGAAACCCAGCAGAGAAAAGGATCTGTATCGTTGCTAGTAGTAAATAATTATAAAGATTTACGTACAAGTTACGTATGATTTTGAAGTTTATTTTGTCTACTCCTGTTAAACATTTACAGACTCAATATTGCATGTAATATTAGTATTGTCAATTTGCCAAACATGTAATGAAAATTCCAGTTTCTCTTTATCGCAATTTCTTAAACTGTTATTCTACGGTCAATTGAAAGCTACAGAGTTGGATCTGAGTTATTGTGGCCAAATGCTTCCCAGGTCTCATCTGTGAAGAGGTTCTCGTACTCAGTGTGAAGGGGTATTTTTTTTTAATTTCAGATTCGAGCGGTTTTGCTAACGTCTATATTATGACAATTTCAGAAGTTGCGATAAAAGCAACCGACATTAAAATGAAGGAAATAATATTTGAAAAATTAATAATTTAAAAACCCAAGTTTAAATGATTTATAATTAGAGAGAGCTGAAATTTTTCGAACACACGAGGCCAAGAAAAATGAAAACTTGCAGAACATAGTGATGGCAACAGAATTAAAGGAAAGAATGAGTAAACTAGTTAAGTAGTTTGAATGAATAAATGGCAAAACAAAAATAAGAAGAGTGTAAGTGCCGACATTTACTTAAAGCTGAAAAGCTGGGAAGATGTAAAAAGTCATGACTAAAAATGGCATAAAAAAGATACTGACTTCAATTTTCTTTTTAACTTTTTCATTTTATACTTATTGTTTTATCGAACTGTTAAGGATTCTTAAAAAAATTCTATGGCCGTTAAGTAAGAATTAATGAAATTCCAAAAAATATCAGTTTCAAATTTCGGTTAATGTGATAATTTCAAATTCATCTCCTGTATTTGTACAATTATATTATCATGAGAATATCAAATCAAAACCAGGCAATTATACAAAAGTAATGGAAAGTATTAAAGTGAACGTTTCAGACGCATATTAAGCGGGGTCTTATGCAAACACGCGCGAAAATACACATATACGCACCGAAAATATTTCTCGATATGTACATGAAACGTAAGAAATATCACAAATTATTCAACAGCAACCTATGAAAAAGTGTAGAAAAGTATTAAAACATCTGCAAAAGAAACCTCATTATTTAGTCTCTGAAATATATTTCTAATAATGATGTTTTCATCCTTACGCTAAGGAAATCTTAGGCGTAATAAAAAGCTTTTAATTTGCATAACAAATATTTAATTCACAATAGTTCCTTCGAGCTTTACTTAATTTAGTGGCGAATATTAATCGCATAGATCAAACGTTATGCAATGAAAATTTCTGATCAAAATTCACTTACTACGTGATATACTGATGCATGGGCACTTTGAATGGTGTAATCGTTAGACAGATTGACTTGCTAGATTAATTACGATTGAGTAGTGAGTTCGATCCTCACTGGGTGCCCTATACTTACGGCCTAGTGCCACATCTAATTCGCGCTTAGAAAATCGCTATATTGATGCGTGCTCGTACTTTTCAATGTATTACAGGAAAAATTAAACGGGAAATATATATAAATAAGTATTTTACAATACAACTAACAACAAATATGTTGCAAAAAGCTTTAAGAATTGTAAAACATTATTTGTAAACTTATAGAAAAAAAATTGGCTTTAAAATTTAAACACCACAAATAAATTATGTCTCGGAAATTGTTTAAACAACTACATAAAGTTTGAAAGTGAATCGAATATTTGTTTTCTAAAAATTGAAGATGGATTTGCCCGAGTCAGTTACTTTGAACTGAAGTAAACATAAGAACAGGTGAAATACGAATAAATGGCCATTAATTTGCAGGATGCAAATTTTAAAGTGAGGATATTTGCTTTCTGGGTTTTTTTCTTTTTTTTTGGCTATGTTTCGTAATTGTAGAAATGTTACTAATTAATTAAAAAATATTTAATCTTTAACCAATTTCCTGAAAGCCAATGTTGCTTAAACTTTTCTATAAAATACGCCATTCAAAACGCCGATGAAATAACATATTGACGATGGATATATATATATATATATATATATATATATATATATATATATATATATATATATAAATATTCAAATTTTTAAATCTGATCAGACGTTTTCATAAGTGCTCATGACATGAACTGTTTGATAACGTTTTTATAGGTACCTTAATGAGATCGCTAAAAAAGAGTATAGCATGACGAAAAAAAACGCCAAACTTGACGAAAACAAAATTTTATCATCTAAATGTTTATATTTTTATTAAGAGGAAAGATCAAAGTATTTTGGGGGTATTTTTTTACATTATTTAATCGTTCCTAGCACGTCCAAAATTTTCGTTAAAAATCTTGTTTTTTTAGTCAGCAAAATTGACAGATAATCGATCATGTCAGACATTTTTTTCCAATTTATAAAAAAAATGAAAACTTACTTTGAACTTCTTTTAAAAATCAAGTATAATTTTTTCAAAACTTATTTTAAGAAAATCAGAAATTATAATGTTTATTTAAAATATTTTGAATCAAGCTTAACTTAGTTTCTACGCCGAAAAGACGTAGTTTGAAAATAAAACAAAGCAGGTCATAAACTTTCGCGTCACTTGACAGGGTGACGAAAAACATTCATGACGTTTTGATAGCTTACGTGAGGATAATTCCTTCTGCAGAAGAAGAGATGTAAAGTTATTTAGATTTAAGTGAACAAATTATTTACCGCGTTATTTTTAAGGAAAACTTTCAGCGCTCTAATTTTTTTATTTTTTGTACTTAGCTTTCACCTTTACGTTTACGATGCTTTATGGAAAATATATTATAAAGAAATTAAAATAAGACTGTTGAGAGTAAGATTAAATTTCATAAGAAAGGTTTCTAATTAATTTATAGGTACTTTTCTTATGAAATTTTATCAGAAGTGTACATAAAATACAAATTTAAATTTCATAAGATTATACTGATACTTGTAGGTACCCTTCTCAGTTGAAATTGAAAAATCAAATTAACTTCTCCACACGTGTTTCGCAAAAATGAATCTATATCTAAAAAGGACATTTACGAAACTGAATGCGGCTTTTAACTAATTTTATAATATTTTAACATCTTAAATGTAAAAATCTATTATAATTAAAGAAATAACAAATAATTGTATTAAAAATTCAGTATTTAAGTTAAATACTAGACAGAAAATCAATCCACGTGACGTTGTTTTATTGCAAGCATGATACTTCCAGTCTTCCGCAGTCTTATTATTGACACAAATTATATTTTTTATATGTTGTTGTTCGTTAGTTCGTAAGAAGTTTTGGAAATAATATAATCTGTAAATATATATCTACTTAATAACAACATTCGTTAAATTTTACAAACTTTTCTCTAATTTTAGAAGAATTAACAACATAATGTAAAAATAATAAAATATTTAAAAAATGACAAATAATTGTTTTAAAAATTCATTTTTCATCGAAATATCTTTTTGATTTCAGACAATATTGTCCATGTTCATTAAAATAAATAAAAGCAATTAAAAGCTTTTGAAATTAAATAATATTTTTGTTTTATTGAGTTTTGTATGTTACAATTCAGAGATGATTTTCAGGTAAAGGTGGTCCAACTAAAAAAAAAAAAAAAAAAAAAAAAACATGATTTGGTTTCCTCAAAGCTTTGTGCTTTTAAGTAATGTAATCACTAATCTTCCCAAAATTGAAATTATAGAGTTTTCGTACAATTAGTTGGGGTGGGAAAATACATATGAAAAAAAATATTTTTGCCATGACTTTAAAAAAGGAAAACATTTATAATAAGTTCCATCATGTGTGAATAGTTTCTGAAAGTTTCATTAAAATCCGACAATTATTTTTATTTTTACAAGATTTTCAAAATTAATGTGTCATACAGAAAAAAATGCGCTAAAATTTTATATGTTATTTTACTAGTTCTGGTGACACAAAGAGAAACAAGGTTTTTTTAATCAAAATTTAGAATGTTCTAAAAAGAAGGAAAAATTCTAAAAAATAATTAAAAATACTTTGATCTTCCTTCTCAATAATAACATAAACATTTAGACGCTAAAATTTGTTTTCGTCAAGTTTGGCGGCTTTTTCATCATGCTATCTGTTTTTAGCGATCTCATTAAGGTACCTACGTTTTTAATTTCATTCACAGTTTACTTTTACTTCTACTTTTCATCATCATTATTATTATTATTATCATCATCATCATCATCATCATCATCATCATCATTCGATTTCTGCTATGGACACACTACCTACCAAGTCTGCGGAAAGACCTAAGGCAGGTCGTGGTGTGTTGTTATGGCCACATTTCATGTTAAATTTTTTTTTTTTTTTTTTTTTTATCTCCGATGAAGTTGCTAGCGTTACATAGACAAAGTTCTCCTTAGTGTGTGTGCTGTACTTAATAAGACAATTTTCTGTATGTCTCTTAAGCTGGGGTTTCAGGATTCTTTCAATGTGTTGTTTTGTTCCATTTTTATAATTCCAAGTGCACCTATTACCACTGGTATTATTCTTGTTTTCAATTTCCACATTTTTCTATTTCAATTTCCAGGTCTTTGTATTTTGATAGTTTTTCAAATTCCTTGGTTGCTATGTTACAATCCGCTGGACAAGCCATATCAATTAGTAGGCAAGTTTTTTCTTTCTGGTTTTTGACAATAATGTCCGGCCTATTTGCTTCAATTTTTCTGTCTGTGTGGATGGTATAATCCCATAGAATGGTGACATCTTCTAATTCATTCTTTGGCCGATGTTCATACCAGTGTTTGCTTACATTTTTCAAAGTGTTTGCACTTGTCCAGGTAAGTTTGCCCCACTCTATCGTGACGATTTTTATATTCATTTATCCATAGAACATCCTGAGATTAGATGGTCTATTGTTTCTTGGTATTTGTCAAGAACCTGCATTTTGGATCCACATTATTATGTATGATATTTGCCTGAAAAAGTCCTAGTGAAAAAGACTCTGGTCTTGCGCTGCAAGAATAAAGCCTTCAGTTTCAGACTTTAATCCAGATGCTCGTAACCATCGATGAGTATTAACTTTATCAACATTGGGTTTATTTTTTTCTGGATATTGGCCATGCAGAGGTTTGTCTTGCCAGGTTGTTTCATCTGTTCAAGGGCTTTATCCTTGTTTTTTTCATATCTTTGCTGCAATAGTTGGTTCTTGGCTTCTGTTTTGATTTACTACAGAATCTACTAAATGTAAATGTTGTTTGTATTTACAAAGATTATTGAATATTTTTTCTTTCTGTTTTCAAAAAAAAAAAAATTTTATCATCCAGTCATTTGTTGTTTTTGCCATGTAAGTTAAAAATAGTTGTTGTCTTGTATGACAATTCTAGCTGAATAAGACCTTTCCACCTTCTTTACGGGGTATGTATTGCGGTTTCAGCCTTTGGATGATGCATCTTATAAAAAAGAAGTTTCTTGTTTTAGAATCCATTTGTCTGATGTCATTTTTCCAGTTCAAGATGTTGAAACTATATTGGACCACTGGGATGGCAAAAATTAATGGCCATAATTCTGTTTGAGAATTCAATTCAAATTTAAAAGTCAATTTATTCTATAGTACTAAATTCGCACGATTCATTTTCTTATTAGAATTCTTCATTTTCTTTTCACCTAGGTATTATAAAATCCTTGTTCTAAATCTTTTATTGTTACAGCAGGGTCTTTAATAAAGTCGTTTGAAAATATCCTCGTAAAACTGTTTAGCAAAAAAAAAAAATTTCATTCCAATGTCTTCACTGAAGCATTTTTACAGTTTGCAGAAGACCTTCCAGCTCATTGTTTTTCCCTAGTAATGTTTTTTTGTCATCCATGTAAAATAGATGGTTTATTTTCTTTTGAGCTATTTTGTAATTGCATTCTGTCTTGTCAAGTTGGCTGGTTATTTATAAGGATATGCAAAATAAAAAGGAAAAAATAATAAATATTCGAATTGATGTTTATTTCATGACTTATAGGTTCCATTTTTAATTGAGGTAAAAATTTTCCAACGAAAATTTCATTGTTTGATGAAAAAATGATAACGGGAATAAACATACCGACTTTAAGATCCAAATGTGGTACACTATCAATGCTACGATAATCTATCCAGGCAATACTAAGATTTTTTTTTTTTCGGAATCAGTTTTCAGGATCCCTATTAACAAAATTGGTTTTACATCCGTAGCAGCCTCGTTTGCATTTTTGTTCAAGTGGTAGTATTCATTTCTTTATTATTATTATTATTATTATTATTATTATTATTATTAGGAGGAGGAGGAGGAGGAGGAGGAGGAGGAGGAAGGGGTGAATCAAAAGTTGGCCCAACGGTTAACAATGCATAAAATGGAATCGGGGGACTAAGTTCAAATTTTATCTCTAGGCTAGGAGTATTTACTTTTGCTTGTACCCTGTAGCACAATATAACCTGTCACGTGTACCCTCATTACCCAACACACGCGTTTAATTGTATATATTAATCGCCTTACACGTTTACGCAAAAATATATGATTACATGAATAATACGGTATGATATGCTCACGATCTACTACGTCATGATAGAAATTTAATTTTTCCTTCCTCTCCATTTTCTGAAAATTGAATTCTTTTTTTCCGAGGGACTCTTTTAATGATGGCGAATTGTATGGAAATGGAAATAAGATTTTTTTTTTCAGAAAGCCAAGTGAAGTCACGGATTTATTTTTCCAATTTTAAACCATTTATATATTTCTTTTCAAATAAATATATCTTGATATCTTTATCATATTTTAGATTTCTCTTTACCTTAAGATTTTATCGATAAAACTTGACAATCATTTTTCAGTTAAAGTTTCGTTTACTCAAAAAAAGCTATCATCTCAGAAATTGGATTAATATATAGGAATTTGTTCCGAATTTCAATGGATTTAATATTACATGAAGCTGTTTTAACGTTCGTTCTATCCGAATAAATTCGTTCAACAAGGTCAATCTTAGCGTAAATAATTATTAAAATTGACTACGAAGACGTGGGAGGCGTAATCGTTTTGTTTTTTTCATTTTTTTTAAATGAAATCATCCATAATTTCTCTGACGACAGCTTAATCGGATCGCATAATTTCTCTATGATTGTCAATATTTCAACCATTTATTTCCACACCATTCCGAAATCTTTATGACAATTGGGTTAAAGCTTATCGTAAGGGTGTACACATGCATGTAACCATTAATATGTAATAATAGTTATGTACAATTCTAGAAATACCCAATTTTTATGTATGTGCGCACATACATATGCAACATATATACACGCGTATAATTGCCTATATTAATCACCTTATACGTTTACGCAAAAATATATTATTACATCCGCATCGAAGGGAAAGTAAAAGAGAAAAGGACAGAAAATACAATGAATAATGACAATAACAATTAAAATGTGGAAAGCAGTTGAAATAACAGCATTAAATGCTATAGAAAAAAATCTAATCCTAACCAAGCCAACGAAAATGAGGCAAAAAAAAAAAAAACTATAGAAAAGTGCTATAATATATCTTGAGGAGAAATGTATACACTTTTATGTTCACAATTATTTATTTTGGCATGACATATTTTATAAGTAAACAAATGTACTGGATGCTGTCGATAGAAAATATTAAATAAGACAAAATTGCTGGGAAATTTGTCCCGGCTTTCCTACATCAAAGAGTTGATGTTAAAAAAATTGCGACAAAACGCGAGTAAAAACAGCAAGATTAGAGCGGACGAACTCTCTCTTTTAGGCGCGGACGAATAAAGAAAAACTCCTGCTCGGTGTGTAACAATAAAAGAAGAAAGTGTTTATTTACATATACAGAAAAAAGGGTAAAAGGATAAAGACAATTAGGAGAGAAAGAAAGGGGGAAGAGAAAATGTCGTTTAAGGGAAGAGAAAATGTTCATAACAGAAAAAAGGCTTGCTCAAAATATTTCTCTGAGCGCCTAAAAGTTCTTTAAGAGAGTAGAATTTTGTTAATGGTTAGAAAAAATTCACAGTTTTCTTCACAGTTCTCAAAGTAGATATAGGAATTTTGCAGTTGAGTGGGTTCGTAGATCGACGTCAATTGTCTTGTAGGTAAAAGGAAGGCAACTTTCAACTGGTCTTTAATTGTAGGCCGACATTCGTTCTCGACAGACCTTTAATAGGTAGTTCTTCTTTGAGTGAAAGTGGTTCAGAAGTTGATTAGAGATCCCAATCGCCGACCTTACAGACGATGGACCAAATTCTCACTGCCAAATAGGCGAAGATTCTCCAAATTTATGGCGATTTGGGAGGCTCAGAAGGATCGGGGGCTTTTCCTTCCAAAATCGTTATACAAATTTCCTGGGCCCCTCCATTGGTCAGAAAACACATTCTTATCGCTGATAAGAATCAAGGCTTTGGGAGCCGGTTTTGAAAGTAATGAAAAAGGTTGGAGTGAACAAGTTGTGAGGTTTCCCCCCAGCTTTTATGGCACCATGGAAAGAATAATGGTGGTGGAATTCCTTTTTATATTTTCCAGTTCTCTCGTTAGTCAGAAAATATATTCTTATCTCTGATAAGTATCAAGGCTTTGGGAGCCGGTTTTGAAAGTAAGAAAAAAGGTTGGAGTGAGAATTGGAAAAATAGGCTAGAATGTCAACTTGTAAAACATTGTTCTCAAATTAAATTTCAATAAAATACAAACTGCTACCCAAATTCGAACAAAATATAGTATGTGGTTTTGCTAGGCTAAGCATGTTGTATACATGTCAAAAATAGAAGGAATCGGTTTGAAAACTACTGTACTTGATGGCATATAAGGCAAACTTTTTGTAGATTCTTATATGGGAAGTTGAGTTATATGATGTCAATGTAGATTAGTCATTCTTATATTTAACCTAGCGACGCCGTGCTCGTAATACTAAATACAAAGTGGGGGGATTTGGGACCCCTTCAATTAAATTGCGTGTATTTTGTTCGGGAACAATTCCTCAAAATTTTGGTTAGCATTTCATGCATAAATAAGTCAAAATTTCTAAATTCAGCGTTCTAAAACCCGCCAGATGAACGTTCAATGAAAATTGTTTGCTATTTTGTGGTCTGCCTTGCGGCTGATATCGCTACGTATTTCCAACGGTCTGGCGTAACTGATAACGGCTCGTAATGAGAAATCGGGGAGCTGAATTCGAATTCCAGTCAGGTTCGTTAAATTTATTTATGTGCAAATACCCTTAGGAAAGATATAAATCTTTTTGTCCCTAGCTTTAGGATGAATAGCAGGACAGACTGGGTCCTATAGCTTCCAGTCTTCCGCAGAAAGAGACGATAGTCTAGTGCGGGAAGATCTTTTGCTTAGTCAGTCATGAATCGAAAGAAACATGATCACCCAAGCTTGTATGACACTTAACTGACGGACTGGAAGTCGGAGTTCGAGCCTAAGGGATAAAAACGTCAGTTTTGAATGCTGATTTTTTTTTTTTTTTTTACTCAAGCAAGTCTTCCTTACTAGGACGATTGGCGTAACACAATCTTAACGCAACCACCATTTTTTTTATTCGTACTGATCTAAGCTTAGAAAATACCTATTTTTCTGGCTGTTTTCCTTTAGTCGTCCTGAATATTATTAAAATTTATCCATTATCGTATGATGTTTGGAACTCCTTCTATATAAAAATGACTAAGCCCCAGCAAAAAACAAAGTTGATTTGTACGTAAGAAAAACACTGATAAAGAATGGGTGAGTCAGAGACAAGTCATGATACGACGGCATGGGGTGGGGAGGATGAAGCCGTCAGCTGCACCCAATTTAGTCATGTGAGCAACTAGTAATGCAAAGATCTGAGCCATAAAGAAAGGCTGTCTTAGCTGAATACCGTCTAAAGCTGAAATTATTGCATGGAATATAATATATTCTACATAAGGATTAGCAGGCGCACATGATTGTGCGTCTAAATATAAAAAGAGGCAGTTATGCGTGTGTTGGTTACAACCAAACGTCTTAATAGATTCTGCAAAGGACAAAAATAAAACACAAGACATTGCCGGAAGCAATGCAAGCTAGTCTTGCAGGCCATTACTACTGGTGTATGTTCGATCCTAACTGACTGCCGTTTAATCTCGTATTAGAATAAGTATTACTGGTACCCAGCCGTGGAGCGATAATTACCGAACTCATCTGGCTGACCATTTCTACTGTAGTGATCTCGAATCTTGCTGAGTGCCCTATACTTTTCGTGTTGTGTAAACTTACTAAATATCAATAATACTGAATGCCTCAACATGCTGTATTGGCTAACAAGCTAATCTAACAGAATAATTACTATTAATTCATACTCACTTGGCGCTTCATAAACTTTGAGTCAGACTAAGTTCAGCATAAGAACTAACTAAATTTATAGATGCCTATAACTCTGAGATGAGTTATGATTATTTACATTATTCGGACTGTTATCCTCATCTTCCTTGCCAGAGTCACGACGTTTCGGTCGTTATTCGCTCCGGCCTTCTTCAGGTGATTGGAATTTCAAAACGAACCTTTTATTTCGTCCACCGAAGTAGATTGTTCTCATTCCACGTGCCACGTGCCATTTATTCACGGAAGAAATCAAACTTTCTGAATTTTAATAAAATCCTTCCTCGTCTCTTGGTATGTTTATCGGGCTATCTCTTAACTCTTCTAGCTTCTTATAGTGTCACACCTCTTTCGGTATAGCTATCGAGCTATCCTTTAACACTTCCAGCGTCTCATAGTGTCATACATCTGTGTCAGTTTTGTTCCAAGTATTTATCGAAGACAAAATCGAAAGGCCAGAGATGGTACAGAGCTATCGTCGAAATGCTAAAACGCTATCTTTAAATACCACAGTGGAATATGACTACATCATTGAATATACCGAGTATTTCCATGTTTACCGATTTTTCTTAGTCAACCCTCGCTACATGCAAGTATTTTTAAATTCCTTAAACACAAAGAAAGTATAACTAAAACATAAAACTTAAGTCATTATTTTTTTACTGCTGTTTCTTTCGTCCCAATTTCACTTGAGTAATTGCGAAACATCGCAACTATTCTCGGTCATCGTTAGTAAATGACATACTAAGCAGTTACGAAAAAACTAAATGAAATTAAAATAAAAGAAATACTCACCAAAAAGGGTTATTTTTTTTTTTTACAATAAGGTTCACCATGTACAAGTGAGCCACTCGTGGTAGATGATTACGTTAAGAGGCACTTTGTGTGGATAAGAGGAAGATAACAGTTAACCCTAGACTTGAACAGATTGTAGTGATCGAGGAAGCATCCTCTTGGAAGTCGGTTCAACAGAGCTATGGTTCGCGAGAAGAGGCTGTTCGAGTGGAACTTACTTCTCATTAGTGGAATACAGAGGGAGTGTGGGTGGCTTGCTACTATGTAAGTGGCATGGCGTATCCTTGCCGTGAAAATTATAGTTGGCAATGTAAATAAAATTCAAGGCAATCTAAGACATCTAAAATTATTAATATATAATAAATATTTTTATATTTCAACGTATTTGCGCTAAATAAAACAATACTTATTTTAAGTGACCAAATTTTTTAGCTATTTCCTTCAAAAAATATTACCAAAGTTAGAAATTAAATTCTCTTATGTAGAAAAGGCATTAAATAGTAAAATGACAAACTCTGGCAAAGTTTAACCTTCGTGCCCGCACTAAGACAGCGCATCAAAAGGAAAGTTCTCCCTTGACACCGCTATTATTTTGTACTACCTTCACTCTCTCGGCAATGTTTATTGTTTTAAAAAAGCGCGGCAAAGTGTGTTCACGTCGGGAGGTCAAGAATGTGGACAGGTGGTAGAATTTTCTTTACTGAAAACTTTTAAATAAAACGAACTGACTCAAGGGTATAGAACAAATAATATATTTTTATTGATTTTCTTTAGAGTGACGAATGAGTCCTTTGATATTCAATGTCACAAAAATGTTCGTTTATAAGACGGATATTGGTAGTATGCTTGGGTAAAGTCCGGAGGTGAGAGTTTTAAAGTCAGAATATAATATGAGCAGTAGTAATATTAGAAATAGGTCAGTGTCAATTTATTGTATTTTTCTTGGACCTAAGCAGGACAGAAATATCATCAGGAGATGACCTCTTAACGACTTTTTCACTGGTCACACGCGATCGCAGTTTCGCTGCGATCGCGTCTCTGTTCGTCACTATCATCGTCATTTCTACTTCTAGCTCAGAAGTGTCAGCTTATACCATTTTGACCCGGCTTCAAGATTCAGGCGCGAACATTGGTTTCGGCTAACATCAAAGGTCTGTGTCAATTTTTTTAATTGGTCCAAATTATTTTATTTTCAGGGGTTTCTTTTTCTTTCTTTTTTTTATAACGGAAGTTATACGTGAAGACTCCATGATTTTTGGTGTTTTTCAGTCACAAATAAGTAAGCTCTGACCCTGATATATATATATATATATATATATATATATATATATATATAGATAGATAGATAGATAGATAGATATGAAAATATATAGAAAATAGGAAAGAACTGGTTAGATAAATAATCCAAAGTTCCTTAGTATTTTAGTTATTATTTTTAAAAAATAGTGCTCGATACAAAAGTAGAGCATAAATATAATTATTTATTTAAAAGTATGATTCCAACTCGCGACATAAGAGGTCTCATGTTTCAAAACAAGAGCCGAAAACTTCAAAGTAAAAGTAAGCTCTGTTCCATCTTCAAGCGAAATTTTTTTGGAATCTATATATATATATATATATATATATATTCAAATGAGAAGAAGATCAGATGGAGTAAAATTCCACTGTTCATAGCATTTACTTTTTTTTTAAAGTGCTCAATACAAAATATAGCAATATATTATTATCTTTATTATAAGAGATTATAATTAAAAAAATATGTTGAAATCGCTGCACAAAAGCTTTCATGTTTCAATACTTTGATTGTACTTCTTCAGGCGATGGTAAGTAACTAGTGATTAAATGATTTTTAAGAAAATTTAAAAATAAATTATTACCTCTTTTCCGAAAGTTAAAGGAGGGGACATAAGGTTAGAATTAAAAATAGACTTGTGGGTATGTCTTGATTAACCAATTAAATGTCTGATCTACGGTAAATAGAAAAGTAAGCCCAGAGGGTGGAGGTGGTTGAGTTATTTTTCATGTCACCATAAACCGGAACATAGACATGCCATCATTGACGATTGTGAAAAATAAGTCAGCGACAAATTTATCGTCTATGATGGCCTATCGATGTTTTTAGCACAACTGTAGCTGACTTTGGCGTTGTTTTTATTGAAAATAATTGTAGGTTTGTGGGTGTATATCTTATCCCTCATGATCGCATGATGAGAGTCTATTTTTTTTTTTTTTGTCGTCGGAGGTCATCGGAAAACTAAAGATACAATACCAAAATCCCACTTGGTGATATATGTCACGTGAGCGTAGTTGACAGATTCTTACTCGCTTTCTTAGGAGGTCGTTCTGTTTGTTGTCAAGCGACTGCAAATTCATTTCCTGTCCTCTCTTAGGCGAAACAAGACTTAGACCAGATAGATACTAAGACAAACCAAAAGAAGAAGAAGACGAAACACAAAGACAGCGTGTCTCTTATTAAATTTATTATAAGTCTGATTTAACAGTTAACATTCAGGGCCATGTCAAAATATATATACATATACATGCATACACACACACAAACACACACACACATATATATATGTAAATACATGTATATTATATACACATGCATATATATATATATAAATACATACATATATATATACATATATATATATATACGTATATATATATATATACATATACACACATATTTATATATATACACATATATATGTATACAGACGTATATAGATACACATATACATATATATACACACATATATGTATATACACACACAATTCAAATAATTATATGTACACACACATACATATACATATATGCAAATACACGTATACTAACATACACACACACACATATATATATATATTCACACACAAACATATATATATATATATATACTTGCATGAGAGATAGAGGGGCTTTAATTTATTGACTATAAAGCCAACTACTTATTGATGCTGCTACCTCATCGTGTAAGGTGGTTATGGGAGTGATTAACCGAAATAATCACTTGCTTCTTTGTCAAGCATCATCGGGATAGGATCACTTTCTAGGTAAAAACTATTAGATACCTAGCTCTTTTGACATACTGGTGTGATATCGAGTACAGCTCTTACTTTGGTGTCCCTTAGAGAGAACGCATTACATATTAGGGTCACCACAGATCAATTCCTCTTAGATCAAATGTTCCCGATCGATATTAAATTCGATTCACACCTCTATATTTTCTGTCGTGAATCCTATACGACAATATTTTAGCAAATATATTCTTAAACAGCTGTATAATATATAAATATGCTTGTTACATGTTTGCAGCTGAAATAATCGATTAACGGATATTGTCAGAGTGCCGTGCTAGGATCTGTATTGCATTTTTCGGAGCAACAGAATTCATTTGACTTTAAACATAACGGTTTTTTTTGTTGATATAAGCACGGCATCCCCAACATAACATACAGGGAGAGGTAGATCCATGCCTTTCCTAAGCGTATTAGTGCAATTTGAAATCAGTTTTAACAAATTTAGTAAAGGAGATTGAACATAAAAGATGCTTCACTATAGATAGCTGTGCCCCAAACCATAAGACGCTACAAAACTGTCATATTAATCTAAGAATTCAAGTCATGTTCCTAAATAGCCTCGTCAGATCCAAACTTATATGGATGTCCAACTTATTCAATAATGTCTAAACTATCCGCTACATACAACCGTTTTTCTTAGATCAATGATTAAAATGGCTTCAAGCAAAGCAATCATCCAAGTCAAAGAAAACTATCCTTCATCAGATCTCATAAGCTGACGCTACAGAATCACAAGCAAAGAACAAAAACCGCATCACCTGAAGCAGCAACAACTAAAATTCAAAGTATATGTAACTAAAAGAAAAATAATTACATTATAAAGACGTTGATTTTTCAACTTTAGCTTAAACAAAAGGTTCGCAAAGTCTCCCATCAGTACTAGAAAAAATTGATAACAGTAAACTTGAGAAACCTATTTTTCTGAAAAAAGAAAATCTCATAATTTTCAACCGACAGTAACGCCAACTGTTCGATCAATGAAAGCCAAATGGTTCATTGTAAAGAAACAGCTAATGTCACCATATTGGAACAGCGGAAACCATATTGCTTGTCAAAGAGGAGATCATGGGATGTAAGGTGCTTAACCACTTCAGCATTGATTAAAGCTTCAAAGACTTTACTAAAGAGTGGTAGGAGATTGATAGGACGGTATTTAGAGGGGTCAGAAGGGTCTCAAGAGACAGATACAACAGATGGGGGCTTCCATTACCTCAGTCGAGATTTGAACTCGGTTTGCCGATTTTATGGTCCGTTATGTTGGTCGTTAGGTCAACTCTGCACCTTCTATTCACAAGGACAAGATTTTTTTTCTGTTTTAAGCATTTCACCCCAAGCAAGTCGGGAGTGCCACTAGCACGCAAGGGGTTACAAAGAGTGGGTGCAAAAGTAAAGAGACGTGATAGAGGAAAGGATGAAGAGAAGGATAGGGAATAGATTAAGGCATCTGATGTCGATTGACATTGCATTTGAATATTTGGATATTATAGCTATCAGGGAAGCAACTAAGAAGAGGAAGTTCTACAGACGGGAAGCGACTGCAAATTCATTTCCTGTCCTCTCTTAGGGGAAACAAGACTTAGTCCAGATAGATAGTAAAACAAACCAAAAGAAGAAGAAGAAGACGAAACACAAAGGCAGCGTGTCTCTTATTAAATTTATTATAAGTAAAGCATTCCTATGGGCAATGGCAGCTGAGCAAGCAGAAGAGAACCAAGGAGGTGAGCACGATTTAACTTTATATTTCCTTGAGGGGATGAAAGCCTCGATTCCAGCTTTTACCCAGGAAGAAACCTAGAAAGCACAATTTTGAACGGAGATTAAAGACTACATTCCAGGGGATATCGCGAAGGAAATCCCAGAACGATTCCCAGTCTTCTCTTTGATAACAAAAAGATGTTCTGTTAGTAGGAGGTTCTTTGCTGGGGGAGGAGCAGAAGTAGATGTTGACAGACACTACAGCATGATCAGAGCTGCGTGGCACAAGAAGACTCGGGGAGTGAGGTGAAACAGAGATCGAGAAGGGAAGCCTTACCATCCTGGTTATTGAGGAAACGTGTGGGAAACTCAACCATTTGTGTGAGGGATTGAGTGATTAAAAAGTTAAGGGTTTGTATGCCAGCAAGGTCAGTTACAGAGTTTTTAAGCCACTTGGTATGGTGGGCGTTAAAGTCACCAAACACAAATATATGTGCAAACGGATGAAGACAGATAGACTTGTCTATATTGTCGGAAATGCTATTGAGTACACCACAGTCTTGGGGGAGATAGAGAGCGATAGAGGAAGAAGACATAGCTTACAGCATTGAGGAGAGATAGATGAAGACACATGTATGAATGGTCTGCAGATTCGAGTGAGAGCTCCTTAGCCAGTGGGAGATGGTCCTTGGCGTAAACTCTCAGGCTGTGCATGTGGGTTTGAGAGTCTTTTCTAAGGAGAGGAAGGTAACCGGGGATCGAGAAGTCAGAGGAGGAGATAAGGTTAATCTCGCGAAGAGCCAGTATATCGGGAGACTTCTCAATGAAGAACGATTCCATAGTTTGATTTTATTTTTCATTTTTTTTAATCTAGTTACTTCCAAGGATCTGGCGTTGTTTTAAAATTGATTTTGAACGTGAATGTTAGTATAACTTTAGATAATCTGGATGTGATGTTTAAAAAAAGTCACTTTCAATCAGACTCATTTGAATGATAACAACAGGATAATTCTAGGTCACCATATAAAAACAGATAGTTGGGTTTTTTCACTAATTTTCTATGCAAACCTCAAGGGAACCATTTTCAAGAACAAAAAAAAACTAGCTTAATGGTGTCCTTAAGTCTACGACTGTGTCTTATTTACGAAATGGTTGAGCATTTGCTATTTATCGGTGTTCATTCACATCTAAAAACAAAGATCTCAAATGCTAGTTTTGTAGGTAAGCAGCTAAGATCTTCTCTATTTGAATGGCTATCTATGGTATTCATACGTCGATTTCCCATTCACTCAATGTTGTGCTGTGCTAAGCTACGCAGAATTAATATCGACACGCATCATAATCTCCAGAAATCAAATAAACACTTCAACGACGTTTATTAAACATAGTGCAACAGTTTTATTGTCGTGCAACAAGCAGTAAATTCCGTAAATACCTGTTTACAGCCGTGAAACTAGAAGTATTGGTTCATTTGAATACTTCAGACTGAAATCTAATTTGTGTTAATGAGTTAACTAGTGTAGATTCAGACGTTTATAATCGGGGTAAAATCCAGTTCTTGTGAATGCATCATTAATATACCATTTAATTGGCTGAAGAAAAGGGAGGCGTGGCTTATAAAATAATGCTTTTTTTTATATTAGATGCGTGGGAGAAATTTGCGAACATACAAAATCAGAATCATCGATTCCAAAAGAAACGAAACACGTGTAACAGAACCCGAAACGGGTAAACTGAAATGAAACGTTATTCGTGAATCCACGGAAAAGATTTTCCGAGATGTTAGCAAAAGTTACACTTTCGATATGAAAGAAAATAAATAAGGATTTCTCAATACATTCAAAGAGCACTTTCAGCATATATGAAATAAGACCAGTAGGGAAAATAGTTGCTCATCTGGTGGAAACGTTTACCAGGCTGTAATGTCAGTATTAAATATACTGGTAGCATTTAAAAAAGTATCAATGTTTCGGACAAGGCTTTATTGTATCATACCTATTTATAAGTTACACAATTTACCTAATAACTGAGAATAAGAAAAGAAGAATCCTAATTATAAACCAAACGGAAAGGCTATTAAATTATCTATCTATCTATCTATCTATATATATATATATATATATATATATATATATATATATATATATATATATATATATAATTTAATTGAAATTAAAAAAACAGACAACCTTAAAGATCCATTGATTATATTTTATTTCCCCAGAAAAGTGGTTTTTCCTGGTTCCTCAGATCACATTTCCAAGATGCTTGGAAATGTGATCTGATTTAATTTTAATCAAATTAATATTCACTGTGGTTTTACATTGAGCTCCCTGGATTACATCTTCCTTGGGATCATCTATACGGATTACCAAACATTTTATTACATATATATATATATATATATATATATATGTATTTGGTTGGATAGATGTGAGTTTGTCTGACGATCGCTAAAGCGTGAAACCCAGGGTCACAAACTCACATCTATCCAACCAAATATGTTAGCTCTATCTCTGATATTGAGCGCTTTCTAATAAGTACCATGCGTATATAATATATAAATAATTATACATATATATATTTATTTATATTTATATACACTTTTCACACACACATATATATATATATATATATATATATATATATATATATATATATATATATATGAGTTAAATTTGTCACTTAGCTGATTGATGTTGCCTTCAACATCCTGACTCCAGATTTTTGTAAACGGACCTGTTCGTCTACTCTTCAGGGTGTATCAGCAATTTACTGCTTATATTTTTTCTTTTTATAGACATTCAGAACTGGTGTAAATTTTCTTCTGTATTTATCTCCGCTCACTTCCGTCTGCATGGATGTGCGTTGTAATCATTTTGCCCTTATTCTTTTGTTTTTTTTAAATTCTCTGTAGAAGACATAGTCTGGTTTTGATCCGACTCTAGATATGTAATCTATTTTTAGTTATTTAGTTTTTTTTATAGGTATTTTAGTTTTTTCCTATGGAAGTTGTATTTCGTTTATTTACGTTTTTATATAAATAATTGGTATTAACACTTAGACAATAATTATTTTATATATATATATATATATATATGATACCAATGATGTTAATGCTTAAATAGTAAACACTTATACATACGCATGCTCACAGATACATACACACACACACACACATATATGTATACATACACATATTTATGTATGTTTACTGGGTTATTATTTTGTTTTTTAATTTAGCTTGGTGACAAGTATTAATTGTAGGAGGTTAGATTTATAATTAAATTTGTTATTGTTAGAATTTATGTGCATATATCTGTAATTATACGCCTGTGTATACGCACATGTACATATCCATTCCCGCGCGTATATAGGCATATGTATGTACACAAAATCGCGCGTACGCGGGTATATGTACACTTAAGTCTGTGCTTTGTTAATAATAGGCTAGTGAATAAAGGAAGTTATTTAATTTTAAATACTTTTACGCATACATATATGCATATATATATATATATATATATATATATATATATATATATATACACACTTCCGCACACCTACGCACGCACGCTGCACCCACGCACGTATATGTAATTATTAAGTAGTGTATGTAATTAAAGTAAGTGTATGCTTATATCATATATTAACTTTTATTTAATGTTTCATTTTTATTTAATGGCTAGTAGTTTATTAGTTTTTCCTTTTATTATATATTGAGGTATTAATTATGGTGGGTTAGGTGTGTTCATATTATTATATTTGTGGCTCTAGACATCTCTGAAGCGTTTGATAGGGTTTTGGCATGTCGGCCTTCTTCGTAAGGGATACGGTATTACAGGACGATTATTTGACTTATTACAATCATTCCTCTAAAACTTGAAATGAAAGTCGTCCTTAACAGGTTCTTCTCCAGCTCGTTTATCGCAAACGCTTGTGTTCCCCCAGGCTCTATCCTGGGCCCTACACTGTTCCTGATCTTCATCAATGACCTTCCCGATATCATCAGTTCCTAAGTAGGCATCTACGCGGACGACACTACTATTTACTCCTACCTCAATTGTAAATCTGGTATCGTTGACAAAACTAACCTGGCTGCTGATCTCGAAAAGGACCTCCAATCTGTGGTTGACTGGGGCCGGAGATGTCTTATCAATAGCAAATCCGATATCGCTGACAAAACTAACCTGGCCGTTGGTCTCTAATCTTTTGTTGACTGGGGCCGGAAATGGCTTGTCAATAGCAAATCCGATATCGCGGACAAGACTAACCTGGCCGTTGGTCTCTAATCTGTTGTTGTTTGCGGGAAGGAAATGTCTTTTCAATAGCAAATCCGATATCGCTGACAAAACTAACCTGGCCGTTGGTCTCTAATCTTTTGTTGACTGGGGCCGGAAATGGCTTGTCAATAGCAAATCCGATATCGCGGACAAGACTAACCTGGCCGTTGGTCTCTAATCTGTTGTTGTCTGGGAGAAGGAAATGCCTTTTCAATAGCAAATCCGATATCGCTGACAAAACTAACCTGGCCGTTGGTCTCTAATCTGTTGCTGACTGGGGCCGGAAATGGCTTGTCAATAGCAAATCCGATATCGTGGACGAGACTAACCTGGCCGTTGGTCTCTAATCTGTTGTTGTCTAGGGGAAGGAAATGTCTTTTCAATAGCAAATCCGATATCGCGGACAAAACTAACCTGGCCGTTGGTCTCTAATCTGTCGTTGACTGGGGCCGGAAATGGCTTGTCAATAGCAAATCCGATATCGCTGACAAAAACTAACCTGGCCGTTGGTCTCTAATCTGTTGTTCACTGGGGCAAGAAACGGCTGGTTAACTTTAATGCATCCAAAACAAAACTGCTCTCTTTTACATACCACAGAGAAACCTCTCTGGCCTTCCATCAGAATGGCTGATTCTCAACTCCTCGGGAGCGTTTCGTTACGCTTGCTTGGTCCCATGCTGTCTACTGATATGAGGTGGAACAAATACATAGACTTCATCTACCGCAAGGAAAATTGGTTCTCTATGTCGTGCCAGAAAGTTTTTCTTGTCTGAGCCCACCCTTCAAATCTATAAATCAACCATCCCTCCTTGCATGGAATATTGCTGTCATATATGATCTAGTGCCCCCGCTGTACATCTCGATACACTCGACAAAATCCAGAAACGAATATGCAGTGTGATAAGTCCCGATCTGGCATCTGTTCTACAATCGCTTTCTCACAGACATGCCGTAGCTTCCCTTAGTCTCTTCTACAAGTATTTTCCCAACAACTATTCCGACTAGCTATTTTCTCTGGTTCCCAGACTACATGAATTTACACGAGCTACTAGACTGTCATCTCGGATATATATAACTGTCGAAACAGTTAAATGTAACCGTCTCTTCTACTAAAGCAGCTTCTTCTTTCGCACTTCCCGTCTGTGGAACTCCCTTCCCCTTGCTTGCTTCCCCGATAACTATAATTTTCAAATATTCAAGTATAATGCTAATTGACATCTGATTCCTTGATCTTATTCCCCGTCCTTCTCTGTATCTTTTCCTCAAACATGCCTCTTTACTCTTGTTCTCAATCCTCTGTAACCCCTTGCGTGTCAGTGGCACTCCCGCCTTGCTTGGGGTCAACTGCTTAAAAAATTATTTTAAAGTTTGTATTATATTTTTTAAGTTTATATTAATTTTATTTGTATTTATTTGTTTCTTTTTAGTTAGTGCTTAGATGGCAAAGTAAATATTTTTTTTATATGCCTGCATTTGCTGATTATTTCCTTTTTCGTGTTTAAGAGTTTATTTTGGTTTTTAACACTAATTATTGCTAATTTTCTCTCTAAGCATAATTTAAAATTTTTGCTGTTAATACTGTATGGGGCTGCTCTTTTTATAATTTCCCATTTGATTTTGGCGGGCCTGTTGTTTTCATTTTGGCGTCATATGTATTTTGATAGGGTTGTATCCTTTGTGTAATTTTTTTCTTTCAAATTACATTTCGTGACTATTGTATCTTTCGTTAAAAGTTGTTGTTTTTTTTCTGTGATCCCCTATGTAAATTTTGTCGTTTGTGTTAATGTTATTATTTACGATGGCTTTGTATATTATGTTATTGTTTAAGCATTTATTGTTAAGAAGTCAGTTTTCTTTGTTTCTGAAGTTACATTTAATGGTGTTATCTTATTGTATCTTATTGTTGCTGTAATTGATATTGGTCTTGATGAGTATTTTTATAGGTGATTAGTGATTTTTTCTCCATGTTATTCATGTACTGTAACTAGTTTTGATTGTATTTTTGTTGACAAATTTTCATAATTTGGAGTTTTTAGTGGGCGTGTTTGTCAATTAATTTGAAGAATATTTTCCATATTTTTGTTTTTTATTGTATTGTAGATTTTTCTGTTGCTTTTGTTTTAATTATTTTCGTTTTTGTATTATAGTTTGTTTGAATATCCGCTGATTTTTAGTGTTGAGTCATATGTTTTTTTGTTTTTTTTTCTAGAATTTGTTGAAATTCTTTTATTTATAGATACGGGTATTTGTTTAAATATTGTGAAGGGTGGTTAGAATCTTTATTAATGGATGTTGGGTTATTGTTCGGTTTTCTGTCTGGTTTGTAGGTTCCATCGTTTATGCTGAGTAATATATCTAATAAATTTACTCTTTTTTTATATTATATCTATTGTAAATCCTAGTCTTTTGAAGGTTTTTATTATTTCTTGTTTTACTTTTTCTTTAGTTCTGCTGCTACAGTTTCTTAGAATTAAGAGACTGTCGTCCCTGTATAGACTATATCTTTTTTGTTAATAATATTTGTTAATTTATTATGTATAGGCACATGAGTTTCTATACTTCTGTACCATCGTAGCTAACATTATTACGTTAAGATTATTGTTGTTATTATTTTGGCATTTTTTACATATTTTTTATTCTGGTATAGTGTTTAACTATAGCTATGGCCTCATTGAGGATATTGACGTGTCGTTTTGCTAGATTAAATTTGTTGTTTAATGTATGTTCGTTAATAGATGGGTAGAAATATTGTATGCCTAATTGTATGAAGGAGAAGTTTTCTTTATTACAAATTTTTGTTAAACCTATTGATTGTAACTTCATTATTTTTACATTGGTTTATATATAGTGAGATTCTTATATATATATATATATATATATATATATATATATAGTGGGGGAATCAAATATTCGTAGAGATATAAATTTTTAATTTATTGTATTTCCTACTGTAGAACAATCACGCGGTCAAGATAAACACCCAGTTGTGGAGCAAGTTGAGTGAATAATAACTCAACCTTGAGAAAGAGAGCTATTTATGGTGCCATGGAGCATCTCATTGTGCTAAAGTGGGATAGTCCATTGCTTGGGCTGTGATTGGCTGCTGGTATATGAGTGGAGGTATTTCTGTATAAATACCAGCTTGATTCATCAGTTAGTTTGTAGGGTTTGTATTGAGTTACAACCTGCTTTATTTTTGCCTGTCAGCTGGACGCTAGCTGGGACCCTTACGCTGGTAAGTGCTGTTTATTGTATTGTTATTCTACATCTCCTTCCCCACCATCGCGTGTGGGTAGTGGCCTTTGGGGAGGGATGAGTTCCTTTAAACCTGTCTAGTTGTGCGGAAGTAGTCTGGACAATGCCCGAGGGGGTTTTGACCGCGTGATTGTTCTACATTCTACTGAATAATCATACTTTTAATATAATTAACTGTAGACAAATGCATAACAAGTAATTATTTATAGGAAACAGAAAGAAAAAATTGATTTAATAGAAATAAATCCCATTTATCCATTTTAATGGGTGAAAAAAGTATTCGTCCAATGCAAATTTCAGATTTTAAAACTTTTAAATTGCTTTAATATTCTGGATTATTCAATTCGAATATTCTGGAATGTTCCAATAATGTTATTAGTAATTTTTAACCTAAAAATACAAACAAAATATTCTGTAATTAATATTCATATAGGAAGATTTTCATCATGGAAAGAGGTAAAGAATTGACAAATTCATAAAAAGAACTGATTCTTAAGCTCTGGAAAGAAGGTAAAAGTTACAGGAAAATCAACTCGAATATTCCATTTAATACCATTCATGGCAAAGTATAAAAACTCAAACCTGTTGAAAAGCAAAGAAGAACAGGTTCTCCATGAAAGTTTCTGCAAGCTCTTCGAGGAAATTAATGCGTCAAATTGAACAAAATCCAATGGTTACTCGTCGAGAGTTGCAGGATAATTTGTTTTCATCAGGAATTTCTGTCATTAAATGGACAATAAGCAATGAAATTCATAGGAACTATCTAACACCAAACTCCCCTCGGAAAACCCCACTGCTATTGAAAAGACAGAGATGCCAGGTTGAAATTCGTTCGTGAACATAAGGATAAGGAAAATTGTTTTGAGAAAGAGTATTATGAACAGACGAAACGAAAGTTGTTTGGATGTAATTCTAGAAATCATGTATGGAGGAAAGATAGCGATGCGATCAAACAAAAGAACACATTTCCAACTGTGAAATTTGGTGGTGGCAGAAAAAGGAACTGGCAAAATATCAGTAATAGATGGTAGAATGAATGCCGCAGCATATCAAAATATTTAATCCTTACCCCACTGGACTCACGCACTCCACCGGACCGGCCGTTGGTCCGGTATGGTCCAGTATTACAGGTTAAACACAAGTCTCCGGCCACGTTGTGATTTTTTTTTTATCCTGGAGAGTGGTCATAAGATCGTACAAAATCCGGAAGCTTCCCGTTAGTCCACCTGCGAGTTGAGTTCGTCGGATGAGAATTGGGTTAACAGAAAAATAAATAACCAAGTCGATTCGATTTTAAAAGGACAACAGTTATATATATATATATATATATATATATATATATATATATATATATATATATATATAAGCAAACACACACAAAAAAATAATTCTTGTTGCACAAGGTTGAATGTTTTTGTATGTAAACAATAACCAAACAAACACAATAGTCCGAATAATTTCGGTAAGGATGGATGTGGCCTTCGTTTTAACCCTTTTTTGTCTGTTCTTAGCGCAACTACTACAACTTTCCCGTACACAGTAGACATAACAATATTGGTAGTATTCGTAGTAGCAGGAGTAGCAATACCTAGATGCTAACGGCGGTAATTCGCTCTTCGCTTCCTGTTCAGCAGTACACAGCGGACGCTTTCTTTACATCTCTCACATCACTCCACTCAGTTCGACTGCAGGCGAAGACAGACTAACCCGAACTCTCCTTTTTCAATCTCCGACATCTCTCCACTCAGCTCGACTGCACTCGAAGACAGACGAGCCAATACTCTCTCATCTTCCGGTTGTCTCCTCTTTATATAGAGAACTGGGCAAAATGAGAGAATGTAGAAAAGAAAAGAATTACATGGTCAGATTGCTGGCGGTCGGATTTTAGCAAGATTCGATTTCTCATCAAATCAGTATATGATGTCCTACCGAGCCCAACAAACTTGCATATATGGGGGAAGAGTGAGACCCCCAATTGCCAACTATGTGCAAGGAAAGGATCCTTACAACACATCCTCAGTGGTTGCCTAAAAGCTTTGGGTAATGGTCGGTACCGTTGGTGTCCCGACAAAGCCCTCAATGCAATTGCGAACGAGGTGACTAAAGCTATAAGGGCTAGTAAGCATCAACCAGGAAGAAATTGAATCAGATTAACTTCGTAAAGCTGGAGATAAGATACAGAAACAAGAGAGAGAGAACGGGCCTGTTATCTTCCGCGGGAGATTGGCAGTTGATTGTAGACCCAGCTGAAGTTCCCCAGACACATAGTCGGATCTGATATTGCACCCCGACAACACAAAGCAGTGCATTATTTTGGAACTGCCTGTGTCATGGGAGGAATATATTACACTAGCTAATGAGAGAAAGAGGTCCAAATACCAAGAACTGGTTGAACAATGTCGGCAGAAGTCATGGAAGATATACTATGACCCCGTAGAAGTTGGTTGCAGGGCCTTTGCTGGACAGTCGTTGTGCAGAGCTCTAGCAAAAATAGGCATAGTGGGGGCAGTTAGGGTGAGAGTGCTGAAGGACATTACCAACGCAGTTCTAACTGCACCAAAATGGATTTGGCTTAAGAGATCAAAGCCATGGAAGAAATGATGAGGACGATAAGGGAAATCTCAGAATCATAATTAGGAGACGGGTTACACATTATAAGAGAATATTGAGGCAATATATTAAGTTAGGGTAGTCAAACTGTTATGGATAGGGGTTGAGAATTGTTGGTGTATGTGTGTGTGGGGGGCATGGATAGGAGGTTTTTTTTCCTTTGTTTTTCGGTTACTGATTGCCATTATTTTATTATTTTTTTGTTTGCGTTTACTCGCAGTTTTATTTCAATATTAAAGCCTAATTGCATATTTATTATGAATGGAATGGGGGAGAAACAGTTTCATAGTAATAATAGTCTGGAAATTTAGGGAGTCGATGCTAGTACTAATTGGGCAGATTTATTTTGAGAAATATGTATCAGTTTGTAAATATGTGTATAGGTTACTTAATTGAGTAGATAGCATAATTATTTATTTATTTTTTGTTATTAGGTCATCGAATTATTTTAGTCAGTAAATGTCAAAACGGGGAAGGCAATTTAGATAAATTAGTATGAGTTAATTTGTAGTGAATGGTTTCGTAAATTAAAGTAAATCGGGGATAGAAGTTATGTATGTGTGTCAGTACATGTGTGTGCGTGTAGTTACATTTATGCGTGGATGCGGGAACGTACATGCAGGTGATGTGTGTGTGTGTGTGAGAGAGAGAGACTTTGTTTGAATAAGAGTATAAGGTAAGTGTTACAGATTGACCTGATAGTTAGAATAGCAAATTTCTTTTTAGAAAGTGCTAGTATAGGATAGATTTTGGATGGATAAGCATGTAGGTTTAGTTAAAGCACGACGCTTTCAAAGAGGCGGCCTGACTCGTCTAGAATCAGGTCGGAGTTGCTGTTGGAGCCGATATGAAATCGGCGATGAGAACAGTGCATCACTGAAGACCACCCTTGATGCATCTAAAATGTATGATTTAACTGTATATCATATTATATATATTATATAATATATATATTATATATAATATAATATAATATATATATTATATATATTATATTATATATATTATATATATAATATATATTATATATAAATATTATATATAATATATAACATTTATTATATACACATAATATATATAATATACATATATATATAATATATATATTTAATATTTATAAATCCTATATATACATCATATATTACAATATATATATTCAAAAGGAACACTTTGCTCTTACGTTATGTAGTTATTCACGATGCAGGAAGCTAATGCCCCATACTCTCTTAAGAATATTCCTACACCTGATAGACACGAATATATGCTTGCTTTTGCTAAGCAGGATTGAAATTTTCCTCATTAGACTGTGATGGAAAGCACTATTCGCATTGCAAAATAGTGAAAATTGAAAAAGCCCTTCGTTTCGCCTGATAAATCCTACCAAAAACGAAGTCGGCATGATTAGCTCGAAAATCTTAAAGACTATATACAACTTGTTACGATTAGCTACACAAGCAAAACAATGAAAAGTCATAAGTGAATGTATCTCCTGGTTTCATGGCATTGAAGACAAGAATGGGCATATTTTTCTCAAGTACGACATTAAAGACTTTTTCCTCAGGATATCGAAGAAAAGCCTGCTTGAAACACTAGAGTATGCAAAAAGTTTTGTGGACATCCCACTTGAACATATTGATATAATTTTGCATTGTCGCAAATCCACTTTATACCAAAATGGCGATGTTTGGGTGAAGAAGACAAACAGAAATGGCTTTGACGTCCCGCAATGATCTTTTGATGGTGTCGAATTATCAGAGCTCATGGTCTGTTTATATTAAATAAAATCAACAAAATTGTCTACTTTGACAACCATAGCTTGTACAATGATGATAGTCTAATTATTATGCCTGATAATAGAAAGGCTGACGATAAGATCAGTAAAGTGCTTTTTAAGCTTTTCCACGGCCTTAAATTTGAAATTACGGTCGAAATGAACAAAAGTTCATACAATATTTAGATGTTGAATTTAAACCCGCTGACAGCACTGCCTCTCCATACATTAAACCGAACACTATAGTGAAATATATAAATTTCAACTCCAACCACCCTCCAAGCAATATTAAGACCATCCTGTAGGGCATTGAGTGCAGACTATCAAAAATTCCTCGTCCAAAGATATCTTTAAATCAAAGAAAAAAAAAAGTATGAAGCAGTATTAGAATAGGAGGGCTCAAAAACAAATCGACATTTAATCCTCAACCCAATCAGCAAGCCAAGAATGGAAATAGGAAGAGAGATATTATCTGGTACACCACCACTTTTAATTTAGAAGTAAAAAATAATGTATGCAAAAAATTTTTCAAATTGCTCACTATGCACTTCCCAAAACTTCTAATCTACACAAAATTTTAAGAGAAATAATATAAAATTCAATTACTGCTACACCAACAGTTTACATAATATTATAAACAAACATAACACGAGGAAGTTCAAAACGGCCGTGCATAGCAACAACACCGAAACTATCCCCTGCAACTGCAAGTGACCTTTGAACTCTAGCTGTAATTCCGCGAGCGTGGTCTATAAGGCGGAAGTGGAGGATTTCACAGGGCAGAGCAAAGTCTACGTGGGATGTACAGACGGCATATTCAAGAAAAGGTAGTACAATCATATGTTCACCTTTAAACTGGAAAGCCTTAGCCTTTGTACAGAGCTGGTAAGCCATGTGTAGGAGTTTAAAAAATGTAATAAAAGCTCCGGAATGAGATAAAGTGTCTTGAGAAAGATTAAGCCTTGCTGTTGTAATGGCAGTGTTGTAGGTTGTGTCAAGAGGAAAAGCTGGCTAGGTGACATACCCGGACAAAGTCGACTTTATCATATATATACTATATAATATATATTATATAGATATTATATAATATATATTATATAGATATTATATAATATATATTATATATATATATATTATATAATATATATTATATATATATATTATATAATATATTATATATTATATAATATATTATATATATATTGCATAATATATATTATATATATGTATTATATCATGTATATTATATATCTATAAAATATATATTATATAATATATATATATATATATAAAATATATATTATATAATATATATTGTATATATATAAAATATATATTATATATATATAAAATATATATTATATAATATATATATATATATAAGATATATATTATATAATATATAAAATATATATTATATAATATATATATTATGATATATATTATATATAAAAATAGATATTATATAACATATATATATAAAATATATATTATATAATATATATTATATATATAAAATATATATTATATAATATATATATATAAATATATATTATATAATATATATATAAAATATATATTATATAATATATATATATATATCATATTATATATATAAAATATATAATATATAATGTATTTTATATATATATAATATATATTATATAATATATATATATATATATATAAAATATATATTATAAAATATATATTATATAATATATTTTATATATATAAAATATGTATTATATAATATATATTATATATATATAATATATATTATATAACATATATTATATAATATATATTATATAATATATATTATATATATAAGTAAAGAAAGGTTGCCTCTCCGTGTTTTTTTTTTTTTTTATAAATACTTTCGTGGTAATTGTTCGGCAGAGCGCTTCATTGGGATTTAGATTTTAAATTGTTTTTATCCCCACCCACAAACAATGAATTGTAGATAAGGGGACTACTTAAAACTTTCATAGAGACAATGAGGTATTATGGTGAATGTGGTAAGAATGGTAAGCAAGAATGCGTTGCTTTGGTGTAAGGAATATTGTTGTATGTTTGGGTCAGTGTTTGTGGCTAGCTAAGTTTAATGTTAAGACAGAAAAGACTATCCTTTACCTCCATTCCCTTTTGTGCCACATTTTGTAAATATTTTACAAATAAATATCGCTCTTCGCTATGGTACCTAGACTGTATGAATTTAAACGCAATACTAGGCTGGCGGCGAGATCCCATCAATTTACAGTTGTACTAGCTAGATGTAGCCATAACTTCTATGCTAACAGTTTCTTTTCTCGCACATCTCGCTTGTGGGACTCCCTTCCTGTTCCATCCTTTCCAGACAACTTTAATCCCCAAAAATTTAAATGCAATGTCAATCGCTATCTACTGTCCTCCTGATTTCCTTTTTCTCTTCCTACTCATTACTAATGCTTCTGTTCCTAATTCCTCCACATCCTGTAACCCCTTGAGTGTTAGTGGCTGTACTGCATTACTTAGATAACACCGATTATATATATATATATATATAACAATTTGGAAATTTACTATTCTCGTTCAGACTTTACTTACACTGTTCACGTGACAAATACAGAAACAATAGACTTTTTTGCTGAACACTTTCGCTGAAAAAGTGATATTGAAATGTATACACAAAATACTCACAACATCATAGCATATATTCCAAAAATACATTCGAGTTTACCTTATTCCCATCCGGTGAAGAACTGAAGCAGAATGAAATAGCTTTCGAAATAATGTGTGTCGATGGCTACCTCAACTTCCAAAAACGCGTAAAAAATAATGAAAACTCTTATAAAAAATGATAAAATCAACTATGAACAACAGATTGGCAGATTTTATATTATCCCAATGTGAAATATTTAATAACAAAAGTGATCGAAACTTAAACAAAACGAAAAAGAAACTCAATGAAATCGGCTAGACTATATACCATATATATCAAAAGCCATGGGATAGAGTCTCTTCTATTGCAGCAATGCGATGTAGGATTGATTGCACAAGACTTCTAAAGAGATGTTAATAAGACATGCAGTCTAGAAATTATATATTATTATATAGTAGTCCTTTTATATTAGTAATGCTTGCATTAATTCGCGACCACTGACAATACCTTTTTTTTCTGGATCCTCAACGCACAACACAGACCATGTGCTAAAAATTGCCCAAATTTTCGGTAACCTTGCCCCTCACTAGAATTTGCTATCTCATTATAGTTTATGATTGGAGTAAATAGAGGTGTTGATGCATTTGCTTAATAAATTTCGTGTTATTTTCTATCTATATTTCGACTGTAGTATATCAATTTTTACATTCCTAAATCGTGACTGAGCAGTGAGTTCGATCCTCACAGGGTGCCACATGACGTTTTTTTCTATGACGTTATCCTTTTATTCATATAAAGTTGCAACATCATTATTTAATTCAGTATTTTCCTGGCTTTTTACGATCTTATTTCAATTAAATTGTGTATTCAATCATGAAAGAACGATTCAATTTTGATTCGACAGGTTATTTGATCTATCCCTTTTATAACCAGTTCTTCATATTTGACACTGCATCAAACGACGCCCGATTACTGTGGCCTTGTGCCAAGCGAGGCTAAGCTTTTTAAATAACCACATTAATGATTACTATATTACTGGATTACTATATATATGGTGGAGAATGGATAACGGCTCTAATTGAGGCAATCGGAGAGCCGGGTTCGAATTCCAGTCGAGTTTATTTCATTCATTTACATGCTAATGGTAAAATAGTAGGACAGACTGGGCCCTATAGCCTTGGTTAGCCTTCAGTCTAGGAGAAGGAAAACTGTTGCTGCCTTGTAGGTCCTGCTACTGTAGAGGGTAACTTCGAAAGCAAAAATCCACCTCATGTCGCCTCAAAGAAAGGAACTTGTCCCCTACTTCGAACCGCGACAGAAAATAATGGACTCCTCGGTTATGGTGCAAGGGTTCGAACAAACACAAGACTGGGACGCGGTACGGCGATGTGGGTCTTTCTGATTTCGGGTATGTATGTATCACCTACGACACTTTAGACGACGATATTACAATTAGCAAACTTGTCTGGCGGACTTGCAAAGAATTTCATCTTGACTAAGTGCCCTATTAAATTGGCCTTGTGCCAGTTTAAGTTATATTTGTTAATAACTAACAAATATACTAGCATGTTCGTGTTAAATGTAGATTTTAGCTTTTTTATTTGTTGAAACCGTCATCTACAGCAAGGATGTAAAGAATTTAATGGGCACAAAGACAGACGTCAACGTGTTTGCTCTATTCTAAGTGAGCCATGGCAGTTCTGAGGCTCTAGGACTGGCGAAAATATTTTCCCAGCGATAATGGATGACTTTAATGAGAATTGTTATTGCTATTCAATAAAATTTAGAGAAAGAGAAAGCATACAGAACATATATATATGAGCAGGTTTCACTCACTTTTTTCTCGTGGTGTTTCTGCTGTTTTAATTCTTTTTTGTTTTTTTAAATAACGCTCATAAAAATGTAAGAACATCATGTGGATCTTAGTTAATATTTTCTCTAATACTACCCGGTTTTTCAAATTCTGAAGTATTGCTGACAAATGAAAAATCAAGGAAGAACCATGAGAATTGAAAACAGAACTTTTAAACATTTGACTCTTTCAAAAATTATTGTAGACTAGCAGTATAACCCGTCTTCGTCCGGATGTTTCATTACTGGGAATTTTTGCTGTTTAATTGGAGGAGTTTAAGTTTAAAGTCAGCCCACCCGAAAATCAATATTAGTAACAACAATTGGATGCAACTGAGGCACATCCCCAAATGGAGGGGTTAAGAATTTGAATGGGAGGGTGGCTCTGAAAAGGGCCGTTTTTGCGTTCTCAATCTTGTTTCAGCCTCACGCGCAGCAGCAGCTCAAGAGGTATTTCTCCTCAGCCGTTGAGTCCTTTGATCATCATTGTCAGCCTCGCGCGCAGTAACGTTCAGGTATGCTTATCTGGAAAGTCGATGGCTGCATTGGTCTTCGGACTCAAAACCGGCACTGAAGAATTATCTATCAAACAAAAAGAATTTCATCAAAATTGGATGAAAACTGTGGAAACGCATAAACAACATCCGATCCCACACACATTTTGAGAATTATAAATGTAGATAATATTATTGTAATAATTTAAACTATTTATTTTTTTTATTAAAGTTCTCATGAAAGATATATATCCAAGAACAGATTGTAAATAGCAAAACGTTGCTGAGAGTTATAATGGACAGGAAGTAGTGGAGAGCCATTGTCGCCAACAATATGGACTCAAAACCGGCACTGAAGAATTATCTATCAAACAAAAAAAATTCATCGAAATCGTATGAAAACTGTGGAAATGCATAAATAACATTCGATCACACACATACATACATACATACATTCATACACACATTTTGAGAATTATAGATATAAGATTCGGAAAACACGTCAAATGAAATTTAATTCCATAACCTTTCTATATCTTCTTTAACTCTCTTAGTTTTATATAAGAGTTAGACTGAATCAGGACTTCTTCTATGTGCCATGTACCTTCAGGACGTTGGCAATCATGGCTCTCCAAAACTTTCCTGTCCTTTGTAGCTCTTAATAAATTTTGTCTTTTTGTTATCTCTCCTAAACTTTGTTTCGCCATCTATTTACGCAAACTCGCTAGGTAGGTTATGTGTTGTTTTCCTCTGTCCCACTTGTTTTCAGTGTGTTCTGTGAGGATCAGATTTTCCAAGCCTTCTTTCCTCATTATATATTCTAGAAATTTCAACCGTCTTTTCCTGATGTTATGTATAAGTATCCTTTTTGTTTCCATTTTCTCTAAAATTCGCCGTTGCTCACAAGTTTCGTCCATAGTATCCTCAGCATCCTTCTGTAGAACCACATTTCTGTTGCTTCAAGTCTCTTCTTCATCTGTGTGGAAATTGTCCAGGATTCACTACCATGTCGGAGGACTGATATTACATAACAGTTCAGGACTCTTTTCTTTGTTTCTAAGGAATCTTTTCTGTTTCTTAATGCTTTACTTAGCTTTTGGAAGGCATAAAAATAGTTTAGTTTATGGCGTTACATGATACTTAGAGACGTCGATATAAGACGTTTATGTAGACGATCATGTCTGTTTGTATATACATGACGTGCCAAAAGTTAAGGGTATGTAAAGTTAATGGTAGGTGACACCACCGTACACTGACGTCATGGAAATAGCCAGATATATAACAGTTTTGTCATGTGGTGAGTCAGCTTTGAACCGATTCAGCTGTCAAAGTGTCATGCATTATTACTGTTTGAACGGGACATGATAGTAAGTGACAGATGGATGAAAGATTCCATTTCTGAATCTGTGCTGATATTTGACATACCTCAATCTACGCGGTCATGTGTGCACCGGGTGGAACCTCATTGTAGGCGCTGCTACCCATCACGGACAGCACAGTGGCCAACCGCAGGTGCTTGATAGTTGTGACCCGAGACGTCTTGCTAGAATTGTCTGCAGTAACAGACAAGCGACAATGGCCCAAATCATATTTACATTCAATGCAAGAGGTACCAGATGCAGGCCAGTTCAGGGTTCTTTCGCTTTCGAGATGGGAGAGCCTAGTGCCACACCTGGGCTAGTAACGTCTCTAATTGGACCCTGGAGAACAGGCAATGAGTTGTCCTTTTCCGTTACGGCTCCAGTTGTTTCCGAGTAATGGTAGGTTTCGGGTGTGGCGTCGACACAATAAGCTCATCATAAGCCCAATTGTCAATATGGCAGGGTGACGGTGGTTCAATAATGTCGTGTGACATGTGACACGTTATGGGTTGGATCCGTTGGTCCATATAAACACGTTACTGACCTATGATGGCTACGTTTCACTGCATCGTGCTCATTTTCACACATTCATTGACTCCATGTATCCCCAACAATGGTGGATGAACTCTAGCAGGATATTGCTCTATATTATCAGATCCTAATTACCCAGGATTGGTTTGGGTAGCATTATAGAAACTTTGGGTGAATGGTGTGGTTACTATGTTCACCAAATCGAATATATATGTCACGTAGGGGATAGGTCTATTCACACGTAAGATCCTACACCTACAAATATCAGGGAGCTATGGTCAGTTATCGAAATGGTATGGTTTTAGAAGCTTCCGACCACTTGTGATGAAAATTGTCACACTTCGCCGAGCTAGTCCAACACGATACAAAGCACATTTTTCATGACTACATATATATATATATATATATATATATATATATATATATATATATATATATATATATATATATATATATATAATAAAAAAGGCATAAATACTTATATTCCATGGTCATAATTTATTCCATTGGAATCGTAAATACGATTCAATTCATCAGACCTACAAATTCAAAAAAGAAAACAGAAAAACAACTCCGAAAAAAAATAGAATTTAGAGAGAGTGTAAGTATGAGAGTGGGGACGAATGTTAGAGCTAAAGAGAGGGTAACAGACGAGAGAAGGTGGGAGATTAAAACTTAACAGAGAGAAGTTTTAGAGAGGTGAGTCAAAGACGGTTTAAGTGAGAGAAATATGAATGTTGTCGGATGTCTAATACATTAAAGATGTCACCGAAAGGATACATTTTGTGGTGACATATATATATATATATATATATATATATATATATATATAAATAAATCAAAGCACCTTTGTCTGTCGTATTCAATGAAATGTACATGAATGCTGCCTATATATATATATATATATATATATATATATATATATATATATATATATATATATAGCATTCATGTACATTCATTGAATACGACAAAAATGCTTTTGATTTAATTTTATACAATTTCTCATGCGATCTAAAAAAATTTTCTTTCCAGATGATAAATTATATAAAACTGTCCGAATGTTCTTTTTATTCCGAACGCTTTCGGCTACAGATTTAGCCATTTTCAATGATGAAATATTTTAACTGTTAAATATGAAATAGTTTGCGGCATGTATGTATTTATATAATGTTTTCTTTTTGCTTATTTAACACTTAAAAATATTTCACCCGTGAAAATGGCTAAATGTATAGCCGAAAGCGCTCAGAATAAAAGAACATTCAGACAGTTTTATATAATTTATCATCTGAAAAGAAAAAAAAAGATTGCATGAGAAAATTGTATAAAAAACTAAATCAAAGAACCTTCTGTCGTATTCAATGAAATGTATATATATATATATATATATATATATATATATATATATATATATATATATATATATGCATGCTTAAGAAGATAGACCAAAATATTATTGCATATATGTTTTTATTTATAAATATATTTAAAAAAATAGGCCATAGAAACATAATTGATGAACACAATGTCCCATATCCCTAATTAAAATATTTGTATTTTTATTCATTTATTTTGTTAACTTTTCTACATTTTCGACTTTAACATTATTTACAGTAATTTGTATTACTTCGCAAATATTTTTGTTGAAAAAGCAAATTTTATAGTGAGAAAATTTACTCTCATAATAATGTTATGATCCAGAATGATGAGGATATTTCATCATTCTAAAAATAAACCTTGTCATCAGTGGTAGGATATTTCATTACCTTAACCCTCATCTATAAAAACCACCCTTCCACCACAAGAGAGTCAGTAGAGTAGTGTAAATTAGGCCACTCATAACAGTAGTCAGTAGTAGAGTATACGGGTAGACAAGTAGCAGTAAGAAACACAAGACTGCCAGCGCTCCGGGAAGATCGAAAACAGGCGATTTCAAATGCATCCTCACAAACGAAATTCTCGGAACCAAACCAAGTGACTTTTAAACAAAAGTGACACTGAGAACATTTTACACGCACAATAGCAATATTCTGTAATTCACATCACAAAAAGAAAATACAAATTCTTGCTATTTATGTCAACATTTTAATCTCTGTCATGTCAATCCCCTTGCAGTCAACCAATAATAACGGGGAAAATACCCAACCATCCTACCCCGTCACAAGTATGACAGTATATAAAAATATAATATATAATATGACACCATACACACACACACACACAAACACACACACACACACACACACACACACACACACATATATATATATATATACTAAGTATGATTGAGAGAGATATGAAATTAATCTCTCCCTAAACTCTACCATGTCTCTTTAACTACCCCTTTTACACTCTCTGTTAAATTATAAAAACTTACACTACCCATCAATTTTAATTTCATTTTTCGTTTCATTTCATTTTTGAAAGTGTTATCTGATGATCCGGCGTCATTTAAAAGGGCTCTGATGAAATAAATTATTATAATGGTACCTTAAAGTGGTCTGTTTTTCTTTAAAATATTAGCTCTGGATTTACATTGAGCTCTCAGGATTTCATCCTCCTTGGGATTACCCATACGGACTACCAAGTTCTTCATAACTTATATATATATATATATATATATATATATATATATATATATATATATATAAAACTTGAGTTTCTTCATATTAAAAGTCGGTATCAATCAATAAAATTTGTTTTAATTTCACATGTTATAAGCTTAAAGACATTTTAGTCCCGTCACGCTAAAATCTGTGCCATTATCATAGCATGTGAACCTTCATTCATTTCCAACTCCGGAGCATTAACAACTTACTAAACGCTCATATGAACAGAATATTATTGACGCTTGGAAGAAATATCAATACACATTCTTTAGTTTTCAGTTAGATGTAGCGCTGTTAACAGTCATGCATATTTGACACGTCTTTCCTTCATCTTAGAAAATAAAGCTCTTGTATTATTGCTATTTACTGTTGTCTGTAGTATTACAGTGTAGTTGATTGTGATAAAAAGCAACTAAAATTAAAATGAAAAAAAAAACACGCCAAAAATTAGACATCGTTGATAATGTTGCATCAATAACATTTGAGTAGTATTAAACTATCAGGTAAATACCTGATAGTTTAATACTACTCAAATGTTCTGGTGCAGAAACCCAACGAATTTATGATTACAAGTAAAATTCTTTTGAATTTTCAAATTAAACGGAGGCTTCTAATAGTGAACAGTAAATCAAATCTGGTATCTTACTGAGTCAGCCAACTCTATCTTGTTTAGTTAAAGTTTTCTCTTGTAATCCATCGCTTTTGTCGGGATGAAACTCTCAGTGTTATTAAAAAAAAAAACATTCATTTACTTTGCTGTTGCAACCTATCACGTTGTTCTAGTCAAGAAATTATATTAATGTCTCAAGAGGAACTAACGTTACACATAGCCGGCTGTTTCCTACCGATAGCTTCCTTTAGATCTACTTTTAAATCACAGTATCTATTTCCAATCTGATATTTCTTAATGGACCATTGACCACCAAATTCTAATTGGACATCCCCAACCGACTCTTTTTTTTTCTCCAAAAATGACTTCCGATAACATTCAGAATATGCCGAAGGTCACGAGAACAAATAACTTTGAACGTTAGCACAAAATGAAAAGAAAAATCAAAATCGTGTTCAACGTTTGAAATTTTGTGCTATTCTAAGCTAAATGTATAAAATGTATATTAAGCAATGTTTCGGCCTTGCAAGTCATTAATATTCTAGTTCAATCCTTAATAAGTTACCCACATTTGTCGCTTTAAGTCAAACTAAGCTAAGGTTAGTAACTCAGTAAGCCCTTGTATCACAGTGGTTTTATTGCCAAGATTAAGGTGAAATGATTTTAAAAATTTATCAGATTGTGCTGTTTTGCAAACTCCTAAATATTGGCAACAATTATAAAAGTTATAAAATATAATAAAAAGTGCTTCAATCACAAAAATTAAACGCGTTTTTGTTTTGTTTTTGTCGAATTGTTTCACAATTGTTTTTTTTTTTTTTCTTGTTTATTATTCTAAGCATGTCATTCTAACAAGAACGACTGAGAAATTGCAATTAACTGATGCACACCCAGCCCTCTTCCTCTTGAAAAAAAGTTTTTCGCTACCGAGGTTCCTCTACACTGTCCGAAGTGCCCCTTGCTACCTCGAACAGGATTTCTTAAATGAGATGGATATCACAAGAGATGCGCGGAGTTAATTTGCAATGTTAATTTCGACGACACAGGCTGGAGGCAGGCAAAACTCCCTTTGAGTTTCGGAGGCCTGGGCCTTCGATCAGCGGTAGATTTGGCCCTTTCAGCATATCTTTCTTCACTTTCTTCCAGCCGCGAATTAATTGATGAGATACTCGTCTCACTGTTTCTCGGGTAGTTCTTTCGAATAAGCTTGCAGCGTCTGGGCCCAAGAATTACTTTCTATCCCACTAGACACATCAAAACGAAAAAGCTGGGATAAAATAAATTGCGAGGTCAATTCTACTAATTTGAGGCTATCTCTGGATCAGCATCGCCTCGCCTGTCTACTATCTGCTTCACAACCGAGTAGTGGAGCCTGGCTCAACGCAGTGCCCTCTTCATCTACCGGTACCCTTCTAGATGATGAGTACACTTGGGTCGGAGTCGCGATCCGTCTTGGGCTCAAATTAAATAAACGACATTATCAGAAGAGGTGTGGATGCAGTTGGGTTCCCTTCCCAAATCGAACCGGTAGGCCTCGACCGTGCTGATGGAAAGCGGTCGGATGGCATTACCATTTTCCCTTTTAAAATGAGAAAGTCGATGATTTGGAATGCGACTTGTGCTGATACATTTTCGACTGGTAATTTGATCAGGTCTGCAGTTGAGCCGGGGTCTGTCACCTGGGACACAGAGATAAAAAAAAATAGTTAAATATTCTTCTCTTGCTGATTTTCTTTACTACTGTGGCAGTGGAGATTTATGGGGTTATTGGCCCTCGTTCGATGACATTCCTTCAGAGGGTTGGCGGGATGGCGTCTCAATTAAGGGACGAGCCTCGCGAAATAGTGTGGCTCTTGCAGCGTGTCTCACTGGCGATGGTGCGAGGTAATGCTTTCTCCATCATTGCGGCTGGCAGAGGATAGGCAAAAAACCCATCTATTTTGTTCAAACTTTTTCAATAACTTTTTCTTGTTTTGTTTTCTACATAATATCTCCCTTGCTTCATATCTTTTGCCATTGTGATAAATAACGTTTACAAGTTTTGTTTGTGGCTAGTTTCCAGCTCATATTTTTAGTTAATGCTCTCATCTCTGCTAATAGATTCATGTCTGTTCAATACACCCATCCAGAAATAGTCTGACAATTGTTTGCATCTCCTTCTTCCGAATTGTTTTCTTTCTCACATGGCCTAGTAGATTAAAGCATATCTGATTCCCTGGCAGTTGTGTGTTCAATCTCTGGGTCCGATAGTTCAGAAAAGTCACATACTCTGGTTCGGTGGAAGAAACGGACAAGTTACACAAGAGCTGAATAAGATCTGTATTAACTGATATGAAATATTCCCGAATCATAGAAAACGGAATGGAATCAATTTATCTCTATGGATTGAATAAAGAGTTTATTTCAAAATTTTAAGTGTAACAGGAGTAGATAAGCTCTCTCGTCGTCCGGTTCATGCTGCTCCCCGGTCTTCAAGCCAGAAGTAGAGATTTATCCTTTGTTTCCTGTTTAAGACAGAGTTTCCGGTTTCTTCTAAAGTCAACTTCAACTGTATACTTCTAACGTCTCTGCCTAAACTGAAATTTCATTTGCTATTTATTTTCTCCTCAATAGAAGTAGATAGTTTCACCTATCACCCGGTTCACAGTCCTCCCCGGTTTTTGTACAGGAATTTAAAGTTATCCTTTGTCTCATGTTTAGTATTGGGCTTCCGTTTCCTTCTGAAGTCTTTTCATTCTCTTTCACTCCAAGTAGCCCCCTTGCTTGGGGCGGGGGATTGATTAAAAAAAGCAAAACCTTGAAGAAGCTGGTTAGTATTAACTGATATGAAATATCCACTAAGCATGGAAAGTATCATGAGCACAATTTACCTCCGGAATTGAATAAAAAATTCCATTGAAGGTTACTGAGTATGACGACAGTCAGCTGAAGAAGTCCGGAGTGTAGGACAAAAGAAAAGTACAGAAACGTCGTAAGCTTAACAAACAAGATGTGCATGTTAGTTCGAGTGGCGAGGCGTATAATAATATATCTACATTTCAAATAATCCAATATAAATTCTTTTCTCTGATAGACGTGCAAATATATATTGTTCATGACTTAACTGTTGAGTATTTGTTCTGAAAAGACAAGAAAGGCTGATTTGCCAATGCCACTTCATTCGTGAACACGTCAATAAGTTCACAATATTTAAGACCCGTTATTACCCAGACGTATTATCAGGGCATCCATCTATGTAAAAGTTCACAATAAATATATTAATGTTTCTACAGTGATCTACGGGGATTGCGGATCGACAGGAATTGTTACTGGCACGGAAATCAATACAAAACAGCGAACATATCTTTAAAGAACAAATCTTATACTGTCCAATTTAAAAATGTTTTTAATAGAGAATTTATTCTATGCTATACTAAGCAGAAAATGTAATAGTAATAAAACCTGGGATAGTTGAATTCATGCCTGAAATTGAGAATTACTATTCCAACCAAAATTCCGTTCACCCAATTTCCTTTTGTGCCTTGTAAATATTAAGAACAAATGAGTAAAGGCTGACACATGGTTAAAGATAATTAAGTTCCATGAGTTGCTGTTCGGTTACGGATAAAAGCTTAAATTTTGGAAGATGATTTTTTTTTATGAAAACAAACACGCTTTCCACACTTTGAAGACTCGTGCAGCACAATCTTTTCCTCGCATTTTTTTTAAGTTTAACTCTTGGGTAAAATAAATATCAAAAGCGGAAGCGAAAAGATCGCCCCATTTCCTGCTGATGCTAGAGGTCAATGTTCAATGTTAGGAAAAAGCAAGAATTTCGAATAGTTATTTTTTTTTCTAGGTAGGCCTTTCCTACATAGTTTGATTTTCCATCATTGGCCGTCACGTCACGAATCCATAATGGTCGTTGGAGCCGTAGAATCAGTGGTGTATGTAAAGTAAAGATAAATTGACGGTGTCCATCTCTCTCAGGCTGGTTTTGAATTGAGTTTTCCTTCTCTTAGACTGGTTGCCACCTCAAAGAAAGAGGATTCAGTTAAACCATATCTGAGGGGAGAAGGCACCTCGACGTGGTGTAATGGTTAGAAAGCTTGTCTTGCTAGATCAGTTATGACTGAGTAGTGAGTTCGATCCTCACTGGGTGCCCCATACTTACGACCTTGTGCCACATCTAAGCCGGACAGAAAATCACTATCTGAGGGGAGAAGAGATAGATTCATTACTTTCGTATGTAATCGTACCTCTCCTTCGTGAGGGGGGCTGGGTTTATTGCCCGACGCCTGAGGTACTTTCCAAAAGGGGAAGTGCCAAGGGGCCTTGACGGTTTTTCCACGGTACTGCCGTTAAAACAACTTTAATCCCTCGAACTTGTGTCACATTCGGTACCGAAGTGAGCGCGCTGGAAAATTACCCCTTTCGTATGTAATCGTGCGAAAATGAATGCAACGAACTCTCCTAGAATTCGAACTCTGTTCGCTGATTTCTCTTTCCGAATCTCTAACCGTTGCATTACCCGTGCCTTCATTGACAAGCTTAATATATGTCGAATTCTCCAACTTCTCCATATTATATGTACACCATTCTCCAATGTCTCTTCAACATGTCTTCTTGCTATGATACAGACATGGTCACTTCGTGGCCTTTTAACGGCGCTGTTGTCGATTAACTTGTTTAACCCAGTCCTCGTTCAGCATCAACATCTCTATTCACCGTGTCTTATTGCTCCTCTATAGTCATCTTCTGGCGGTAAATATTGGAACGTATTCAGGCGAGCAGGAACAATGCAATAACTTCCTATTTGCTAACATCTATCAATGTATAATAAGCTCATCATTTTACAATAACTTTAAAAGATAATGTCGGAATATTTCCAAAGATGAAAGAATAAAACGAAGATGAAGGAATTAAACGTATTCTGTCGTCTGATCTCGAGTCATTCAACCTTCTAAAATCTGAGCAAAATTTAATCCAATAATTTATTCAGATTTGTTCCTGCTTCTATCAATCCATGTGAGATAAAAAAAGGTTTCTCGTTTCCGGGTATACTTGTCTGCTAGAGTGACTACCTAATCCCTATTGCAGACGAGTGCTCAATCATATTTGTGTTTTTTCAACGCCCACAGAACCAACCAGTGGTTTATACTATAACTATGCTGGTCTCACCTTAATTGTAGTTACTGGTATAGAGTGAAAATTCTGGCATGATCAGTAGTTGAACAAGTCCAGTAGGCTCAAATGATTACGATGACTTGTGACTTCATGCTAGCACAACCATCAACAGCCAATTTCACTCACAAGGCTTGGATCAATCCGTGGTATGGCTTTCAGTTGCTTACAATGGAATGAATTTCTCCAGGTGGGTATCACCAAGAAGTCACCTCCTTGACAAATCGACTATGTGATTCAAACCCAGTTTTCATCGTTGAAATGATAATGTCCTAACCACTCTGCTTCTTGGGTATATAATAAATGGACTAGAAGAGGATTCGTTCGTTGCTACGATACAAGATCGAATCAGCAGGGAAAAGGTTGTCAAAATACTGAGTTATACAAATCTATCAAGTTTAGAGAGTTTACTTACCTTAAAAATCGGCATTCGGAATACTTGAACACTGACTTTCTGGCAACGGTGAATAATTTGCAACTGTTTGTTTTTTCTTGAAGACATATTCCATCAGTAACAATGTCAAACTGATAATGATTGAGAAGAGATATTTGAACAATTTAAAAAAAAGGTTTTGGCATACAATCTAAAAATGAAATGCAAAAGGTTTACATGTCTGACAGAAGTTATAAAGTAAAACGAGAAAAAGTTCCTTTTTCAAATCGTTTTCTATTTGGGTCGATCTTATTTTCAAGAAGAAAAAGGAGCATGTGCAGCATGCTTATTCAAAAGATGACATACGTAAGATAAACTTGGAAAAGACATACACTGGGAATTATGTAAATGACTTAAGCTCGACCCTGTAAATAAAGGGCATCATTACGAGCCGAAATATAAAAAGCAATAATATACTCTGAAATTTTTATATTCAGATAGACTATATCATTCAAGAGAGAAGACGAGATTTAATAGCTGTAACCAAGAAAATGAAGACCCGTCAGATGTGATTAAGATTGGCAGATATTGGAGGGAGGTCATTCAATTTCCAATGATAACCACCAGAATCTAGAGTGAACATACAAATACATTAATAATGTTCTTCTTCTAAATATCTTATTTCAGTAGTTACCTACAAAGATCGTGTTATTTTTTGCTCATATTATCGGCTCACTTTCTGAAGGTCTTATTTTGTCCGTTTTCAACAGGATTATATCGTTTACATTAAATAATTTTTACACCATCAGGACTTACGGCCATATCACGTGAAAACACCGGTTTGTACAATCCTCGAAGTTAAGCAACGTTGATCCTGGTCCATACTTGTATATGGGGGTGGCATAATGGCTAACGGCTAGGAATGAAAAATCGGAGAGGAGCCGAGTTCCAATTCCAGTCGGATTCGTTATATTTACTTACGCACAAATTCTCTTGAAAAGGTATCAATCCGCCTTTTATCTCTCCGGCTATGGATTAATGAGTAGGAATTGTATCAGTAAATTACTATTTCAAAAAATTTTTACAGTTTAAAAATATTTTCGAGATGTAAATAAACTGCAAAAGGTTGTTAATCAAATCAATCAATCAATTTACACCATTAGTACCGATTGGATTTCACTGGAGATCACTTGACAAGTCTCAAGGGATGCAGAATTAATTTCAACTTCACACCGCGACGCGAATGAGTCCGAAATTTTATTGTCGATAACTCCAAAACGGTCGATTTTGTCAAAATTTCTTTGTTATTTTCGAATTAAACATGTACACGGCGGCCTTCTACAAGAATTCTTCTGTTATGAATCGAAAACAGACATGATCGCTAATGCGTGCATCATGCATGGCACCTAATGAAGGTATGGTATTAGCTGTTTCCTTATAAGAAAACATTTGGCATTCATTGATCGAGCTGCCTGTGCTATTTTCGGTTGATATTTATAAAAATGTTTTCGTAAAACAGTTTTTCGGGAATATAGGTTTTTCAAGTCCAGTAACTATTTCAGTATTGACTATGGATTCCTTCCTATGCTTTTGTTTGAAGTCGTGTGGAACGTCAGCATCTTATGTTATTATTTTCTCTTCATGTTACATGTACTATCCATTTTAGTTTTTATTTCTGTTGAAAGTCCTCAAGTGATGCTGTTTCTGTTACTTGATACAATTCTTTGTGATTCTGTAGCGCCAATCCACAAGGTTCGAAAATGTATGGTCTTCTCTAAAACCTACATGTTTCACTCGTTCAAAACCATTTTTAACCATTGATCTTAGAAAGTGGTTGTATAGTGCTGTTGAAGGTCCTCAAGAGATGTTGTTCCTGCTGTTTGGTACAGTTCTTTGTGATTCTGTAGCGCCAGTCAACGAGATTCAGAGAAGGACGTTCCCTTCCAAGATTTACAGGCTCTATCCGTTCGAAGCTACTTTTAACCGCTTACGGCTAAAACACGCTTAAAACCACCGGATCTGGTTCTATCACCGGAGTTAAACAGTTTCGAGCCAGGTCAATAATTAGATGGGAACACCGCTTAGAAACACTGAGTATTGTAAGCAACTTCCTACAATCCGAAATTGATGTGGCTTTAAATAACCCATTAAAGTACGCCACAAGGATCTGATGGAACAGCTCGGCAACCTTGATATATTCAGGAGGGATATCAGAATAATCAAGAACCAATACTGGCAGCAAACAGCATACATGCCCATAGGGAACAAGTTCAGTCAATATACAAAAACAGAAAGGGGCGTACGTAAGGATGCGTCTTCTCACTCGACCTGTTCAACCTATACAGCGAGGCAATTCATAGAGAATTGGAAAACCTACCGGGATTTAGCATTGGCTGTCACATTCTTAACAACATAAAATACGCAGACGACGCAGTACTGATAGCAAACACGGAAAAGAAATTACAAAACCTCCTACAGAAGGTAGCGACGGAGAGTGAAAAGAACGGACTATGCATAAACTACAAGAAAACAGAATGCATGGTCATCAGTAAAGGATGAGCCTGAAATGCGAGTTGCAGGTCGGGAACACTAGAATCAAGCAGATGCAGAAGTTTAAATATCTGAAAAGCGTTCTGACAGAGGACGGTAAATGCGACATTGAGATGCGTAGACGTATTGGGATGGCCAAGGATGCATTCCAAAAGCTGGGCAGTCTATTGCGAGACAGCAGGATTTCTTTGGTAACAAAGAAAAGAATACCGAGCTGTTACGTGACATCTGTCCTTCTTTACGGCAGCGAATGTTGGACGATTTCCTCAAAGATGAAGAAGAGACTCGAGGCAACAGAGATGTGGTTCTACAGAAGGATGCTAAGGATATCATAGACCGAGCGTGTGAGCAACGATGAGATCTTAGAGAGGATGCAAACAAGAAGGAGTCTTATGTTTAACATCAAGAAGAGGCAGCTGAAGTTCCTGGTACACATAATGAGGAAGGAGGTCCTGGAGAATCTGATACTCACGAGTCGAATAGGGGGAAAGAGAGACAAGGGAAAACAACGCATGACATACCTAGCGGCCTTAAGCAAGTGGATGAAAGAACGTAGTCTGGGGCAGATGGCAGAGGGAAGGAACTTGTTGAGAGCTGCAAGGGAGAGAAGGAGGTGGAGAGCCATGATCGCCTACGTCCTGAAAGGACACGGCACATAGAAAAAAAGACATACAAATCATATCAACCAACTTTAGCCATCGATCTGAGAAAGCGGTTGTATGCGGCTGACAGTTTAAATATTTCTGAACGAATTTGGCGCTATGCATGTCATGTCAGGGATATCGTATTAGCTAAATTTTTTACTTGCAAAATCTGTGATTTCATTTTTTTTTTACATGATCCATATAAGATCCATTTTAGATCCATATAAGGACCATTAGGTCCTTATATGGATCTAAACGAAACAATTATTGCCAGCACCGCTTTTTACGGGACATTTCTACTCGAGATAAAACTTAAAAGTTGTGAAAAAAAAAATTCATAAATCTGAAATTACATAGTGATGCTACGAATTTAAAAATCTTATTAGAGGCACAAAATTTAATTAAAGCAATAAAAACAGTCATAATTTAAAGGGACAAGAGGAAAATTTCAACTACAGAAAAAAAAGAAATAGAAAATACTATAGAATGAGCTAACTGATTATTACTCCTCACTCGTCAGAACTCAATCGAGAAAATTAAAATATTGTGTATACTTACCAATAAAGGGACAGATGGGTCAGGAAATATTATTTTCTTTTCTTTTTCCTTTTATTTTTTTTTGTTTGTACTGCCAACTACTGTGCTTGAAATTTTCCTCTTGTCGCTTTTTATGACTGTTTTTATTGCTTTATCTAATTTAAAAGAATTTCCTAACTCATCACGAACCATTTGGTTTTTTTTTTTTTTTTTTTTTTTCAGAGGTTGGGGAGGCCGCATCCACTTTTAACGCTAACATAAAATAGATCTATTCTATTGATAAAATTTGCATCATTTCCTAACTGCTTAAATCCATTTTTCTTTTCAATGCATGAGTGGTGTTTTGAAATTTTCTTAAACACGGCATTACAAGGTGCTAACCAAAAGTTCAGCGAATATGAAAAGTGCATCTGAACCAGATCTAGTAATGATCTCTTTCATTACCCTTTTGCGTACAAGACGAAGAGAGTGGAGACTAGGAATGAAGGTAAGTAGTTATTCTCAGACAAGAAATGATAAGTGAAAACATTGGAGGCAAAACCAACAAAAGAAAAACAAATGAAAAGAATAAAAAAGAAAACAAAACAATAAAAAGATAAATACATCTCTACAAACAGTTAAATATTTACCAACAACATCATGGCACAAGACTTTCTAGATTACTTACAAGTGGAATTTCATATGATTCTGTGGGGGTTGTGTTAATTAACTAAATTATATTGATCAAAAATTGTTGAGTAAATTAGGCTGCGTGATGAAATTAACAATTTCTTCTCACATTAAATTTTAGTATTCAACAAACATAGAATAAGGACAACATGAGAAACAACAGTTTTTATCACAACAATGAATAAAATATTTATATAACAAAGAGGTACAAACAACTGGAGTAAAGAGGCGGTTTTAAAAAGTTCAAACGTCCTTTTATGTTTAGATGAAAAGTAAATCAAAGTTCTGGTTTGATAGATCATAATTTGTTGTATGGTCTGTATGAGAAAGTGTGTTTGGGTATTATAGTAATTTAAGAAAAAAATAAACAGTTCAAGTTTGTATTTGAAATAAAGAAATATTGTTTACGACTTACTTTAAGGTTTACGGAATTGTTGCTCTTTGGTTTGTTTTCACTTGTTCGAAGTGAATATTCTATTTGGGGTTAGTGGTTCTTAACAAGATGTGTTTATGTTAATTGCAGTAATTAACGTTGAGCTTGAAAGCGTATGAAAAAGATTCGTGTATTAAGTTGAATGTGGAAAACTTAAGTTGATTGTTCGTCATAAAATATTGCTGTGTGAATGAGTGTTCTCTCAGGCTGGAATCATGTTAAGGAACTTTAATGTAAAGCCTGGAACTGTGTGACGAGTTCAAAGGATTCCGAAGATGAAAGACGTTTCATATTTTATTGCTAACTTTGATCACGTGATAAGCTCACAGAAGCTTGATAGATTTGGGCGGAATTATCTTTTTTGGTCAGGTCAACAACTGGGTCGATGTTATTAAATATCAATTAGAAGTTGAGATTTTCTGAAAATATTTACTAAGCTGAATAAGCTCTGTGATCCACTTGTAAGAAAAGGTTGTAGCGGGATGGTAAAATTCTTAGTAAACTTGCTATTAATGGCCAGTTATGAAAATTACGGCCCACTCGGAAATACACCTCGAATTCGGCGGGCAAATGCGATGGGTTGTGGCTGAGGTGCTAAAGTAAGAGGTGGGGGTGAAGGGTCCAAGTAAAGCCGAAGTAACTACCTTGGGATGGGTTTTGTAGGTGGAGGTAGCAACATGGTGAACCATCTTTTACAAGGCCCTTTAAAATGGCGATCTATCTTTGCCAATTTTTTTCTCGTTTATTTTATTTTATTTTATTGCCTTATCAAGAGATTAGAGTCAAAGTACTAAGTTACCAAAAATAAAGTATGCCAGACTACACATGATATATTATTTATATATGTGGGGCACCTCGAGGCAGTGTAATGGTTAGCAATCTTTTCTCGCTGCAACAATTACTACTGAGTAGTCAGTTCGACCTTGTGCCACATCTAAGCTACGCTTGGAAAATCACGATATATATATATATGTGTGTGTGTGTGTGTGTGTGTACACATGTACATACGATGGAAACTAGCAGGTTAGGCTACAGGTCTTCCCCCCACGATTCGAACTGTTTAGTCTAATCTGCTAGTTTAAATCGTGTGTCCATATGTATGTGGTGCATATATATATATATATATATATATATATATATATATATATATATATATATATATATATATATCATGTGTAGTCTGGCATACTTTATTTTGGTCACACTGTGTATTCATTCAAGAAACCTCTAGATGATGTCACTCGTCTTAATGTATATTGGTATCGTTAAAATGAAAATTTTTCTTATCTTTTGTAATTTTCTTTTTATTGTCCTTTTCACTTTTCTATGCCATTTGCGAGTGCAACTTCCACGTCGGTCTTTTGGTGTTTCCGGCCCATCGGTATTTCTGAGTATTACCGGTTGTTCTCTTTCGTTGTGGAAGAGTTCTCCAATATATTTGTTCCAGTGTAGGAGAATTTTTTTCGTTGTCTAATATGACCTTTCCGCCCTTGGCTTTTATGCGGCCTGTTGATGATCATGTCTTCTGTCCTGTTCCCTTATATTTTTTTATGCATATCTCCTTTATCTGTGATACTTATTCTCTCTATTTCTGCACATTTTTCATTGAGCCATTCTTCTTTAGCCTGCCTGCATTTGTTCTTTATTTCATTGTGCAGTTTTATGTATTCCGTTCCATGTCTTGGCATTGGTTTTTTTTTTCTCTCCTTTGCATCATGCCGAGAATTTCATCTGTAATCCATTCGTTTTTTTTCCTCTTCGTCCTTTTTCCTTTGCGATGATATCGTTTGCTCATGTCAATAAAGCTTCTCTTAATGTGTCTCATTTCGAATTTCCATTTCCGTTTTGTCCCTCGTATTTTCTTTTCACACTGTCCATATAGTTTTCGTTCAGGTTCGGATCGTTCAGAAGTCTGTCGTATTGCAATTTGGATGCTGCATTAGGCTTCTTCAGTTTCTGTAGTTTCACTCTTAGTTTAATATAACAGGGAGGTGGTCGTTTCCGCAGTCGACACTTGGATAGATTTTGCAGTGAACAACTGCATTCTTGAATTATTGTTGATAGTTATGTAGTCAATTTAGTTTTTAGTTTCTCCTCCTGGGCTTCTCAATGTCCATAATCGCCTTGGATGTTCTTGGAACTAGGTGTTGGCTATTACCTGGTCATTGGCCGTGCATCATTGGACACATTTTTCTCCGCGTTCGTTGCGGGTTCTTAGTCCGAATTTTCCAGCTATCCCCTTACCTTCTCCCGGCAAACTTTCGCATTCAGGTCTCCCATGATAATTATAACTGAGCCTTGGCATTGTCTAGCATGGAGTAGAAAGATTCGATTTCTTCTTCCGTAGTTTGTGCTGCCGGTGCATACACTATTATAATAGCTATGTTGAAAGGCTTTTCTTTCAGTTTAACTACAAGAATTCTTTCAGATAATTGACAACACCACACGATGCATTTCTTGATGTCTTGATCTAGTATCAATCCAATTCCTTTTTCATTTTTCTCTCCGTCTACATATATAATCCTGTGCTTGTCATTGACAAAATCTCTGTTGTTTGGCCACCTAGTTTCACACACAGCTAAAAAGTTGACATTTAACATACTCATCTCCTGTTTTACTTTTTCTAACTGGCCACAATTATTTGAATGTTCTAACATTCCATGTCCCGAGAGTTATTTTTTTATTTGATGCGAGCATTCGCTGGGTGACGGTCCGGTGACACCTGTCTCTCCTTTCCGGTCGAGGGATAAGTTCCGAGGAATTTTATCGCTACGCCGTTTATGCTAGCAGTCGCTGGATGACGGTCAGATGACACCTGTTGCATATGTCGGTCCCTACCGGCCGAGGAGTTAATTCCCATAGACTTAACCCCCATCACACTTTTAGGCTTCATAATTGTTTTGTTAGTTGCCATTATATATCTTGGTATGGCACCTTGCATTATTAGAAAAAAAAGAAATATGCATAGAAATATGATTTAATTTTTTTTACTCGGTTTATTAACCAGTCGTTAGTTTTTTTTTTAGGCGAAGAACAATTGAGTTGAAAATAATTCACTAAGTTGTACTTAGACGATCCTAAAAGAAAAGGAAGAGAAAGGAAGGAACAGGGAAAAAAAGAAAAAAGGGAAAGAGAGAGGTCGAGAAATACAAAAAGCGGTCATTAACAAAAACACGTATCAGAAAGGTAATTAGGCCAACATCTTGGCCAATTTTCGAAAGACAATGGGATTTGTTATTTAGAAGGAAAGTCATTTAGAGAGTGGAAGGGACCATGCTTGATAAGAGTGTATTGATAATAAAAAATATCGGTCGAAGCACATGACCGACTTTTTGCGTAGAAAGACTCATTATCAATTTGGAGAAAAGAAATTTTAGAACAATGGGAACGAAATTTTAATCAGAGGAAAGGTGTCTTTTTTGGGATGAAGGGGTGACCGCTGAATTGTGTACAGATTCTGACCTGTTAAGGATCAGAACTCCCACGATGATAGAATGGAGACAATTTCAATTCAGATAATTAAGATTTTTTGGCTGTCAGGTCTGAACGAATACAAAGGGGTGAAAAAAAAGACAATTGCTTTTGGCTAACACAGGACGCCAAAAAGGGCGGAAACAATTCCCCTGAAGTCTTAACTAATTAGCGGCGACTGTGTTGACAGAACCCAGGTGAGAAAAGGTCGAGATTATCGTTTTTCGTGCGTGCGAAAGAGACCAAATTGGATTTTTGTTTTTTTAGAACAAGAACGATGTAAGCCACGCCCGATTGGAGACGGGAGGCGTCCCACCACAGTCTCATTAGCCGAAAGCGGTCACGTGATATGCGGAAAGAGGAGGAGAATGCTCGATCAAGAACCATTGGTCGAAAACGGTCACGTGGCATGCGGAAAGAGGAGGAGGAATGTTCGATCAGGAACCATTGGTCGAAAACGGTCACCTGACATACGAGAGACCGGGAGAAATGGGTGTGCGTCCTCCCTCCCCCAGAGGCACTATGGAGGAAGTAGGGGTGAAAATAATAGCGATAATGGGAAAACAGAAATAATGCGGCTATTGGAATTATCGAGAAACCCTGACGCCGACAAACCCACCCCGGTTTGTTGCGGCGTCAATAAAAGCAGGACCCCAGTCGACAGAAATCAGTTGCAGCTGGAGTTGCGGGTTAGACGACCAGAACAGTTGAACGCGGGCATCGGGTCCGGTTCATTCCCCCCTTGCAAGAAAGAGAATCCAGCCCAAGTCGAAGACAAGAAATCCTTCCACCCAAGTCGAAGACAAGAGAACTTCCAGCCCAAGCAGACGAAGAAGAAGATTACTCGAAGGACGCCAAAGTTGTGGCAGAGTTACGGCAGAGTTACGGCAGAGTTGCAGAAGAGTTACGGCAGAGTTGCAGAAGAGTTGCGGCTGAGTTGCGGGTTAGACGACCAGAACAGTTGGAACGTGGGCATCGGGTCCGGTTCATTCCTCCCTTGCGGCAAGAGAATCCTAAGACAAGAAATCCTTCCAGCCCAAGTCGAAGACAAGAAATCCTTCCAGCCCAAGTCGAAAACAAGAAATCCTTCCAGCCCAAGTCGAAGACAAGAGAAGTTCCATCTAAGTCGACGAAGAAGAAGATTACTCGAAAGCCGCGGAGAAGTTGCAGCCAAGTCGAAGACCAGGCCAAAGAGTTACTGGACGGAAGAAGAAGAAGAAGTTGAAATCAAGCCCAGCCGAGAACAGAATTCGACCCAACCAGATCGAAGGGAAGAAATACAACTCAAGTCGAAGAGAAGAATCAACTGCGAATGATCGATAGAAATTAGCCCCAGTATCGAACTAGACCACACTCCGACATACATAATTCTAAAGAGTAGGCAATTCGAAATCTTTAAGTTGTATGATAGGGGCTTGGTGCCATAGTCCACAAAGTGGGTCAGGAAGTAAGACAATTTTTATGTAACGGACATTGGATATAAAAGGTTGTTACCTTTTTTTTATCAGTAATTTTTTGTCTCGTGAGTTTTTTCTTTTACTTGTGTTTTGCCACCCCCGTCGGACTCAACTTGCACACGGCCCAATCCCTGCTGGTCCCGTCTGTCTAAGATCTAAACACAGCGTGGGTAGACAGACCGGAGATCAGTACAGTTGCTTTTAGTAACCAGGTATTGGAAGCGGGTTGGGAAAGGCGAGGCTGGTGATCATCTAACCAAGGGGTTGGAACGGCACACTTGGAACAGCGAAGAGCGACCAGGAGGAGCGACGTCACAGTTGGCGCCGTAACCAAAGGTTTCGACCCTGGGCCAGGTGTACCCGTCACATATGGTGCCGTGACCAACGGATCAACCCTGAGACAACCACGTCACATCACATCGATCGCCGTTGCTGAAAATTCAAACAGGACTCAAAACGACCCGGGACCAAAAAGAACAGAATCGTCTGTTAGGTAGGACACCTTATTTTATTTCCCAACCTCGATTGTTGCTGCATAGATTGTCTTTCACTGTAGATATGTCAGACTATGATTCAGATAGGGCAGTGGGGGGTGAAGAGGAAGTGGCAGGGGTTGTCAGTGGATTTAAGTCAGATGTTATGGACCAGGGTCCCAGTATTTGATGGCAGCGGGAAAGAGTTTAAAACCTGGCAATCCTTGAGAAGAGCCGAATCATCTACGAGTCTGGACCAAGAAACCCTGTATTTGGCATACGATGCCACAAACGGGAAAAGCGTCTGAGTTCGTGGGGGGCTCTTGGAAAATCAACCCTGCTTGTCTTGGGTGGAGAAAAAAGACTGTTAAAAGGAATTCGCCGACGAAAATAAAGGCCATGAGAGGCCCTTTAAAACTGACACAGCTGCGGATGAAACCCCGGGAGAATTAGGGTAACAAAGCTATCGTCGTTCTTAAATGTCCCCGTTACAGGGAAAATGCAAAATTGCAGGCCCAACTGGCGGACCTGTATGTAGAGGCGCTGAGCGACGAGCGTGTTCGTCACGACGTACTGTGTAGAATAACAATACAATAAACGACACTTACCGGCGTAAGAGTTCCAGCTAGCGTCCAGCTGGCAGACAAAAATAAAGCAGGTTGTAACCTAATACAAACCCTGCAAACTAACTGAAATTAAGCTGGTATTTATATAGAAATACTTCCACCAGGTACCAGCAGCCAATCAAAGCCCAAGAATGGACTATCCCAGTTTAGCATAATGAGATGCTCCATTGCACCATAAATAACTCTTCTTCCTCAATTTGAATCATTCTTCACTCAGCTTGCTCCACAACTGAGTGTTTATCTTGACCACGTGATTGTTCGACATGGCGCTGCAACAGGATTTATGACACCTGAAAATTGGGAACTCTTCTTCATTGAAGCAGGCATATCCACCGACTCGGCCAAAACTCATGCAACAAGATTTGCGGACGAGAAGCTGACAATCGAGAGCCTTCAAATGCTGGATCGATCTATGCTTAAGGAGCTGGGAGTCACATTAATGGGAGAAGCCCTGCAAAGGGCGAAGCAGGCTAAGAATCCACCACCCAGACAACCCGCATTCAGGCACTAGCCCAAGCCTCCTCATCTCAATCTGCAGATGACACCACAGCAATTCAGGAAGTTCCGAATTGACTGGGATGTCTTTACCAAGATGACAAATATGCCAAACTCCCAAGCTAATATTCAAACCAATTGGGATGAGACTGTCGGCGCCATAATCAACACGCACCCTGATTTTACCACTGATCCAGATAATCTATTGACATGGTAGAAGTCTTGGTCACCCAGAGGTCAAGTCCTATTGTCCATCACCCTTGCTTTTGCCTCCATGTCTCAGGATGCTGATGAGCCAATACAAAGTTACCTTGTCCGCCTCAGAGCCGTACCGTTGATTGTAACTTGGTTGCCCCTCGTGTGAACATGACCTGTCTGATATATACATTCCGGACCAGATCATCCGTTTTAGCAAATGACACACCCAGGCTGACCTACTGGCCAAAGCGGCACTTAAATCCTTTGAACAAAATATCCGTCATGCTGAGGCATTTGAATCAGCATTGCTTGTTCAAAAAATGGCCAAATTTCAGATACAGCTGCTGCTCGGCTATCTACATACCGCAGACAGAAGGGTACACCACAAGCCAACGAGGCGATCCGTACCAGGCACCTATTGCAACTGCAATGTTAAATCAAACCACCAGGCTTGCTTAGGGTTGTGGCAGCCACCAGCATGGCACCTCATGAACTGACTCACGCCGGCTAAAATGCCCAGCATGGGGACAAACATGTAAATTGTCCCCAATCACCTATCGAGGGTATGCCAGGCTAAGAAACCAGCTCAAGCGGTCAGAAAAGCCTTAATGAAGCCGCCATGGACACACTTATCGCCCACATCATTCAATCAAACGACAGGCACGTATACATCTAAAGACACAGGCCAGATAAGGGAAATTGATGCATATGTTGTTCCATTTTCACCAAAACCGGATCCCAGACAAATTAAGAATATCCCCAGAAATCACAGCACTAGGATGACAATCTTTCCTGACAGTGGGGCCACCATATGTCTCGGGGGACTTAAACCTTGATAATATGGGGCTCACTATCAACAACCCCATTCCATCAAGAAAAGTCGTCCGAGCTGTATCTGGCTTTACGCTTGTATGTCAGGGGTTGGCTCCCGTGGAATTCATCGTCCAAGGAAGAACAACTAAACAAGCCCTTACATATGCAAAAAAGATTAAGCGGCTATTCTTCAGCAAAGTCCTTTGAAAAGATACTGTCCAAAGACTTCCCGGCCAACAACTACAATTTCCCCAACCACCAATACCGTATCAGAGTTGACGGATCAGGTATTATCCAAATCGCCGATTTCTCAGGAAACTGGATACACCAACAATTCCAGTTCCAAGACCTAGTGCCTTTTCTCTTCCCCACACCATTGCCACAAACATTCGACGCTGGAATACCATCAAACACTGCTCAGCCGTTAGTAACACGGACAAAAACCCCTTTTGTCCAGACTACTTCCACACAACCAGCCAGGTTTAAAGGAACAAATCCCTCCCCAAAGCCAGGTGTACCCGTCAAATATGGTGCCGTGACCAACGGATCAACCCCTAAAACCACGTCACATCACATCGATCGCCGTTGCTGAAAATTCAAACAGGACTCAAAACGACCCAAAGACCAAAAAGAACAGAATCGTCTGTAAGGTAGGACACCTTATTTTATTTCCCAACCTCGATTGTTGCTGCATAGATTGTCTTTCACTGTAGATATGTCAGACTATGATTCAGATAGGGCAGTGGGGGGTGAAGAGGAAGTAAGGCAGGGGTTGTCAGTGGATTTAAGGAAGTTGTTAGGTGGACCGAGGGTCCCAGTATTTGATGGCAGCGGGAAAGAGTTTAAAAACTGGCTGGCAATCCTTGAGAAGAGCCGAATCATCTACGAGCTTTCGGACCAAGAAACCCTGTATTTGGCATACGATGCCACAAAGGGGAAAAAGCGTCTGAGTTCGTGAGGGGGCTCTTGGAAAATCAACCCTGCTTGTCTTGGGAAGAGATAAAAGACTGTTAACTAAGGAATTCGCCGACGAAGGTACGGCCATAGAGGCCATGAGGGCCCTTTTAAAACTGACACAGCTGCGGGATGAAACCCCGGGAGAATTAGGGGCCCGAGCGGGAAGTTATCGTCGTTGGCATTCCCCGAAGTGGTCAGGGATAATGCAGTTATGCAGGCCCAACTGGCGGACCTGTATGTAGAGGCGCTGAGCGACGAGCGTGTTCGTCACGACGTACTGTAGAATAACAATACAATAAACGACACTTACCGGCGTAAGAGTTCCAGCTAGCGTCCAGCTGGCAGACAAAAATAAAGCAGGTTGTAACCCTAATACAAACCCCCAAACTAACTGAAATTAAGCTGGTATTTATATAGAAATACTTCCACCAGGTACCAGCAGCCAATCAAAGCCCAAGCAATGGACTATCCCACTTTAGCATAATGAGATGCTCCATTGCACCATAAATAACTCTCTCCTCAATTTGAATCATTCTTCACCAGCTTGCTCCACAACTGAGTGTTTATCTTGACCACGTGATTGTTCGACATGGCGCTGCGAACAGGATTTATGACACCTGAAAATTGGGAACTCTTCTTCATTGAAGCAGGCATATCCACCGACTCGGCCAAAACTCATGCAACAAGATTTGCGGACGAGAAGCTGACAATCGAGAGCCTTCAAATGCTGGATCGATCTATGCTTAAGGAGCTGGGAGTCACATTAATGGGAGAAGCCCTGTGTATCATTAAGCAGGCTAAGGAATCCACCACCCAGACAACCCGCATTCAGGCACTAGCAGCCAAAGCCTCCTCATCTCAATCTTGAGATGACACCACAGCAATTCAGGAAGTTCCGAATTGACTGGGATGTTTTACCAAGATGACAAATATGCCAAACTCCCAAGCTAATATTCACCTATACAATTGTGCTGATGAGACTGTGCAAAACGCCATAATCAACACGCACCCTGACTTCTTTACCACTGATCCAGATAATCTACTTGACATGGTAGAAGTGTTGGTCACCCAGAGGTCAAGTCCTATTGTCCATCGCCTTGCTTTTTTTTAAATGTCTCAGGATGCTGATGAGCCAATACAAAGTTACCTTTTGTCCGCCTCAGAGCCGTAGCCGTTGATTGTAACTTTACCTGCCCCTCGTGTGAACATGACCTGTCTGATATATACATCAAGGACCAGATCATCCGTGGAATAGCAAATGACACACCCAGGCTGACCTACTGGCCAAAGCTGGGGCACTTAAATCCCTTGAACAAAATATCCGTCATGCTGAGGCATTTGAATCAGCATTGCGGGACCAAACCTCAATGGCCAGTGTTCAGATACAGCTGCTGCTCGGCTATCTACATACCGCAGACAGAAGGGTACACCACAAGCCAACGAGGCGATCCGTACCAGCACCTATTGCAACTGCAATGTTAAATCAAACCACCAGGCTTGCTTAGGGTTGTGGCAGCCACCAGCATGGCACCTCATGAACTGACTCACGCCGGCTAAAATGCCCAGCATGGGGACAAACATGTAGTAATTGTGGGAAGCCCAATCACCTATCGAGGGTATGCCGGGCTAAGAAACCAGCTCAAGGGTCAGGAAAAGCCTAGAGGCTAATGAAGCCGCCATGGACACACTTATCGCCCACATCACATTCAATCAAACGACAGGCACGTATACATCTAAAGACACAGGCCAGATAAGGGAAATTGATGCATATGTTGTTCCATTTTCACCAAAACCGGATCCCAGACAAATTAAGAATATCCCCAGAAATCACAGCACTAGGATGACAATCTTTCCTGACAGTGGGGCCACCATATGTCTCGGGGGACTTAAGCACCTTCTGAATATGGGGCTCACTATCAACAACCTCATTCCATCAAGAAAAGTCGTCCGAGCTGTGGGAGGCTTTACGCTTGTATGTCAGGGTTGGCTCCCTGTGGAATTCATCGTCCAAGGAAGAACAACTAAACAAGCCCTATACATATGCAAAAAAGATTCAGCGGCTATACTTCAGCAAAGCAGCCTGCATTGATGTAGGGATACTGTCCAAAGACTTCCCGAAGCCAACAACTACAATTTCCCCAACCACCAATACCGTATCAGAGTTGACGGATCAGGTAGAATTACCTTACGAAATCGCCGATTTCTCAGGAAACTGGATACACCAACAATTCCAGTTCCAAGACCTAGTGCCTTACCTGAGATCCCTACACCATTGCCACAAACATTCGACGCTGGAATACCATCAAACACTGCTCAGCCGTCTACAAATAACACGGACAAAAACCCCTCGGGCATTGTCCAGACTACTTCCACACAACCAGCCAGGTTTAAAGGAACAAATCCCCCCAAAGCCAGGTGAACCCGTCACATATGGTGCCGTGACCAACGGATCAACCCTGAGACAACAACCATCACATCACATCGATCGCCGTTGAAAAAAATTCAAACAGGACTCAAAACGACCCGGGACCAAAAAGAACAGAATCGTCTGTAAGGTAGGACACCTTATTTTATTTCCCAACCTCGATTGTTGCTGCATAGATTGTCTTTCACTGTAGATATGTCAGACTATGATTCAGATAGGGCAGGGGGGTGAAGAGGAAGAAGGCGGGCAGGGGTTGTCAGTGGATTTAAGGAAGCTGTTAGGTGGACCGAGGGTCCCAGTATTTGATGGCAGCGGGAAAGAGTTTAAAAACTGGCTGGCAATCCTTGAGAAGAGCCGAATCATCTACGAGCTTTCGGACCAAGAAACCCCTGTATTTGGCATACGATGCCACAAAGGAAAAGCGTCTGAGTTCGTGAGGGGCTCTTGGAAAATCAACCCTGCTTGTCTTGGGAAGAGAAAAAGACTGTTAACTAAGGAATTCGCCGACGAAGGTACGGCCATAGAGGCCATGAGGGCCCTTTTAAAACTGACACAGCTGCGGGATGAAACCCCGGAGAATTAGGGCCAGAGCGGGGAAGTTATCGTCGTTGGCATTCCCCGAAGTGGTCAGGATAATGCAGTTATGCAGGCCCAACTGGCGGACCTGTATGTAGAGGCGCTGAGCGACGAGCGTGTTCGTCACGACGTACTGTGTAGAATAACAATACAATAAACGACACTTGTTGGCGTAAGAGTTCCAGCTAGCGTCCAGCTGGCAGACAAAAATAAAGCAGGTTGTAAAGTAATACAAACCCTGCAAACTAACTGAAATTAAGCTGGTATTTATATAGAAATACTTCCACCAGGTACCAGCAGCCAATCAAAGCCCCAAGCAATGGACTATCCCAAAGGTCATAATGAGATGCTCCATTGCACCATAAATAACTCTCTTCCTCAATTTGAATCATTCTTCACTCAGCTTGCTCCACAACTGAGTGTTTATCTTGACCACGTGATTGTTCGACATACTGAAGGAAGGACCGCTCAGACTGTCGGCAGCGATAGAGCTGGCCAGGAGAGCCAGGGCGTGTGGATAAAGTGAAGAGGTGGGGAAGAAGCAAATACCAAGTCAGGAGGCTGGAAGAAGGGGGGTAGGCGGAAGACCCCCCGCGTGGAATCAGAGGGTTAAGGAAGAGGTGGATCGGGCAGAATTATGGGAGGAAGACCCCAATAGAAGTGGCATGGTCGACCAGGCATGGCTTTTATAAGCCCACGCCGGGTCGATACGGGCTGATAAGGCTGGACCTGTGGGTACGAGGACCACAGGGCGGCGGAATGTCCGACGAAGTGGGGGTTGCCCCCAGACTTCAATCAGACACAGATGCACCAGGTGTGATAAGAAAGGACACCTGGCCAGTGGTGCGGGCTGAGGAAAACTGTGCCGCACCGATATTAAAAAGAAGGCTGAGCCCAAGAGACCGGCCCAGGGAAGCCAGCTGGGCCACCCCAGAATTAAGAGGGAGGGTGGCCCAATTAAAAAGAAGAGAAATAAAAGCTTGGACCAGTGAACGGGTGAACTGCTTGAATAGAGGACGGGTTCCCTGAGAATAGATGCAAGGCCAACCCAGTTAAAAAGGAAAGAGCAAAATGTTGGACATGTGGTCGGAAGGGCCACTTTGCGGCAAGCTGTCCAACAAGAAGGTGCTGGTTTTGCAGGAGGCCAGGACACCTGAAAAGAAACTGTATTTTTAAAAACGGCCATGGGAGACCGGGAGAGGTCCGGCCGGGGTCGCCCAGGTGCAGGGGACGCCCAGATAATAACCGATCCCTACTGGACAGAAGGAATTGAGAAGGAGCAAGCAGACAGTGAAATAGCTGCTCTGAGAGAGAAGGTGAAGGCAGGAGAGACCACCAAGTATGCCATAATAGAGGAAAGGCTGCATTATCTCTCAGGAAGGGATGAAGAAGTCAAGCCCAAGTTGTATGTGCCCAAAAGTTTAAGACCAGAGATATTGGAGCAGTGCCACGAGAGGTTGGGTCACATGGGAATTGATAGGACATGTGATCTCATAGGAAGAAAGTACTATTGGCCCAAACTGTACGGAGCAGTCACTAACTATGTTCGGAGTTGTGTAGTGTGCCAGTCGCAGAGCAGAAGGCAGGAAATGGCACCCTTGGAGGAAACAGACGTACCGAACTTCCCCTTCGAGAAGGTGAGTATGGATGTATCAGGACCATATGGGGAAACTGCACGAGGAAACAACTATATAGTGAGTTTTGTCGATTGGCTAACAAATTGGCCTGAAGAATTTGCAGTACCAGACAAGAAGGCCAGAACTGTGGCCGGGTTGATAATAAGTGAAATCTTCCCTAGGTATGGTGCCCCTGTGCAATTGGTAACAGATAATGGCACGGAGAATGTGAACAGCATCATGAGAGAAGTTCTGACAGGTTTGAATGTAGAGCACATAAAAACATCTCCATATCACCCCCAAGGAAATGCTAAAGTGGAAAGGTTTCATAGAACCTTGGGAGATGTATTGGCCAAGTTGGTCAGAGAAAACATTGGAAATTGGGACTTGTATTTGACGCAGGCTCTGGCAGCCGTGAGATTTACGATAAACGAAACCTCCAGATTTTCCCCTTACTTTTTGTTGTTTGGCAGAGACGTGGTCCTGCCTGTGGATAACCTACTGAAGCCCCGAAGAAGGTATATGGGAGAAGATCATCATCAACTATTGCTGGAACAGCAACATAAGATATTCGTACAGGCCAGAAGAAGAATAAAGAGGGCCCAGAAGAAAAGAAATGAGAGGGTGAATGCTGAAAGAAAGGTGGTAGAATTGAAGGTTGGAGACCCTGTCTACTATAAAATCCACCAGAGAGAAGGAAAACTGGACCAGAGATGGGAACCGTACTACCGGATAGTAGAGCAGACGGGCCCAGTATCATATGTAATATGGGATCAAGTGGCAGGACGAGCGAGGAGGGTTCATGCCAATGATCTGAAGAAGGCTGAAATAACTAACCTAGAAATGAGCGAGCCGAGGCCTAAGAAGACAGGGAAAAGGAAGGTAACTCTGGTTGAACCGGAAGAAATGGAAACGGAAGAAGACTCCGAGGAAGATGAGGAGATAGGTCGACTTGGCCAGATAAACGAAGCAGTCCGAGTGACAGAGTTGGAACCCTCAGCGGGGATTAGCGATGTTCAGTCGTCGACTGAATCGGTGCAGAGAAGACCCCGTGAGGTCTCCATCACACCCCCATGTCCGAAGAAAAGGAAGAAAAAGACGAGGAGGTCCAATCAAGCAGTCGAGGGCTCTAAAAAGAGGCACCCTGAACAGGACGAAGGACCCAGCGAGTGAGAGGAGGAGGATCGAATACCCCTTTCCCAGCTCAAGGAAAGGATAAGGAACAGGAGAAGTTTAGACATAGAGTCGAGGGGTATTGAAGACATTCAAGGCGAAGACTCTAAACAGAAAGAAGAATCAGGGGATGGAGAAGAGGACAAAAAACCTCCTGGACGGAAGTTAGACACAGAAAGAAGGTTAGAGGTTGAGCAGGAATCACCTCAGAAGATGAGATCAGGGAGGGAGAAGAACCCCAAATCTCAGTAGAACAAAAGAGCTGTGCAGAATAGAAGCATTTAGTGTCGACAGATAACGACGCTGGCTCATCCAAAAAACCTACGGGCTGACTGCGGTGGATGTGAGTGGAGGGATGGAGTTGCGGGTTGCACCTCCCAAGGGACGGAAAAAATTATTGGCATTATTGATTGGCCATCAGTGGTGTCATGAAGTACGACCTTTAGAGTGAGCGCCACGCTCACCTGACCAGACCATTCTGTCTGCTAGAGGTTAGCTAGAGGAGGGAAGAGCTGAACTTAGTAAGGAAATGATAAAAATAATTGAGTAAAGAATTGTGGAAGTACTATAAAGGGTTGCACTGAGGATGGTGATGACCTTGTTAGAAAATAGGCGATTATTGGTTGTGGTTATCTGTTTTGAACCGTTGTTAGATAAGCGAGAAATATTCGAGATATACCAGAAGGAAGAAAGATATCCCAAGAAGAAATAGATTCACCCATAGAGATGATTGGAAAGACATAGAGGCTTAGACAATTGTACAGAATTATGGGTCTTGATAGTGAAGAGATTTAAATGTTAAGAAGGAAACCAAGTTAAATAAGATGCCAGGTGGCATTAATGAAGCCAATAGAAAAAATAGATCGATAATTGGATCAATTAAGAGATAAGTTAAGTACAGAAACGTTGGGAAACGAAGGTGTTGCTTGGGAAGACGATGAGCAGATCGTTGACGATAAGTTGGTCAATAGTAATGGGTACATTCCCCAGTTATAACCATCACCTAAGGGTGTACTTATTAATATGGAAGATTAAGAGTAAGAGAAGATTTGCGAACGACAATCTGGTGAGCATGCAGCAACTGTCCCGAGATAGGAGATATTCGAGCAGTGTTCCCATTATTCAGACAGGATCAAGGTTTGAAGAAATTGCTGAAAGACCAACGGAGGAGGCTGGAATGAGACCACCACGTGAAGGCGGAAAAAGAGATGATACCCACAGCGGAGAGGAAAAAAATTGACCAAGAAGAACAAACCATAGTTTGAACACATCTGCACCTACAGACACAAACGCACATATTATCAGTTTTTCATGTAAAAACACAAAACAAAAAAACAAAAAATGAAAAGAACATTACCTACCCATGGGATGTTCGGCGGTGTAGAACAAAAGAAAGATGAAAAAAAAAAGAACATTACATTGCATGTAGAACAAAAAATTATGAAAATGAAAAGAACATTACATTGCATGTAGAACAAAAGAAAATGGAAAGAACATTTCATTGCATGTAGAACAAAAGAAAATGAAAGAACATTTCATTGCATGTAGAACAGAAGAAATGAAAAGAACATTTCATTGCATGTAGAACAGAAGAAAATGAAAAGAACATTTCATTGCATGTAGAACAAAAGAAAATGGAAAGAACATTTCATTGCATGTAGAACAAAAGAAAATGAAAAGAACATTTCATTGCATGTAGAACAGAAGAAAATGAAAAGAACATTTCATTGCATGTAGAACAAAAGAAAATGGAAAGAACATTTCATTGCATGTAGAACAAAAGAAAATGGAAAGAACATTACCCTTGCATGTTAGAAAGTAGAATAGAATTGCATGAGACAAATGCATGGTGCATGTTAAATGATGTAATTGGGTTTAGGTGTCATTTACGGGTAAATGACAGATCGGTTAGGGGAGGATTATGGCACCTTGCATTATTAGAAAAAAAAGAAATATGCATAGAAATATGATTTAATTTTTTTTACTCGGTTTATTAACCAGTCGTTAGTTTTTTTTTTAGGCGAAGAATAATTGAGTTTGAAAATAATTCACTAAGTTGTACTTAGACGATCCTAAAAGAGAAAGGAAAGAGAAAAGAGAGAAAGGAAGGAACAGGGAAGGAGAGAAAAGAAAGAAAAAGGGAAAGAGAGAGGTCGAGAAATACAAAAAGCGGTCATTAACAAAAACACGTATCAGAAAGGTAATTAGGCCAACATCTTGGCCGATTTTCGAAAGACAATGGGATTTGTTATTTAGAAGGGAAAGTCATTTAGAGAGTGGAAGGGACCATGCTTGATAAGAGTGTATTGATAATAAAAAATATCGGTCGAAGCACATGACCGACTTTTGCGTAGAAAGACTCATTATCAATTTGGAGAAAGGGAAATTTTAGAACAATGGGAACGAAATTTTAATCGGAGGAAAGGTGTCTTTTGGGATGAAGGGTGACCGCTGAATTGTGTACAGATTCTGACCTGTTAAGGATCAGAACTCCCACGATGATAGAATGGAGACAATTTCAATTCAGATAATTAAGATTTTTTTTGGCTGTCAGGTCTGAACGAATACAAAGGTGAAAAAGACAATTGCTTTTGGCTCACACAGGACGCCAAAAGGGCGGAAACAATTCCCCCTGAAGTCATAACTAATTAGCGGCGGCTGTGTTGACAGAACCCAGGTGAGAAAAGGTCGAGATTATCGTTTTTCGTGCGTGCGAAAGAGACCAAATTGGATTTTTTTTTTTTTTTAACAAGAACGATGTAAGCCACGCCCGATTGGAGACGGGAGGCGTCCCACCACAGTCTCATTAGCCGAAAGCGGTCACGTGATATGCGGAAAGAGGAGGGAGAATGCTCGATCAAGAACCATTGGTCGAAAACGGTCACGTGGCATGCGGAAAGAGGAGGAGGAATGTTCGATCAGGAACCATTGGTCGAAAACGGTCACCTGACATACGAGAGACCGGGAGAAATGGTGTGCGTCCTCCCTCCCCCAGAGGCACTGTGAGGAAGTAGGGGTGAAAATAATAGCGATAATGGGAAAACAGAAATAATGCGGCTATTGGAATTATCGAGAAAACCCTGACGCCGACAAACCCACCCCGGTTTGTTGCGGCGTCAATAAAAGCAGGACCCCAGTCGACAGAAATCAGTTGCAGCTGGAGTTGCGGGTTAGACGACCAGAACAGTTGAACGCGGGCATCGGGTCCGGTTCATTCGCCCCCTTGCGGCAAGAAATCCTTCCAGCCCAAGTCGAAGACAAGAAATCCTTCCACCCAAGTCGAAGACAAGAGAACTTCCAGCCCAAGCAGACGAAGAAGAAGATTACTCGAAGGACGCCAAGAGTTGTGGCAGAGTTACGGCAGAGTTACGGCAGAGTTGCAGAAGAGTTACGGCAGAGTTGCAGAAGAGTTGCGGCTGAGTTGCGGGTTAGACGACCAGAACAGTTGGAACGTGGGCATCGGGTCCGGTTCATTCCTCCCTTGCGGCAAGAGAATCCTAAGACAAGAAATCCTTCCAGCCCAAGTCGAAGACAAGAAATTGCTTCCAGCCCAAGTCGCAAAGAAATTTCCAGCCCAAGTCGAAGACAAGAGAAGTTCCATCTAAGACGAAGAAGAAGAAGATTACCGAAAATAAGCGGAAAAGTTCCAGCTCAGTCGAAGACCAGGCCAAAGAGTTACTGGACGGAAGAAGAAGAAGAAATCAAATCAAGCCCAGCCGAGAACAGAATTCGACCAAACCAGATCGAAGGGAAGAAATACAACTCAAGTCGAAGAGAAGAATCAACTGCGAACGATTGATAGAAATTAGCCCCAGTGTCGAACTAAACCACACCCGACATACATAATTCTAAAGAGTAGGCAATTCGAAATCTTTAAGTTGTATGATAGAAGCTTGGTGCCATAGTCCACAGAGCGGGTCGGGAAATGAGAACAATTTTTATGTAACGGACATTAGATATAAAAGGTTGTTACCCTTTTTTATCAGTAATTTTTTGTCTCGTGAGTTTTTTTTTTTTTTTACTTGTGTTTTGCCACCCCCGTCGGACTCAACTTGCATACGGCCCAATCCCTGCTGGTCCCGTCTGTCTAAGATCTAAACACAACGTGGGTAGACAGACCGGAGATCAGTACAGTTGCTTTAGCAACAAGGTATTGGAAGCGGGTTGGGAAAGGCGAGGCTGGTGATCATCTAACCAAGGGGTTGGAGCGGCACGCTTGGAACCAGGAGGAGCGACCAGGAGGAGCGACGTCACAGTTGGCGCCGTAACCAAAGGATTCGACCCTGGGCCGTGGTTTCCACGGTGGTTTATGGAGACATCGCTACTAGTTACCTGGCCGTTGACTCATCGAGAGTCCTTCCGTCCTTTGTTAGGTCTTATTTTACGTCCTACTGAGTTGTTAACAACCCGCCTCACTTGCAAGAACATGAAGTGGGGTAGCCGGTATAGTTACCGACATTCCGACATTAGGATATTTGCCTCGTATATATATATATATATATATATATATATATATATATATATATATATATATTGAACAATAAAAACTATTAAAGAATTAAAATCTTCAGACACACTGGGTTATATGTTAATATTTTTTTTGTTTTTATTATTATTTAAGTTAGATTCCTCGACTAGTTTCGGCCAACATGGCCATCATCAGGAGAAAAAAAATCTGCTTGCTAGTAGCAGTAAACTACAGAAATGAATGTCTTGATGGAGAAAATGAACTTTTGACTGTAGTTTTCATTTGTTTTTTTTTAATTTTTTTAACATGAATTTTGGTCAGTCCTTGTGTTGGTCAAACAGTCTCTTTTGAGTTGTTATTTAAGATAAGAGCTGGGTGGATTCGTGCTGGTCTTTTTGACAGTTTTATTGGGTGGGTGTGTGCGTCCCCAAACAGACATGAATACATACCAGTGCGCCGGGGAGTGAAAAAAAAATTCTATCCCCCCCCACACACACACACACCATCAGTTTGCGAGGAAATGGTTTGTGGATCGGTGTTAATAACGTGGGAGAAGAGAATAAAATAATTATTAAGTTTTAACCCATTATTAAAACAACTAAGGAAGAAAAAAATGGAAAATTTGGAGAGAATGTACACAAAGAGGAAACTTACTTAACACCAGGAAGAGGCAGCTGAAATTTCTGGGACACGTAATAAGAAAGGAGGGTTTGGAAAATCTGATACTCACAGGACGGATAGTGAGAAAGAGGGACAGGGGAAAGTAATACGCCATATACTCAATGGGTTTGAGCAAGTGGATGGCGAAATAACAAAAAGACACAACTTATTAATAGCTACAAGGGACAGGAAGAAGTGGAAGGACACGATAGCCTAAGTTCTGAAAGGACACAGCACATAAGAGAAGTTATTCTCATTAGCAAATTCTAACAGCTTATGGATAGCTGTTCGTAAACGTGTTTCTATTTCTTTCAAGAAAAAAGAAATAATAGACTTCTTTCATTGTTAAAAATGAAAAGAAACGCTGAGAAAAGAAACATAAAACATGAGTGAATCGAATTCTGTAATTTAAACGAGAAGAAACGAAAACACTTTAGTGCTCCCAGTCGAAGCAACAAAGAATGAAGTCATCTTTGAAAAAAAAATGAAAACAAACAAAATACCCAGACTAGCTTGCAGCAGTAAATAATAATAAACCGAGCCTAAAAAAAATTCTACAAGAGTTCTGCTAATTTCATAACACGCCAGCACAGAAAGTCAATATGGTGACTAAAAACATTTTTGTAATGACATGAATATCAATTTAGTCTCTGCCACTAACAGTCAATGTGAATATTACCATTTTGGTTTCAACTTAGTTTTTATTTGTTTTGAGAGAATAAACTTGCTGTTATCTACTTTGAGAGGCTGACGTTTTTAAAGCTTCTTAAAATAAATATGGCAACTGAGCAAGTGATCTCAAATAAATTATTTATTCATGAACGCAGTAAATGCTATTATCGTTAGGTGTTGTATTAATATTTATCTGATGACTGCAATAAATTCCCGGCTGTGTTGCTGATCAGAAGGACATGTTTATTATTCCATCTATGATAAACGTCAACAAACTTCTTTCTTAAAAGTACAACAAAACTTTAAAAGTGGAACGATATCAATTATTTGCCCTTGGAACACAGAAAACGGTTATCTCTCTCAGGCAGACATTTCTTTTCGATCAGGACCCTGTGAGAACATTGTTATTATTATAAATGGAAATAAAATATAAAATAATAATAATAATAATGAAAATTGTAAATAAAATAAAATTTAAACCTCATTTAAAATAAATTAAATAAATAAAAATAATAAAATTACTTCCATCATGCAACAAGGACTGTTCCTACCGAAAATACGGACATCTCGCCAAGAAAGATGAAATTCAGTCTCTTTGCACAAAGGATTGTCATCATAACAATACGTGTATAACTTCCCTCCGTGATAGTATAGAATCGTCCATATTTCATACTCACCTCCGAGATAAAATATACTCTTCCATCAGAATCAGTTTTAACCAACCAACACCTCGCATTGCAAATTTCGACTTTCTTTGGTCGAGACATGTAACAATTGTCGAAAAACTGTTTTCGCGCCTAATTCGCTGGAGCCTATTTTGGTTTCCAGAAACAAATAAAAAGGACCATCTCGACCCAATTCACCAGTCAGTCAATAAACTTCAGAGAGATGCCACACAAATCCACGCGTGTCACTACTTTGACTTAAGATACTTTTCGCGCGTCAACTGCTGACTCAAACATCAACATAATCTCTCACATCTCACTTACAACTTTCTAAGAAAAGTGTTCTTACACACTACTAAAATAGATGTTGTATTTTAAACAAAGACAAACACAGAACAATCCAAGGTAAACAGCTCTGGAGAATTCAAACAATTAAACCCTACTTTATTCACAATTACAAACTACTACTTTATTCACACATACAAACTACACAAATTTCTGTATAAATAATATTTTCCACTTAACTCTGTTTGACCAGTTCTTAAACACTTGAACAATTTTGAACTGTAAATCAATAAGAAACCCAATGTATTAATGGTCAATTTCTTGCATTATCAAACTACAAATTTTCAAATTGTATATTAATTGTACATAAATGCACGTTGTTTTATTGAAATCTCATAATCGGTATTTCTTACTCAATTGCCTTGTGATTGATTCGTTTTTGAATGTCTATATTCTATATTGTTGTGGATTAATGTGGTGAATATGCCCGTAAACTAACCATCTTAATATAAAAACCTTCTGATAACAAATTCAAACTCATAGCAATCCCAACATAATTGGCAACCCCGACGTTTATAACAACAAAAAGATTGGTGACCACAACGTTTCCAACCAAAAAAAATGGTGATACCAACGTTTATAACAACAACAACAAAATTGATTACTCCGACGTTCAAGTTAACAGCAACTACAAAAGTGATCACTTCGACGTTCAAGTTAACAACGACCAACAAAATCGGTAACGCCGACGTTTGCATTATAGCAAATTGATTACCACATTGTTCCAAAAACCTCAGTCGACATGACAGAACCGATACCACCAACTGAAGCTGCACTGAGATTAGAACTCTCTACCTACAACGGAAATGCAAAGACTTGGTTCATCCAGCTCGACGCGATTTTTCAAGCCAGACACATAACGTCCCAACAATCGAAATTCGCATTCGGGGTAGAGAAGCTTCCCGCGGAGGTAGCTGCTGAGGTAGCGGATATTCTTACCAGTCTCCCGCCCGAAAAGCCTTATGAGGTGCTCAGGCAGACTATTTTGCAACGAACGGGACGTTCTGAGGAGCGAAAGATCAAAGATCTTCTTACTAATATTACGCTCGGAAACAGCAAACCATCCCAACTTTTGCGAAAAATGATAACGCTGCTCGGCGACAACACTATATCCGAGACAGTGTTGAAACAAATGTGGCTGGAGAAATTGCAGCCTGACATAGTACAGATGTTAGCCGTCTTGACAGAGGGGGTTGATGTCCGCAAGCTAGCATCGATCGCTGATAAAGTAATGGACACAAAACCAACTCGCCAAATTTCCTCTGTCGTGCCATCAGATGACCCGATTCCTGATGTTAACCAGCAAACTCCAATTCTTGACCACAGAGCTAAGGAAGCTTTCCTTAGGTTTCGACAATATCCAAAGTATACCCAGAAGGAGTCGCAGTAATTTAACTATCCCGGCACAACGCTAACCAACGACGATCAAGACAACCTCGTCACCGCCAGAAAGGCTATTGCTGTTACCATGAAGTGTTTGGAGCCCGGGCTAAGAAATGTCGGTCACCATGTGCTTATCAAAGCGCGGGGAAACGGCCAACCTGGCACCCATTGAAGGCGTTGGCTGCCAGGGCGGATAATGGAAATCGCCTGTTCTACGTATTCGACAGTAACAGCAAGTTAAAATTTCTAGTCGACACAGGAGCTCAGATCAGCGTTATACCGCTGAGCCATTGTAACAAGTTATCAACGATACCCAAACAAACTCTCCTAAAATTACAGGCTGCGAACGGCACATCTATAAACACGTATGGCGAGCGTGTTATGTCTCTAAGCATCGGCCTACGGAGAGAATTCACATGGACCTTCACGATAGCCGATATCGAGATACCCATTTTAGGGGCAGATTTCCTTGCACACTTCGATTTGTCTGTTGAATTATCGTCTCATACATTTACTGATATGTGCACGGATATACAACGACGCGGAGTATTATCCAGACTTTCCACAGTTGGACTAACTGCGCTTATACCTAGTGCAAACGGTTGCGAAGACCTGTTTAAGCAGTACAAGTCTCTCTTATCACCTTTCACGTATGCGGAACCCGTGAAACACAATAAAACACATGCAATCAAAACAACCGGATCCCCAGTCCACGCGTCACCCCGTCGTTTACACACAACTAAACTCCGGGTGGCTAAGGAGGAGTTTGAGAATATGCTCAAGCTGGGCATAATAAGACCATCTTCTAGTCCTTATGCCACACCGTTACATATGGTCCCTAAGAACGATGCTGATAGTTAGCGACCGTGTGGAGACTACAGACTTCTAAACGCTCAGACCGTACCCGACAAGTATCCAATCCCCCATATCAAGGACTTTGCTTTATCTCTGGAAGGCGCTACTGTCTTCACCAAGCTGGACCTGAGAAAAGCCTTTTATCAGATACCTATCGAACCGTCTGATATCCATAAGACAGCGATAACGACACCATTCGGTATATACGAATTTATCCGAATGCATCTCGGACTCTTTCGTAATGCAGCGCAATCTTTCCAGCGTCTCATAGATGAGGTCCGTTGTGGTCTGCCGTATGCTTATGAGTACATTGATGACGTACTAATAGCATGCAAAACGCCCGAAGAAAATCGCGACTATCTTCAATCAGTGTTTAAAAGATTACAACATTACGACGTTCAATTTTAGTCGATAAATGCTTATTCGCCGTCCCCAAATTAACTTTCCTTGGTCACGTCATTGATGAGAATGGGTTAACTCCCTTAGACGAAAAGGTCAAGGCTATCAATGATTTCCCACCATCATCCACCTTACGACAGCTATGACGATTTTTAGGGGTGGTTTATTATTATGGACAGTTTATTAACAACTGCGCTATCATACTCCTCCCACTAACAAATCTTCTATCCAAGCACAAGCGGAAGAACCCGAAAAATTACATTATCTGTGGACGAGCTAGATTCTTTTCATCGTGCTAAGTAAGCGCTGCAGGACTGTACAAAACTCTCGTATGTCACATCTTCGCCCGACGCAAAGCTGACACTAACCACTGATGCGTTGTCATATACAGTCGGTGCAGTGCTACACCAAGTCGTTAACGGTGTGGAAAAACCGTTATCGTTTTTCTCTGTCAAACTTAATACGGTCCAACGGAAATATAGTACCTTCTCCCGTGAACTGTTGGCGATTTATTTAGCCATCAGACATTACCGGTATATTTTGGAAGAACGTGACTTTTCCATCTTTACTGACCATAAACCACTAATGTACGCCCTGCACACCATGTCTGATAAACACAGTCCACGAGATATTCGTTACACGGACTATATATCACAATTTTCATCTGACATTCGCTACATTAGTGGAACCAGCAACACTGTGGCCGATGCACTTTCTCGAACAACACTTAGTGCAATTCAAAACACAACACTTAATTTTAACAACTTAGCAGACGAACAGATGAAAGATAAAACCTTACAAGCCGTCCGATCGGATACTTCTTTAAATATTGAGAAACGATCGCTCCCATTTACGAGCAGATCGGTCAACTGCGATACCAGTACGGGTAACCCGCGTCCATATATACTGCCGTCTATGCGCCGTCTCATTTTTGATCATTTCCACTCGCAAGCACACCCAGGAGGCAAGGCAACGTTGCGGACCATATCAGACAGATTTATCTGGCCTGGTATGGCAGCTGACATTAAACAGTGGTCCCGCACGTGTCTACGTTGCCAAGCCACCAAAGTTACCAGACATACAAGAGCACCTGCATCAACATTTGCCAACCCTGACGGACGTTTCACACACCTGCATGCGGATTTAGTGGGTCCACTCGAACGTGTGAATGGATTTGAGTACATTTTAACAATAATTGATCGCTTTACGCGATGGCCAGTTGCTATTCCCTTGGAATCGGTTACAGCTGAATCAGTGGCTAATGCTATTTTCAATCATTGATTACAATTTTCAGATGCCCTTCGGTAATCACTACCGATAGAGGTCCATAGTTTCAATCGGCACTTTTTGCTGAATTCACTAATCTACTAGGAATTAAGCACATTTCCACTACAGCGTATCACCCTTGTTCTAATGGCCTTGTAGAGAGATTTCACCGACAGCTTAAATATGCAATTACTGCTTCAACCAACGGCCAAACTTGGGTTGACAAACTTCCCCTGATTATGCTGGCTTTAAGAAATACTGTCAAGCAGGACTTGAACTGTACCAATGCTGAATTGGTTTTTGGAACTTCCCTAACCTTGCCAGGACAGATTTTCGGCCCTGTATCAGATAACCTACCTACTAGCAAGTTTGTCAGTGACCTTCGGCAAAAAATGTCTGAAACGATTTATACGCCGACCAGAGCTTACCATAAGCCATATTATGTTCCAGCTGATCTACATCGAGCCAATTTCGTTTTTCTCCGCAGAGATATGGTTCGCAAACCGCTAACCCCTAATTACACAAGACCGAAAAGTTATTTCTCGTGCGTCGAAGTACTTTGTATTAGATCTAGCCGGAAAACATACTACGGTCAGTATCGACCGATTGAAACCAGCTTACATCAGTGATGACGATAGATCTTTGACTACTCAACAATCACCTGTTTCAGAACCCTCACACGTATATCCATCCTCAACACCTGAAACACAAACCAACCTACCTACACGGAATACGACCGGCAGGCGTGTTCATTGGCCTGCGAAATACACAACATTCTATACATATTAATGTCCATACTACGTTCAGCGTTAATCTCGAGTGGGTATTTATAGAATCGTCCATATTTCATACTCACCTCCGAAATAAAATATACTCTTCCATCAGAATCAGTTTTAGCCAACCAACACCTCGCATTGCAAATCTCGACTTTCTATTGGTCGAGACATGTAACAATTGTCGAAAAACTGTTTTCGCGCCCAATTCGATGGAGCCTGTTTTGGTTTCCAGAAACAAATAAAAAGGATCATCTCGACCCAATTCACCAGTCAGTCAATAAACTTCAGAGAGATGCCACACTAATCCACGCGTGTCACTACTTTGACTTAAGATACTTCGCGCGTCAACTGCTGACTCAAACATCAACATAATCTCCTCTCACATCTCACTTACAACTTTCTAAGAAAAGTGTTCTTACACACTACTAAAATAGATGTTGTATTTTAAACAAAGACAAACACAGAACAATCCAAGGTAAACAGCTCTGGAGAATTCAAACAATTAAACCCTACTTTATACACAAATACAAACTCCTACTTTATTCACGCATGCAAACTACACAAATTTCTGTATAAATAATATTTTCCACTTAATTCTGTTTGACCAGTTCTTAAACACTTGAACAAATTTGAACTGTAAATCAATAAGAAACACAATTTACCAATGGTCAATTTCTTGCATTATCAAACTACAAGTTTTCAAATTGTATATTAATTGTACATAAATGCATGTTGTTTTATTGAAATCTCATAATCGATGTTTCTTACTCAATTGCCTTGTGATTGATTCGTTTTTGAATGTCTATATTCTATATTATTGTGGATTGATATGGTGAACATACCCGTAAACTAACCATCTTAATATAAAACCTTCTGATATTCAAACTCATAGCAATCCCAACAATAGGATTTGTGATATAATGCAGTGACTTACTCCCCTTTATAACATGAGCCTTATCACAATTGGAATGTAAAACACACACACACACTAATACACACAAATACATAAATAAAATTGTATGAAATTACCATACAATTCACCATACTATGTTTGTCTTATTGTTTGTTTGTACTGTTTTTCCTCATGAACACAAGCCCAATTTTTATGACAACATGGTGTAAATGAATATACCTTCACAACCCCACATTATGACATTCGAAAACGTAGTAATTATGTTATTCCTCTTTCCAGGAATATACTATATCAGGTCTTTTATGTGTGTACAATTACATCTTGTAGACAATTATCGAAACGTTTCCAATGAAATACGTTACCTCTATGTAAATAAATATTTTCTTACAATTCTAAGCAAAGAAAATGTTTATAGACCAAGAATTGCTTTATTACACGTGGGGTGTCTGCATTCAGGGAGACACTCTTACGGAATTCGTTAGAAGTATTTAATATTTAATCAGAAAATTATGTGAAATAAACAAGACGAATTATTACAAATGACTAAGCAGTTTTTTATATACTGTGATTACTAATAATGTTTTTTGAAATATCTTGCAATGACAGTATAGCGATTGCTGTGTTTTCACACCCACATACACTCCACTCCAAGTCATTTTATTCACCTGCGATTGGCTAATAAATTAGCACTACCTTTGTATAGGACAATTTAGCTATCGCAGTCGTTCCTTTGAATGTTTTGGTTCTGAGCATACTTATCTATTCTGTTTAGTACGAGTGTAGTGATTGGTTAATTTTTAACCAATCACATATTTTTAATGTAAGATCAAGCTTTCCGTGGGAGCCTACTTTTTTTCCCTTAAAAGGGGCGATTTTTCGCAAGTCGCCAGTAAGATCCAGTAAGATTCCAGCTGTCAACACAAATCCACGATCTTGCTCAACGCACACACAGACACAGAATTTCGTAATTACAAACTTACATTTTCTCTCTGTGACTTTTCCAAGCAAAATCACCTAGAAATTTGTTGATTCAAACCAGTTTATCCAAGCAATTGTATTCTTCGTGTTATTCATTCTTCGCATGCAAACTTTGCTCTAACAATTATTTCGGAACATATATCTTACAAGAGAACTTTCTTGAAACAATTAATTACAATCAATTTACAGTTAACGGGAAACAACTTCCTTCTCTTTAATCTACATAGTGAATACAAAATTATTTTATGCTTGTTGTATTTTATTCAATATATATTTCTTGGTTAACAAATTGCAGTTGTTATTATTATTACTTGAATCCTGTACGTGGAAGTATCATTAATATAATAAACACAGAGCCCCTACAACGGCATGACTATATGTGCCAAAATCCTATGTTAATATTAACAAAATGAATAAACTTGGAAATTAAAAAAAAACACTTTAAACTATTTGACAACTTAAAATAGCATATAATTTAACAAATAATTGAACAACTTTGAATATAATAGGATTTAAAATTAAGGCAAATTAAACTATTGGAAAGCAATCAGTGTGTCAAGTTAGAGTCGATAGGACAATATAGTTCATATTTTAGATTTAAAACAAAATGAAATACAAATTAAGAAAATTTTTAAAAGTTGTATGAGCAAAAATAACCAATCAGAATAAAGTGCGCCAAAATATTATTAACCAATCGAAGAAAGCACGCAAAAATATAGCTATAAATGTAAAATTCAAAGACAAGTTCAAAGAACATTTTTATACGTGAACAGTTTGCTCCCTGAATATTTGTCACTTCCAATCTTACATTACTCTATGTCACAAGGTGACAACTTTGATAATGAAGTTATATTCCTGGAGTTTAAAACAAAGTTATAATCTATTTATATGTATTTGTTAAGTTTGAAACCAAAAGTAATCCAATATATTATTGCATGTTCGTATATGTAATATTGTCTTTTGTATTTTGTGTTATCAAAAATAAATGTAGTGTGTTGTAAATAATTCTCAAATTATTTGATTCACAACTAGCATTAAAGCATCCACCAAGATGCCAAGGCAATGCCCGAACGGCAGAAGACATAGTACATCCAAATTGTCAACCTTGATAAGAGTATTACATATCAAAAATGAAAAGAAGATAATAGAGAAAGAGATCGTCATCGTTATAGAGGGAAAATGATTAACTTGAAATGGAACTTACTGATGATGATGATTATATATGTAAACAACAGAGTTACCCAAGGCCCTTATAACCGTGGGCTTCTGCTAGGTAAATAGATACCTTCACTCGTTCTAAGTCCCAGAGGGTAATTTTCAGAAAAATACTTCTCGTATGGATTCGAGGTTGATTAACTGATTGATTGATTAGATTCCTATGACTTATCATCCTTTTGCAGGTTAATTAAAGCCAAAAAATATTTTTAGATTGTAAGAATATTTTTTTTGAGATAATGATTTAGTGATAGAATTTTTGTTAATTAATTATGGCCATAAACCCCAAACCAGGGCGTCCTACCCTTGACCGGGAAGGCGTGTTTTTGGGGGCCCCGTTGTGGGCTCTGCCATTTTTTTCAGCACTGTTTCATGGCCATCCGCAATTTTTTTTTTACAATTATTTTAAACTGACGTTACATTGTAAGTCATCAATTAATAATATACAAGCGTGTATTTGCATGGGCGGTGCGATGCGTACTACGCAGGAACCCCCGACGAGTTTGGGACCCCAAAAGGGCTAATTTCAGCAGCGTTTCTTCTTCTTTTTTTTTTTTGTTGTTGTTTTCTTTTTGTTTTGTTTTGTTTTTGGTTTGGTTTGTTTTTGGTTTGTTTTTTTGCTTGTACGTTTTACTTTTGTTATTGTTGAAGCTTAAATAAGCATGGAATAATACAACACAAAATGTACGTTAACAAAATGTATTGAAACAAAGAATAGGTACACAATATTTACAGTTAGTTTGGTATATTCTTGGGAAGACTGTTCCTGCATAATGGGTTGACTAAATCGCAGTCGGGCAGAGTCTCTGGATTCAATTTCTTAATCTCTACTATCTTCCCCGTCTTCCGGTACCAACCCATATTTATATGGTCGGTAGTCCGCTTATGTAAATTAGGTGTATCATACACAACAGTTATAGACAAGCGTATGGTTGCAAGAAAGAAATACGACAACAGCAGAAATAGATTTACGTGATTTATTTCAACAGGAACGTGTGGGTTTGGGACAGCTACCTTGTGGTATATTTCATAAGCCGGCTTCGAATCTGGGTTGATCTCTCATAGTAGTTCACACTGGTTGGCGTGGCGCTCCTGCTGCTGGTTGCCGCTGACCGCTCAACCTGACCGTGACAGGTCTCTTCCCCGGCCTCCTGTTGACTGCCGTTGTACTTCCGTGTGATCCCTTTTATGGCGTTTTTTATGGCTTAACAGGCTCGAAAAACGACGCGAGTATAATTAGGAGGGAAGCATTTTTACTGGTCGAAAAATAGAAACACTTTAAAATATTATTTTATTTTTCGACCGGAACTCGTGCGTCGGGGACATGCGTAAACGAAGATAATGGTCATTTTGTGACAGGGCCTTGTCCCATTCACATCCGGCTCTCGCTCTTGAGTATGTTAGTTTATTTGCCTGTAAATCAGCCGAGATATGTCTTATTTTATTTTATAACACTTTTTTTTTTACCTTATTTTATATTGTCGATCATCAATGATAATAGTCGACAGGGTGGGTACTTACTATCCCGAAACTCTCAACTGCGTTGAGGCCCCTTGCGTACTGGGGAGGAGGCACCGAAGTGCTAATTTCAATAGCGATTATTTTTTTTAAATTGTAATTTTCTTTCTTTTAAATCAATTAAGAGGGTATCTCGATAAAATCATTTTTATTCTCAGATCATCCACTAAGGACGATCTCTGAATATTTATTTTTTTAATAAAAGTAGTATTAGTCAAAAGTCCACGTCTAGTAATTAAAATAAAATTTCTAGTCCCTATTTTTTACATTTCTAGAAAGATAAAAACGAAAAAACGATCGCTTAAAAATTAAAAATGTTTAAAGATTTCAATAATTCAATGAATAATTTCCCCGAAAACTGAAATACTGTTTTTAAAACAATTTTTTAAGTAAGACAATCCCGTATGTGTTGTGTTGAAATCTTAATGATTTTTTTTTCAATGGAGATGCGTCGGCAATTAATCTTTATGAAAACGTAATACTTTGAGACTTAAACATTTTCAAGTAAAATTTAGTCATGAAAATGACTTTATTACAAAAACAGCATTTTCTCAGATTTTTTTAAAATAAAACTATTCATTATAAAAAGTAAATGATTAATGAATATGTATTGAAATTTTCATTTAAATTGGATGATTTCCTAATTTTTTGTAATAAAAAAAATCGCTGCTCCCACAATTTTCCTTCGAAGGCATGTGTCCCCCAGGTTGGGAAACTTAAATCGACATGTAGTAGAGAGTGGGGCTACGTATCAAAATTTCGGGGTGGGAGGCCTGCAAGACCCTAGCGCCGGTTTTGCCACAAACGTCTGGAATTCGGGTTTACGGCCATATCACGTTGAAACACCTTTTCACGTACAATCACCGAAGTTAAGCAACGCCGAACTTGGTCAGTACCTTAATGGACGACGGCTTGAGAACACCAGGTGCTGTAAGCTTATATGTGCGGTTGGTGTAGCGGATAACGGCTCGGAATTCTTAACCGGAGAGCGGAGATTCAATTCCAGTTGGGCTCGTTATATGTACTTAACCTTGGGGAAGGTATGCATTTACCTCTTCTCCACTCTGCTATGTATTACATAGTAGGACTTTTATCAGTAAAATTATTATCTAAAAAAAATTCTTCCACTCCAACAAATATTTTCTGGTTTTAAATACTCTGCAAAGGGTTGTTAAACCGTAAAAATAAATCAATCGAGTCGTTTGTTTTTATTTCTTTTGTGCCTCTGTGTGTGAAGGACTTTTTGTTTTCAGAACTTTCCAGTTTCTGCTATATTTCGACATTTTTCCGCAGTTCATTTTTATTTATTTCCATACTGTTCTTCTTTAACTCTGTCGCCTAATTTGCTCACCAAGTGGAGCCACCTGGACCGTAGAATGACGTTCAGGAAAAGAATCACTCTTTTGTTTATTTTCTCATTTTTAAATTTTTTTTTTTTTTTTTTTGCTCAACGCAGGGCCACTAACCTAGTAACAACAATATGCTGACCACGATGTTAGTTGTGAGTTTTCTTACTTTGTATTAAAGTTAAAACTTAAATTAAAATACTCTCGAGTGGACGGGTGAAAAACTTTTATGGCAATGTCACAATAAGCGTTAAAATTGGGGAAACTTGTTTGAACTGGAAAATCCGTGATAAGTTTGGTGCGTTCTCACAAAAAAACTGAAACGTCTCATATAAATGAATAAAAACGTAAAAAGTGGTGATATTCTTAAAGTTAGCATTAAAAACTTTGATTCAATTTGAAAGATGATAGAATAAAGCTTTATATATATATATGATTAATGTAAGTACAAGTTTGTCACTTAGCTGATTGAAGTTATATAAAGAAAAATAATTTTACGCATTTTAATAAAGCTCTAAGATATTTTTAAGCCGTTCTTATGCTCAATTTACCATCGATCCGCCATTTTAAATGAAAAAGTATGGCTTAAAATTTAAGATAATTGAAAATCTCGTAAAAATCGACTACTTACACTAGATATTACTTTTTAAAAATTAGTAAAATTAAGGATTAAAAGCATTTTAGAAAAACAATTCTTACTGTACGCTTAAAATATATCGAAAAACAAATTGATAAAGAATTATAGAATTTATACTATTTATTGGTAACTTTCATTTAACTTTCTTTCAACCAAATTACAAGTTATCTTTAAGAAAGTATTCATTGTAGATTTTTTCCTGTTCAATCTGAAAGTAATTAATGCTTTATTAAATTATGCAAGCACCGACTCTAAATGAAAATTATTTTTTGAAGTTTTATTATTTTTGTGAAGTGTCAGGACAAATTTTCTAGATATTCTGATTTGATATTGCATTTTCTTTTTTTTTTTTGTTCACTGAAATAAGATCTTCAGTGATTTCGATTTATAAAACTATAAAAAAAAATATATTTATATCGCCCCCAATTTTGAAAGTATTCACAATATATCGAAATAGGAGAGTAACTGAACCTCACAAATATCTATATAAAATTGTCTAATGAAAGAAACTATTCAGTACACAATTCATTTATTAATGAATAAATGATGAAAATTTACTTTAAACCAGATAATTCACTAATTTTTGGTAAATTTTGAAAAACAGAAGGTAGCGTTTTTTATTAAAGTAAGTGTTAAAAGAACACTATTTGTCGGAGTTAGCTTCTCCTTAATTCCCAAATTCTTCACTAGGGGTCATTCTCCCAATACTATAAATACTGGAAAGCTTCTTGCCTCTTTCTCTTCTTTCTTCATTTCAGTGAACACAGCGTTTCCCATTTCTAGGAAGACGCTATAAACATTATAAACATACACGTACGTACAAACATTCACCAAAATATGAACATTCTCCAACGAACAAACACAAATGTTCACACACAAACACAATATTAACTGTCTATGTCCACTGTAAAATTGTTTTGTTTAATATATATATTTGTTGTCATATATATATATATATATATATATCGGTCTTGTTTGTTTGTCTTCTTTATCTTCAGTTGGACTTAACTTGAGTCCGACAATTTTCTTGTAGTTGGACCTTTTAATATTCTACCAGAAGTTAAACACGTGTTTCCAATACAACACGTAAATATACACGGTCCGCTACATATTCATTGAATGATCATTGATCCACCATTTTAAATGAAAATTGCAGATACTCTTACATAATAAGTGTTAAAATAACAGACAGACTTTTTAATTGGGGGCACACGTAACTATTATCTCAGGGATGAGGCAGGTTACTACTGACAGGTGTATGCATGAAAGAGGCAGGCTACCTCTCTGATAGGTATTCTTTTGCTGTATATGTGGCGAAACGAAGTGGAAGAAAATGTAAACAATGCGCACGAATTGTGAGCAGGTTCCTTACTGAAATCGCCGTTTACCTGTCCAAGGATACTATTTTGAAGGAGATTAGGCTTATGGCCGAAAACTCACCACGAGGTAATAGTTAACGAGCTAATTTTGTTGACCATTGCTGCTTAGTCGTGAGTTCGATCATCACCGGGTTCCTCATATTTGTGGCCTTGTAATTAAATAAGCGAAGCTAAATAAATAACGGATGCATCAGATTAGGGTAATGCTTACTGAGATAATCTTTTTGACTCATTATTGAGTTGTGAGTTTGATCTTCACTGGGTTCATGGCTTGTGTGGCAGACTAAGTAAAATTTAGTAAATACTAGCAAACGGAAGACAGTGTAAAGTCGGTTTTAGAGTAATTTTAATGATCAGAGACTTTAAACTTTTGTATTCTACCTCGTGTATCTAAAGAGCGGATACTGTAGAGACAGATTGCTATCGAGGAATTTGTTTGGCGGGTTGATATAGTTTTATCTTGTTCAAGCGCAGTTGGTTGTTTAAAATACTAAACTGTCATGTTTTACTGATGCTTCTGTCTTTTTTCTGAAAATATAGTATGTGCAGTAGCAAACCTGAGTTGCGCTAACCTGCTTTCAGCTAAGCAGAACTATTTGCCCACACATCCATTCTGCTGATTAATAAATATACAATCATGCCTACGTGACAAGTCAATTGACGCCACATTCAACAAATCCAACGTTTCCACTTTGCTACCCAACTGTTTACATATTGTTGTAAATCTAAGACAACATATTTTTGAAGTTGATGAGAAAAAATCAATGCGCCTCAGTGCAGTTTATTCAAACAGTGCAACTTAAAAAATGCTGATGAGATGAAAAAAAAGCTAGTAGACCAAATATCGTTCTACAAAATAAAATACTAAACTATTAAAACAATTGATCTTGTTCTTTAGGCATCAGCTTAAAGTCAAGATAAGGACGGAATGGAAACGACTCCCGCCATTGGAATCTGGCGAAAGGTGGTTGAGTTTTACGCGTCTGTGTCGAGTAACAAAGAGCTGACTTTATTTTTATGTGCCATGTCCTTTCAGGACGTAGGCGATCATGTCTTTCCACCTCCCTCTATCCCTTGCAGCTCTCAGCAAGTTCCTTCCCACTTTTTCCTCCCCCTGACCACGTTCTGTCATCCACCTGCTCAAGCTCGTCAGGTATGTCACGCGCTACTTTCCCTTGTCTCTCCCTCTATTTGACCAGTGAGTATCAGATTCTCCAGGCCCTCCTTCCTCATTATGTATCCCAAGAACTTCAGCTTGCCTCTTTCTGATGTTAAGTATAAGCTTTATCCTTGTCTGTAACCCCTTTAAGACCTCATCGTTGCTCACAGGCTCGGTCCATGATATCCTTAGCAACCACATCGTCACCTCGAGTCTCTTCTTCATCTTTGAGGAAATCGTCCAACATTCTCTGCCGCAAAGAACAACAGATGTCGCGTAACAGCTCAGTATTCTTTTCATTGCTACCAAAGAAATTCTCATGTCTCGCAATACACTGCTCAGCTTTTAGAATGTGTTCTTGGCCATCCCAATACGTCTACGGATCTCAGTGTCGCATTTACCGTCCTCTGTCAAGAGGCTTCCCAGATATTTAAACTTCCGCGTCAGCTTGATTCTAGTGTTCTCGACCTGCAAATCGCATTTCGGGCTCTTCCTCTTACTAATAAGCATGCATTCTGTTTTCTTGTAGTTTATGCTTAGTCCTTTCTTCTCACTCTCCGTCGCTACCTTCTGTAGGAGATTTTACAATTTCTCTTCTGTGTCTGCTATCAGTACTGTGTCGTCTGCGTATCTTATGTTGTTAAGAATGTGACAGCCAATGCTAAATCCCGGTAGGTTTTCCAATTCTCTATGAATTACCTCGCTGTATAGGTTGAACAGGCCGGGGGGAAAGACACATCCTTGCCTTACGCCCCTTTCTGTTTTTATATATTCACTGAACTTGTTCCCTGTGGACATGCATGCTGTTTGCTGCCAGTATTGATTCTTGATTATTCTGATATCCATCCCGAATATATCAAGGTTGCTGAGCAGTTCCATCAGATCCTTGTGGTGTACTTTGTTGAAGGCCTTTGCGTAGTGTATGAAACATAGGTATACGTCCTTCTGCATTTGTATTGCTCTTTCTGATAGCGTTCTGAGCATGAATATCATGTTCTTTGTTTCGGTGTCTTTAACGAACCTGCACTGTTCTCGTCCTATCTCTGGCCTGATTCTGCTGCGCCCTCTATTCAACAGGATACGGATGATGAGTTTTGTCATGTGGCTCATTAGGCTTATTGTTCGGTGGAGTTCGCATTCGTTTGCGCCTAGTTTTTTAGGCATAGCTATGAAGATAGATTTGCTGAGGTCTTCCAGTAAATACCCGCTGTTATAGATTTCATTTGTTATTTCGGTGATCTTGTCTATGCCAAAGTCATCTAAGTCTGTTAGCATTTCCGCTAGAATTCCGTCTGGTCCAGCTGACTTGTTTCTGGTCACTCGAGGTAACATTGGCAATCTTGCTCCAAATAGGCTAATTTAGGTTTGTTTTGCTTTTAATTTTTTCCGTCAAAGTAAACTTAGCTAGTGGATGTATGCCCATTATCCTCTTTTATTTTTGTTCCCACTTTCTTTAGTTTAATTTCCCCCGTTAAGGTAACAAGAGATTTCAGTTGTCTGCGGCGCTCCTTTTGTTTTTCGAGTGCGTTTTTTCATATTTGGGGTACAGCTTGTTATTTCTAATAATTTAGCCGATCCTTAATGGTGTAAATGGATGATATATATATATATATATATATATATATATATGTGTGTGTGTGTGTGTGTGTGTTTTTATGTGTGTAGAGGTACATATGTGTGTGTGTGTATGTGGGGAGAGATACATATGTGTGTGTATATGTGCGTAGAGGTACATATATGTCTGTGTATATGTGTGTAGAGGTACATATATGTGTGTGTATGTGTGGAGAGGTACATATATGTGCGTGTGCGTGTAGAGGTACATATGCGTGTGCATGTAGAGGTACATTGTGTGTAGAGGTACATATATGTATGTGTATATGTGTGTAGAAGTACATATATGTGTGCGTGTGTATATGTGGGTAGAGGTACATATATATATATGTGTGTGTATATATGTGTAGTGGTGCATATATATATATATATGTCTGTGTGTGTGTGTGTGTGTGTGTGTGTTGTACAGTATGATTTATTCTATTGTGTGTTTCGGTATTACTTAACAGATTTGGGGAATCTATTACTTAGTAATTTATAGCAGCATGGCCCGGCGTTGCCCGTGCTTGATTCAAAAATCGTACGACTCATACAGCAATCGCTATCACTTGACTTAAAATATTTTTGCCCTTTAAAGAAGTGCCCTTTGCCGTGCTGATGTTTCTACATGCCTTACTTCTTGCCTATCTCACACTGCGAATTTTTTCTAAGCTCTATACTAAACATTAAATCTGTTGCGAAAAAAGAATTAAACAAAATGAACACAAAACGATCAGCTTTAAAAAAGGACTCGTAACTGGAAAAACCGAATGAAAAAAGAATGTTAACAACAAATACTTTTGCACACCCAACCCAGTTCTGCGGAATCAGAATCAACGTTGAGTTTAAGCAAGCGAATGAGCCAATTGGAGTAAAATGCCATGCAGATTTAAATTTTTCCCACTTGTGACGAATGCAGCTATCGATTTTTTTTCTGCATGCTAGCATGCTAGTTAACATTCGTATCAGTCAGCTGTTGGCTCTCACGCTGGCCAACAGAATCTTCCTGCCTATTCGTTGCAGCCAGCTATAGGCTCTCACTCTGGCCAGTACAAAATGGCCGCAAACTACATGAAAACTGCCGTAGAAGCATGAAAAAATCGATTATTTCCATTATCGATGTGCGTTGGGAAATGCAAGGTCGGTCTTGGCCTTTCCGCTAACTTCGAGCATGTGCATGTAAATTTTGGTGCAAATCCGTCGAAAATTGCGGCTTTGCATTCGTTACACATACACACACATCCTGCCTTTTATAGATAGAGATTCTACCTTTAAATTGTTTTGTCTTCAAATCCGTCATCACTTAATAATATAAAACTCTTATTGTCGAAATACAATTTATCGTCAATCCTATGGAAATGTATATGTTGTTGGTATAGTTTGGTATTCCCTAGCAGGAACCTAAATTCATTTGGATACAACTAAAGGCTTTGGTCATAAATAAACTCACATTTCGGCCCATCTCTCTTTAGAGAGATACTTCACGCTCTCCCCTTGTCACCAAACCCAGGTTCCTTATCTAAACGAGGCATCCCTTTGAGTAGGCATGTACCTTTTCCCCGACTGCTATCTAAATTAAATTCAAAAATCCCCGATTCCGAGACAGTCAGTCTAAGACTGGCATAAGGTTGTACTGGTTTAAAACAGGCTATACCCACATGAGGTAATTTGGGATTTTTGATGTATAATATATATGCTGTTATAATAAATACATTAAGCTCTCTCTGTGGATCAGTTTTAATATTTGATATCACCAGGATCCATCTGGATTATATACCTGTACTATATATATATATATATATATATATATATATATATATATATATATATATATAAATCCCTATTGAGATGTGCTAAATTATTTTTAAAAAATGATACTTCTCCTGGATTGCCGGATGCAAGAACGCACCAGCTGAAAATATTACCATAAAAACCCCAAAAATGAGGATATTAGTCAGAACAACTCACGAAATAATGATAATACTTAATTTCAAAATTTCAGACCACATGATGAGACATCACGTCTAATAGACAGCGTTCTAAAGGTACGAGGAGTTGATTAATAATTTAAACGAATTTTAATCTTTAATATTCGCTGTATAATATTCGAGCTATGCAATTAATGGAAAAGTGCCAAGTTAATATTGCTTGCAAATTAAATATCTGTTGAATAAAATAAACGCTTTTTTTTTTCATCATTAGGCTATGGATTCTTGAGCGACAAATCTCGCTATTTTAGAAACCCTAGACCTCTCAGCTACTGAACACAAATTATCAAGGACAAATATAATTAAGTCGCAGAAAGTAAATTATTATGTAAACTATTAACAGCGTCTTTTTTGTTTCTGTTTAGTGCATCTTTTAAAGATAAGGACAAATATAAACGTTCACTTGGCCAATGCGAATTAAGGAAAGCAGAAAAACTGCAGTCACCTGTTTTGATAGCAAGTTGATAAATTGAGAATAGCCTTGATATCGGTCAACCAACTTTCATCGGTTGTCATTTGATAGAGCAATGGTCTGGCGGCAGAGAGGAGATAATGGTTGGCTTTTACCAAAAGAGAAGAATCTTTAAATGTTTCAAGATGATTAATGTAGAAAGTGAAAACAATATACAAGTGGTAAACTTAGTAAGTTGTTTTACTTCTTCTCATCTAATCGCTGAGGGTCGGGAATCATGAACAATATTTTCTGATTCTATTCTTGGGGGGGGGAGTGACGTCCGTGTGTCCTGAATTCTCTTCCGTCAAAATAGTTATGTAAATCCCACCAGTGTCAGAGGTCGTTGTTCGAGCTCAGATAATCACTAATACAGTGTAACCCGGATATAAGAGAGTTGTCGGGACCGGAGAAGAAGTCTCTTATATCCGTGTTTCTCTTATATCCGGGTTTGGTCTATTTTATATACATTAACACAGGCTCTAATTTGGGACCAGATAAAATCTCTCTTATATCCGGGTTACACTGTACATCAAATATTCGTTTTGAAGACAGACAAATCCTTTCCTTTTTGAAGATTAACGCAACACAAATCTCTTTTTCCTTATGTGGATTTGGACCTGGAAAATTGGCGTAATATATTCTTTTTATCCCAATCATCTTCGTTAGTTTCGCCTTGTGTATGACGAAGCTTAGTTAATATCGAAATCTAGTTTTTACCAGTTTCATATTTGTAATTTAGAAACTTTATTTATTTAGCGGGTTTTCCAATAATATGTTTTATCTTTTTAATCTATTTGAAAGACTGATGCAACACAATCTTTCTACTAACACTTTTTCATATTTAATCTTGCGTCGTACTAAAATAAGCCTGGTAATTAGTTAGAAACAAATAAGTTTGCGGAAATATTATGTAATATCAAGTCACGTGTACAGTCGTTTATACTGGATAATCTTCTCACTGATGAAGAGAAAAATGGAGGCAACAGAATTATTTTTATACAGAATTATGCCTAGAATTCCATGGACGGATTGCGTAACGAAAAGGTCTTAAGCGAAATAGGAAAAAAAGGTCACTTAAACACAGAATCGGCAAAAAGCAGCTGAAATTTATTGGACATCTTATAGAAGGACATATCGAGAGCAGGATGGACAGAAGAAGACAGTAGGTCATCTACCTGATGAGCCTGTGTGAATGGATGCTGGGTCGTGAGAGCAAATGTTTGGCAAATGGATATACGTTGTTAAGGACTACCATAGATAGGAAGTTGTGGAAAGCCATGATAGCTCACATCCTGAAAGGACAAGGCATGAAGAAGAAAATAATATATGTGGAAGAGAGTAGACGTGTGGTTGAAAGATCTCGGCTTGTCTCACTTCTCCAAATCGGACCAAACATCAGAATTTTGATGGTAAATCCGATCTTGATTAGAAACGCTTTGTAGATCTTTTTTTTTAATTTTTTTTTTTTTTTTTTTTGTCTAAATTTACAAAATGTATAAAATACTGATATATCTTTGACGACAATGGCCAAGGATTTGGAGGCACATCGAAGTGAGGCAATGGTTAGTTAGCAAGCGAATCAGCTTGACTCATTACTATATAATAATGATTTTGATCCTTATTGCCATACTTATGAACCTGTTTATATACTTCTAATAAGAAAAAAATTGTCTTATGCAAGTCTGGGAGCAAAAGAAATCGTTTCGAGTTTCTCATCGAGTTCATCATTCCCCTATGTTCCAAACTGATCTCAGCATCGTTGGTAGGTAATGCGAGGATGGATCAATAAGTCTGTAGCTGGACACAGGAAGGAGTTTAAGTTGAAAAGTAAATCGTTGTGTAAAATAAATGCTTTTCTTTATCGTTTATTCTACAGTTCAATTTTATGAAAATGACAAAATATTGATTTTACAGTGATTGATTTATAATAATAAAAATAGTGATTTTACTTAATTTATACAGCAAATTCAGTAATTTCTATCAACTCCTTTTGTAATAATAACAATTGTAAATTACTTTGTATAGTCTGTGACAAGTTTCCTTCGATATTCCCTGGACAGTTTAACCCACTCTTCTTTACAGTACTGTAGAGTCAGGTTTATTGGTGACATTTGTCGAAAAGCAATTTTAAGAACTGTTGAAACTTGACTAATGCATGGAATAATAATGCAACACAAAATGTACTTAGAACAAAATGTATTGAAACAAGAAAGTGTACACAATATTTACATATAGTCTTTCGTATATTCCTGGGAAGACCGTTCCTGGAGAATGTGTTGACTTAGTCGCAGTCGGGCAGAGTCTCTGGATTGAATCTCTTAATTCCTCTCCAATCTTCCCGGTACCAACCATATTTATATGGTCGGTACTCCACTATGCAAATTAGGTGGATCCTACCACAACAAGAACCCTCCACCTCCAAGACGTTTTTGATGGGATTCAAATCCGGACTCTCAGCCAGTCTAAAACTTTCACTTTTTTCTTCCGTAGCCATTCCTGAGCTGCTCGAGATTTATCGTTGATGGCTATTGTCCTGTTGAAATGGAAGCCTCTTCCTAAGTTTCAGTCTTATTGCAGAATTGAAGATGTTTTACTACAGATTTTCTAGGTATTAGCAATGTTATAATGAGCGTTTGGTTGCGAGAGGAGAGAAATAACGAGGATTTGGTTTGTGAACAACATTTATTTGTTTAATATATGGGATGTCTAAAATCGGTGAGATGTCAGTTTCTTATTGATGATTGTCAGGATGGCGATCAGGTGTAAGGGTAGCGCTAGGAATTGACCTATTTCGTGTGTGGGTTTGACAGATGTTACAGGATATGGTCGATGCACATGTTGGTTGATCGAGGTCACTGTGGTTTGTTGTCGATTGGTGTGGTTGGTAGGTCTGTTCTATGGAACGACTGCAAAGGGAATGACTGTAGTGAGGCGGGTATTCTGAGGTGACGGTGGTGGGTTGCCGAGGTGGTGTCGGATTGGCGTGGTTGGTTGGCCTGTTCTATGGAACGATGTCGCAGTGAAAACTGCAAAGGGAATACCTGTAGCGAGTCGGGTATGCTGAGGTTACGGCGGTATTTCCGAGGTGATGTCGAAGCTGGATTGTCGGCCGCTGTAGTGGTTCGTGTTTGCCGAGGTGATGACTTTGGCGATGAGGAAGGCTTGTGGCTGGTTGAAATCGACGTTGAGATGTTATCATATGTCGAAGCTGGATAGTCAGCCGCTGTAAAGAGTCAAGTTTTCCGAGGTGTCAGCGTCGGCGACAATAAAGGCTTGTAGCTGTGTGGCGACGACGTTGAGATGCTGTTCTGGATTCGTGTGTGGAGAGACAGGTGATTTGCCAAGCCAGGGAGTGGTAACGGTCGTTGAGGGGAGCGGTCATGTCGGTGGCGGCTGCAGCGCCTCGCGTGTCAGTCGATGCCCCCCTCTGACCCGGAACTGCTCATGCTCGTTATCGGAGACCTGCTTTTAAGCAGATGTGGTAGTCCCCACAGGCATCTCCTGTTCCAGCGGGAATTTTTGTGATTGACCAGTGTCACTTTTATTACCAGAGCTTGCAACGTAGACCAGATGTGATGCTTGGAGCCTATGCGCAGAAAACATTTTTTCGTTCCCTGCTTTCATGGCGTTCAAATTCAGCCAGCATGTAGAATGAATCAGAAAGAGATTTAATTGCAACGGAATATGACAGCAATGCCTATAGTATCCTGCATGTGAACAATCTTCCGGGGAATATGGCAATAGAAATAACCTCATAGCAGAGCTCGTGTTTTACAGCTAGCATGGAACAGTTCAGATTATCAGCTGTGTTGGGTCTGCGGCGTTTGTCGAAATTCGAACGTTCTAATTTAGTTGCATTCAACCAGACAATTATTTCTCTCCCTAGCTTCGGGAGTCTTTTAGATGATTAGTAGCATAATCTTGACAAATCTTGAAATCGCTTTTCTTCAAAAGTGGTTTCTTCCTTACCACACACCAATAAAGATGTTCCTTGTGCAAAGTGGGAGAGACTTCTGCACCAGCATTAGGGACATACTTCTTCAGATATTCAAAAGTGACAGAAAAGTCTTGTTTTTGATTTGCTTGACTACTTTGGACTGTTCTGTGGTGTAATCTTATAGACACGCCCTGTTCTTCTGAGTTTCACAGTGGTACCATAAACTTTCCACTTCAACACAGATGCTTTTAATGAACTGGTTAAAGATTAATAGTTTTCTCCATTTTTGTGCTTCTCAAAAACATTCTTGATCGGTTTTCCTAATAACTCTTTGGACTTCATGACTTCTACATATGTTGCTAAACCGACGAATACAGTGGGACTGTAAACAGCCGAATATTGTCCACTACAGAAAGAATCCGTTGTAAATTTCACCCCAAACAAGTTACACCTAAATGGATAATCATCTGTGACAATACAGAAAAAATTGTAGCGTAACACTGCTGTAAACCAAAATTGTATCTTTTGCCACAGGGGTAGTGAATATATAATATAAATAAGTTTAACAACTTTGGCAACTTGTTTCGGGTAGGAAGTGTTTAGCAACATGATTTAGTAATAAATAACAAATGTAAAAATTCCTAGTTTAAAATAATTATTGTAAATCAGTAGTGTTTAATTCTGTTCTCAAAAATTTGCTAGGGAGTGAATACCTTTGCAACATTATATATATATATATATATATATATATATATATATATATATATATATATATATATATATATATATATATATATATATATATATATATATTGTGTGTGAGCATGTATGTGTATGCTGTTGTACAATTGTTAACAAGCTCGACTCGAAAGTAATTGCTTTTTAATTCTATCTTATGTGCTCTACTAATGTTGCGTTACATCAGAATAACTTTACTCAACATCTAAATATAATAGTTAAGTATACTAAATGAAATGCTATGCAATATTGATCTTTCCATACAACAGTAAATGGTGGAAAATTTCTTCATGGATGAAGAGCAAACTTGAAACAGCGGAACATGTGTTTTTTTATGTAATTTTGCCATGAAACAAAACACTTGAGAACACATTACTTATATATTGAACCAGAACAAAAATTCGCAGTGATTCTAAAGTGAATTACCAAGACATTTAGATATTTGTACATGAAACAAAATGACACATATGTGGTTGAATTATTTAACAACGTTGACGAAAGTTAGAGAAGCAAAATTAATATATATTCATTTTTCTTAAATTTCCTCATCTTTGAGACAGCGTCATGATCCGATCCGCACAGAAATTTCCATCTTTATAGGTGAAGAACTGGTCTATGTTATTTGTACAGGCTTCCAGAGAATTGCAGTTCTTCCCATTAAGAGACTTTTGTAGGGATTTTGAGCTAATCTGAATGTGCAAGGTATCTAGCAGGTGTAGTAGATCGTCACTGCCAAGTTGTACCAATTTCTGCCGGGTCTGCAAAGATTTGTGAGGTCTGGCGTTGTCCTGTTGGAAAACAACATACTTCCGATTGACCAAATTTCTTTTTTATTTCGCTTTGGCTACCTATATTATTTCTACATCTAGTTACTTCAACCGACACTCCATGATTGCAGAACTGTTGCCCAAAAGGCCGATCCACCGATCTAATACAGATTTGACGTCGGAGTGTTGTATTATGATATGTTGGCATAGTAATTAGGAGTTTAGTTTCTGGGCTGGGTGGTACAGACTCAAACTCAATTAGTGAGTAATACTAAAAAAATAGTAAACTTGGCTAGACAGCGGAACGAGAAAAATTCATCCCTGTAAATTAAATAATGGTTACTTGGATTGAAAGATACCTGAAGAGGGTCAGAGAACAGAACGGACAAAATGTTGTGATAATATGCAAAATTTTGAACAAATGGACAAAATACATGAGAAGTGATATCAATTGCTTTAATGTCCTGAAAGAAATCAAGTCCACAAGAGAAAACAAAAGGTGCCAAGACTGTAAGTGAATATAAGGATCTCAATTGGAATTGGGACTCGGCCCTCCGATTAACAATTCCGAGCTATTATCCATTATACTACCTGCGCATCCAAGTTTACAGCACCCGGTGTTACCCATCTGGGTACTGACAGGGTTCGACGTTGCTTAACTTCGGCGATTGTACGAGAACCGGTGTTTCAACGTGACATGTCCGTAAGCCAAACATCGTCGTCGGCTTTATATAAGAATTTTATTTCTTCATTGCTGATTGCTTCCTTTATGATGATGCCGTTGATGACTCAATTCGCTGCTCAATGTGCAGGTTCAGAACTAGAAACTTCCACTTTCACGAAAACCTGCTCCCATCATCCATCCTCTATCGCGGTTTGGCGCTGTAAGAGTTGGTTGGAGGTACTTTGTATTCTAACTCGCCATTACAAACTACTCTATTCTCGATTGTCAATGTATGTCTTATTTCTTTGAATTATCTTTCTTACCAAGAGCAATTACTCTATTTGTTATTTCTTAGTCTAGATATTATGTTGCTTAGTGCTGGGTCTTGTGTTGTTTCTGCAGCCATTCTATCCACAGATAAAATATCAGTCTCTACCCAGTGTAAAAAGGTGTCCTCAAAAATCTCTTTTGCATTATCTTTTGACGCCTTGTGAAATTGCAACCTTGATAATGCATCCATCTGAGGTATTGGACTTCCTCTGAAATATTCTATATCAACGTCAAAAGCCATCAATATTATTGCCCACCTTAATATTCTCGAGGCCGTGATTTTGGTTAGTTCCTTTCTTAGATTGAATATAAATTCTAATGGTCTATGATCAGACCTTTATAGAAATTTTTTTTCAATTCAGAATTGACGAGCCTAAGCAATCGTCCAAATAATCGCGAGGGCTTCTTTCTCAATGTTTGAATAATTAAATTCAGCTTCCGTCAATAATTAAATTCAGCTTCATAGTTACATTATTGGATGTCCTTCTTGGGATAATATTCAAGATATTGAATGCCCACTGGCATCTGTAGTTACTGTAATTTCCTTTCTGAGATCAAATACTTTTAACACTGGTTTGTTTACGAGGATTGATTATAGTTTATCAAAAGCAAATTTGCCTTTCTGCTGTCGACGCATAATCAACATTTTTTTTCACAGCTCGGGGAATGGTTCAGTTAAATCTGTATAACACAGTACATGTCACCGATAAAAATTTACTAATTCCAAAAAAGACTTCAGTTCTTTTTTTTTTATTTGTGGGTGCCGCTATTTTTAGTATTTTTCTATTAACCCTTGATCTGTTGACACCCCTTCTTCTGAAACGGAATATCCCCAAAATGATACTTTGTTACTATTACGTGCGCATTTTTTTCCATTTATTTTAATTCCTGCACTCTTCAACCTATCTAAAACAAAGCTTCTTTTCCTTTTTATTCATTTTCTACTATGATATTTACCAACTATTGGAAGGATGAAATATGTTAGGGTTAAACTTAAAGGTAGTGAACAGTGAACTGGTTATGTTTTATAAAATCATTAACAATTTTTTATACAAAAAATTTAAAAAATCATCAAATAGTGATTTTAATGTTTGCAAACGGATTTGATGTCATTTAAAAATCAGTAAACAGGTTGTCCTTTTTTTCTGAGTATTTTCCAGCAATAATGAGTGCATCGTCATTTACGGTAGGTCGCATCAGTCTCGGTAGATATCATACGATAGTAGCAACGAATATTCTTTGGTACCTATTTCTTATTTTACACATGTACATTTTCCTGTCTCTCTCTCTCTCTCTCTCTCTCTCTCTCTCTCTCTCTCTCTCTCATTATTATTATTATCATCATCACCATTACTATTATAAATAACAATAATAATTGCTTACTTATAAGACCATTTAAGTGGGCACTTCAAAGTAGTATAATGGTAGATATGCTTATCTCGCTACAGAATTACGACTGAGTAGTGAGTTCAGTCCCCTAGTAAGTGGCCTTGTGCAACATGTAAGCTATGCTTAGTAAGTCACTATTTGGACACTTTAATGTGGTGTAATGGTTAGCAAGCTTTGTCTCGCTAAATCAATTTCGACTGAGTAGACAGTTCAGCCCTCATTGGATGTTCTATACTTTCGGCCTTGTGCCACATCTGAGCTACGCTTAGTAAATCGCTATTGCACCGTTTAAGGTCCCTCTTCTCAGCCAGAGTCATCGGCTAATAAACTCTGCCATCCTTGAGAGAGCTTTTTGATTGTCCCATGACAGGTCTGTCCAGTGGTCACCATATCATTTAGGAATTTTATAGTTGATATCGTAACAATACTCTTCCATTCATATTTTTGTTAAATTAAGTTAATGTAAAGAGAAAACTTGCTTCTCTTCCAGCATTAAAACAATGTTCTTTTAGGCTAGTTGGCTTCTCCTTGTAAATCAATTATTTTCAAATAAAACTCTGGCATATTTTCGAGAAAATTCCTAATGGCATCAGTTCTCAACTCATTATCTATGCTGATGACACATCTATTTACTCCTCTATTAATGATAAGTCTGATCGGTACGCATAAGGTCAAATTGGTAACTGATCCCAAAAATGACTTACATTCTGTTGTTAACTGGGGCAAGGAATAGTCTGTTAATTTTAACAACTCCAAAACGAAACTGCTCTCTATTAATCGACGGCGAGAATTCTTTTTCCCTTCAATCAGCATAGCTAATGCTACCCTCAAAGACAGTGACTCGTTACGTCTTCTTAGGCTAATGTTTTCCGCTAACATGAAATGGAAAGATTATATTGAATCAATTGATAGATTTTCCGCTAGGAAAATTGGTTTTCTATGTCGTGCTAGACATATTTATAAGTCTGCCATTCGTTCTTACTTTGAATATTGCTGCTACATATAGTCTGGTGCTCCTGCTATATATTTAGCGATCCTTGATATAATCCAAAGAAGATCGAGGCAGAGAGGATCCCCAGGCGGGGGTATGTCGAAGGGCAGAGTCTCGTTTCTGGAAACAGCTACACGATCCCGTTTTATACGGGTCTATGGGGAATTTTGGCCGAGCCTACGGGCTCGGATTGCCCCACATTAAACTCGGCCTTGTGCCACATCTTACCTCGTGAGGAGGCTGGTAAATATAACAGTGGAATAGATGGAACGCTGGGACAACCGACACACACTTACTAGTCGTGTAATACTCTTCTGTTGTACTTACTGTTTAATATATGATATATCTGCAACACTTTTTTTATTAATTCTTTAACCATTTACTTGATCACAACATAAGTAGTAATAGTAATAATAATAATAATAATAATTGTCCACAACGGTGAACTGCACTTGTAGCTGCGGAACTTCGTCGCTAAAACAGTGACATTGCAAACCTTAATGAGACCCGCTTCGATGAGATAGATGAAGACTATATGATCTTTTGTAAGAGTCGGTTTAGTAGCTCATATCGTCCACTCAGTGTCGGTTTTGCAATATGAACCTTATTGCACTACACTCTGCTAAATTTACCAAATGGAACAAATGAACATCTAATGATACTATGGCTTCTACTCAGCAAGAACCGCTGAACCAGCTTGTTTATCGCCTATGCCTCAAATTTACTTGCTTCCAATTAAGAAACAACATCGTTCCATGACGTTCTTTGTTCTGCCTTACAATGCAACCCTCAGGCAACAAACTATTGCACAGTGATTTCAACGTAATAATTTGCAAAAATCAATGTTTAGCGATATGTCCCTGGACAATGAGAAGTCGGACAAAACCAATGCCAATGGTTTGCTCCCTCTTGACTAAAGCTCAGAATTCAGGTTTTATATAACAATATTTCACACCCAAATTTTTTGCACAGATAACTGACATCCATTAGACATGGCACGTGGAACTAGAACAGTTTACCCCAGCGAGCGAAATAAAGGGTTCAGTTCGATATTCCAACCCCATGAAGAAGGCCGGAGCGTACAACGGCCGAGACGTTGTGATAAAAAATGGCAACATAGCTGAGGACAATAGTCCAAATAATGTAAATAGTGTACATAATACCTCATCTCAGAAATGTAGACAGGTACATTTCCTGTCTACAAATGCAAAGGCGACTGCAGTAGATTGTGGAAACTCACGTGAGGTTTCTCTTCTATCCGTTGCACAAGTTTTACCCGTCCGACTTGATGTCGCCCATTGTTGATGTCGTATTACTGGCGATACAGTGTTGCTTTCATCCGGGGCGCAGCACAGGTAACATAATTTTTACTGCCTGTCTTATCGAAGAGAAATTACGCGATCTTTCACTGAACTTACCAAAACCTTTAACACCCGCAACCGAGAAAGCCTATGGGAGGTTCTACAAAAGTTTGGATGCCCTCCAACTTCTTTGAGCATCATCAAAGAGTTCCATGACAGCATGTCTGTCCGTGATATGTGGTGCACTTCAGAGTCAGAATTATTCCCTGTGAGTACGACTGCAGAGCTGCTGGTATTGTTCAACCTTCGACCTTCATGGAGGACAACATTAACGATATCGCAATGACGACGGTCTATTTAATCTCTGCTGCCCCCGGGAGTTGTCCAAGACTCGCAGTGAACATGTTTTTGAGTTTCGGTATGCTGATGATAGCGCTCTCTTCAGCCATTTTTTTCTGCTGGCTTTCAACTACAGGTTGACGCTCTCAATAATGTTTAGAATCGTGCTGGATTCAAAAGAAACCTGAGCTTTTGCAACAAACAGCAACACCGTTTGTATTATTTACTGCTGCAGTTACCTTATAACACAATATCACCAGTAACCCCATTACCCAAAGTGATATCCTGAAGAATCCACTACGATACGCCGACAATCTACTATGTCATGATAGAAATTTATTTTTTTCTTCCTCTCCATTTTCTGAAAATTTAATTGTTTTCCAAGGGACTCTTCGAATTATGGCGGTATTGTTTAAAAACCGAGTCAGGAGAAACGTAAACGTCAAGTAGGTAAAACACGAGGCACTAAAAATAGGAATTTTTTTTTTTTCAGAAAGCCAAGTGAAGTCACGAATTTATTTTTCACATCTTTATTTACTTATTTAAAACGAAAAAAGATTCTTTTATATCGGCATCTTTTAGACGATAATTTTTCATTTATTATAATATAATTTAATATATGCCTTTCTCTTCGGATGAATATCCTCATCTTGACTGTTATACTCACTAGCCATCTTCAGACTTCTGTTGTACTGGGTAACCTTCTCGGAATTCAGAACTAAGCTCTTTATTCAATCCATGGGCTTAGATTGTTATCATTCCATTTGTCTGTGTCACTTGTCTGCTTCTTCCACTGAGAAAGAATATATGACTTTTCTGAACTACAGGCATTGAATCCATAACTGCCAGACATGTTTTAATCAAGGATTATAATCCACTAGGCCTATGTGTTTAAGGATAGCGCGTAAAACTCATATTCCGGTCCAGTGGAAGAAAGGGACAAGCAACAGAAAAGTGAATCCAGTTGAATAGTATTAACTGGGACGAGTTATCTCCCCTAATCATGAAAAGCGAAATGAGAACACTCTATCCCTATGGATTGAATAAAGTGGTGGGTGCAGAATTCCGAGAAGCTTACCGAGAACGATAGGCACATAAAGAGAGCTTCATTGTACAACGGTTGAAATGACGCGAATGCCACAATCAAAACAAATATAGTAGTTTAAAAGTTAAGGAATTTCAAAATTCTTTTAATATTGTTAACATATTTTAATTTTCTACCTACCTTTTGACACTTTTGACATATAGCGAAAATAGATTTTGTTGATAAATGTTTAAAGTGACAACGTTTTTTTTCAGCTAATGTCTCGCATGCTCAAGGAAGACGTAATCTCAGAAATTGTATTAATATATCAAAATTTCTTCTGAATTTAAACGAATTTAATTTTTATCATATTATTTTAACGTTCATTTTGTGTGAATAAATTCGTTCTACAAGGTCGAACTTAGCGTAAATAATTATTAAAATTGACCCCAAAGATAGTGGGGGGAGCATAAACTCATTGGATTTTTCTACTTTTTTTAATGAAATTGTCAATAAATCTGACGACATCGGAAATTATATAATTCCTCGGATTGTTAATATTTCAAACTCAATTGCGAAAATATTTTGTTATAAGTTATGAAGCAAAGCTAAGCCAAGAATACAGGCACTAGTGGCAAAATGTCCGCGCGTAGTTCGTCGGAGAACTGTGGCAAAATCTCAATCAGTCCGTGGCTCGTTTGAATGTAGAAACAGATGTTTAAATTCATAAATAAATAAATAAGCAAATAAACGACTTCTGGCAAAATAACCGCCAAAATAGACTACCCACAATTCACCACTGACCCGTATATATAAATAGCCGAGAAAAATAACAGCACTCGTAGTCTGACGATTGCGTCTAGCATGAAACAGACTGTCGCCTCTAAGTGTTGCCTTCAATGTCCACTTTTATATTTACACACGCTCTATCTCTGATATTGAGCACTTTATCCCATAAATATAGCACACCTTAAGACTTTATATATATATATTATATATATATATATATATATATATATATATCAATTGCGCGCCACTGGATTCTAGTGGGTATTTTGTAACTGTCTGGCAGTGTCCGTGCTTTTAATTCCTAAAGATGGTAGTGAGGGGAGAAAAAGTTGTCCGTGTGTATAAAATTTCTAGTTGGTAGTGTAGGTACATGTCTTGACTGTTGGTTAGATGTACGTTAATTAATATTGGTGTAAATTCTATGGTTGAGGAAAAATCGTGTGTATCGGAAAATTTGAGGTATGTGGCTGTGTATATTTGGCTTAATTCTATTATTATTATTATTATATAACTTATTTTAAGGAAACATCGTATGTGTCGGGAGATTTGGGGTATGTAGGTGTGTGTTGGTTTAATTCTATTATGATATTATGAATGATATTAAATAGGACTTTTCAGTGTATCCGGAAAATATTTGGTGTGATGAAATGAAAGATTTAGGTTACATCGTCTGCAGGAATCTTGAACTTACATTCTTTAGGTATGGATTTGATGAAAGTTAATATGAAAAAGCGTGTCTGGCGCGTGTTTATCGATGGAAGGATATTAATTAATATTCCCTCAATATATTTTCTAGCTTTTATATCGTTGCAGGCATTTAACATTATATATCCTAGCATCTGATGTGGTGTTCTGTTTTTTTGCTAACTCGATCTCTGATTGTCTTGGGAGTGGTGTTTATGATCCTTGGGGATGGTTATATGATTTTCGAGATTTGTTGATAGAGATGGAAGGGTAGAATCATAAGATTTGTGTTTTTGTTGTCGATGATGCATACTTTTTAGTCTTGTGGATTTTATCTGCTCGTTTTCTAACGTTCAGGAGGGAAATGCTGCTGATAGATGTCTTCCCCACCCACATCATTTTATCCTCAACGCTAGGAAACGAATATATAAAATCCACAAAACCAAAAAATAGGCACTATCTACAACAAGAACACAAAATTTATGATCCTAGCATCCAACTTTCTATCAACAAATTTCGAAGACCAGCTAACCATCTTCGACACTAGGATGCACGAACGTTTCACTAATTTTATCTTGGCCTAAACATGCCAAGCATTTAAATTTTATACAAACTATGGAGCAGCTTACAGAAATATTCAGTGTACAACAGTCACACTTTTATGTTAAATACAACTGCAAAATTGACAAAAAGCGAGACAGTCAACTATGTAACCTACGCAAAACTAGTTAATTACGAATGCAAAAAAATAAAATCAGCTTTGTGCATTAACGTAAGACTAGTTCAAATGCCTCGTATTTATTGCAAGACTGCAATATGCCCTGGATGCAAATATTCGCAAACGACTGCTATTCAAACTAGAACAAGATCAAAACTTTACCGTCAAAACTCTCACTGCGGGATGTCAATGGTTATTAAATCTCAAAACAAGATTCTATGATGGTTCAACAATGGGCAAATCCATCTACCATCAGCAGTGTAAAAACAAAAAAAACTCATTGCATCAACAAAGATCCCCTACCAAACTGCTTTTGGTCGTGTGACGAATGACACTACGCACGCTACTGTCCATTCAAAAAAAAAAAAAAGAAAAAAAAAAGCAAAACACAAATATCAAGCATGTCACCAATGCGAACAAAAGGAATAGTTTTGCAGCCCTTAGGAAGTTAAAACTTTCAACTTACAAAAGAACGCTTTAAATTCAGGGTGGAAAAAAAATCTGAATAAACCGAACCTAAAAAAAAGTCACATTCAAATTCTGTATTTTCTGCTTTCAAGGTGGATTTCGAGTCTCGCAGGAAATATCAGTTTTTATTAACAACATTTCAGTCCATTTTCACTTTGGCACAGCCTAATCTAACGTGGAAACAAATCTAAAAGCCTGTGGTGATAAATACAAATCATATGGCACGTTGTGCACCCGCCAATGCACTTCAACTTATTGGTGAGTTAAATTGTAATGTTTCGTTCAAAGACAAACACTTTTCTGTTATATGTTATCTCACGGATTGCTCTGTTTTAAATTTAATTGATCTCGAATGGATTGAAGAATTTCATCTTTGTAATGTTTCTCTTAATTCAGTGTTTAACAAATTTAAACTTGCTTCTGATATTGAAAAATTTTTTATACACACACTCAAAACTAAGTTCAGTAACATTTTTTTCTTTGGCGTTTCTGCTTCTTTTCTACAGATAGAAGCCAATGAGGAGTCCAAAGAGCTCCTTACAATTAATACACACAGGGGACTTTTTAAGTTTAATCGCCTCTCATTTGCGGTCAAATCAACGCCAGCCACATTTCAGCAAACAGTGGATAGCATGCTGAATGGATTGTCGCTGCATTTATTGATGATATCATTGTTGGAGGCGTGACCCAGGATGAACTCTTGCAATGGTTACTTTCTGTTTGTTACCGAATTCTGCAAAATGTGCATTTTCCGGATGTCGATTAAATATCTTGGTTTCATTTACGAAAAAAATGCTTGACGACCTGGAAAATATTTGTCATTAAAAAAAAACATACCAGAACCGACAAATATTACAACTTTATGTACTTCCCTTAACCACCTTTTGAAAAAGAATGTTCAATGAAATTGGTCACAAAAATGCTTTTGATGGTATTAAATCCTTACTTCTGTATTATTATACACACACACACACTACAATCCAGCCATGGATATTATTGTAGTCTTAGGAGCTTCCGTTTACGGTATCACAGCTGTCATTTCAAACATTCCCCAATGGTAGTCAAAACATAATAACTAATGCAGCCAGATCATTGGCACCTCGTGTGCGTAATTAAATATTTATTATGTATAAAAAAATACATACTTGTGGCACAAGGCCGAAGGGGAAGTAGAATAAGGCTGGTTATCCTGGACCTAATTAATCAGACTCATGACCCATTTATTCCTTGCAATTTTCTCATTCACCACAAAAACTCATCCATCGCCATTCAATCCTACATGTACCACAATACAACATATTCTCAACGAAACTACAAAACACCCTATGATGTAAAATCTCACAGTTGATAAATGTCTCCTCGCCACCTTTTATTTTTTTTTTGTTTTTTTTTTTACAAAAATATATAAAAATTACATGAAGCATGAAATGAGGTGGGAGGGGATGAGCCCAAAAACAACTAAAAATATAACACAATCAAACTAAAACATAACAGATGTTAGTAGGACCCATCCAACCCTTAAAAATAAGTGGCTGCTGTATTCTACCGTTCGACAGAATCCAGAAGCACACTCACTAATGGAGTGGGAAAGAAAATTAAATGACAGAGTGGGAAAATCAAAGATTGACCCAGTCAAGATAAAAAAAGGAGGACAAAAACAAACTGGAGAGGTTGGGTATCTCAAGATGGATCATAACAAAAGAGAAGCCCGGGAACAACACTTACTTATATTAAATAGGTAAACAAATAGTGTCCAACGAAGGGTTCACAGGAAACAGCTCCGTTGCGTCAAAGGAAACTTAAAAAAGAAAATCATGGCTAACCCCTGCCGTTCACACGAACCAGGTTTGTCACAGTTATCTACCTTTCTATCAGTTCTGATCTTAATCTTTGAGCTGATGCCCAAAGAATCCGACCAGATACTGATGTGAATAACGTTCATAACGCAAGATTCCCTCTATCCACGACATCTACACTAACTACGGCTAGCAACGTGAAAAACACCATCTGTTTCAATCTAGAGAACGGGGTGACACACTATCACACTCATATGCGAGATCAATGGACACGAGCTGAATTATGGTTGGATTTTAACGTTGACTGAATTTGAACCTAATTTACACCAAAAATGTTTTCATTTATCACTGACCAGTAACTTTAGCACTACTCTACTCATCATCGGCACTGTTTTTTACTTAATGTTATTTCTCATTTTCAGCATGACTGCTCATTTATGTCCATTTGCTCAAGCTCATCAGTGGCAACCATTAGTTGATATTGCAACTATGATGAGCAGACCTTATTCAGAGTTCAAGTAGGTGCCTCATCCAAACCACATACAGTTTGGGATTGAGAATTATCTTTCTACTAATGTGGTTGCCAAACAGGGCTAGAGAGTCCAGTTTACCCTGATATTTAATCCATAGCTGTGGGGGTGGAGAAGAGATGGATTCATACATTTCCAAAGTGCAAAAGTGTATGTAATAATTTCAAGAGGAATTCAAGTTTGGCTCACCAATTTTTCATTCTGAACCTACAACCCTTACACCAATCGTACATCCTTCTGCACCAACAAACTGAATGTTTCCAATGATAAAGAAAATGTGATCCTTAAGTAGACAGTTCTGCAAGATTTCTATTTAAACTCCTTTTAACACTCAATGCTCAGCCTGAAAAATCAGAAAAATTGACAGTAATCAAAAGCTAACTTAAGTATTAGTGATAAACAGAAAAGGGCTATCATATACACAATTCCTTCTCACTTTCAAAAACTAATGCAAAAACCAACAAATGGCTTTTTGATTTATTCAAGCTAACAACATGGCAAGAAAAACAAAAAAATAAAAATAGCAAATGAAACAGAAACCTGAAGAAAAGAGATTTCTTCTAAATATATTTTTAAATAAAGTGTTTATTCAAGAATTCTCCTCACAATCTACATATCACATGATGGGACCCGCCTTTTCTCTTAAAAGTGGGCACCATCTTCATCTGTAAGTTACGACATGGCACATATTTATAGGGGAAATATCAATCTCGATGGTCAGGCTCTGGAAGAACAATTACCAAGGAAAAATTAATGGCTGCCTATTACAAATGCTGAACAAGTCCATTATCAAAGTTAGACAACTTCGTTAATTCCTTTCTATCTATTTATCTATCTCTCGCTCTCTTATATATATATATATATATATATATATATATATATATATATATATATGAGAGAGAGAGAGAGTGTGTGTGTGTGTGTGTGTGTGTGAGCACATGTTAATGTCAGGAAACTATAAAGCCTACTACCATTGCTAGGTAATCCCTGCTGTAAACGCCTGCTCAGGAACATTTGTCTTTCTTCAACACCCACAGAGTCAACCTGTGGTATATACTGAAACAATGCCAAACAGACTTGAGTTGCAGTTTCTGGGAGAGAGAAAGCCAGTATGCTTAAATCCTTGTTCATAATGACTTGTTACTTTATACTAGCACAACAATTGATGGTTTCTGAACAGTTCCATCTATCCATTATCACTCACAAAGTTTGGCTCAACCTGTAGTAGGGATTTTCAGGCACTTCTCAATGGTGTTACATGCTAGGATTCTCTCCACAGATTGATATTACCAAGAAATCACCTCCTTAACAAATCGATCATAGTTAGATTTGAACCCATATCTTATGGTCAGAAGGTTAGCATTCTAACAACTCAGCTATGCAATCATTTATTCTGCTAAAGAAGAACATCAGTTACAATGAAATGCCACTCATTAAGACCAATTGTAAAAAAAAAAAACCGGATGCAATACATCTTTTGTCCATTTAAAAGGAATGGCCACTTATAAGAACCAAAATTCATTGTTCCTATATTTTCTGTTTAATAGAAATCCACTGAAATATTTGTAAAATATTCTAATGAATATAATCACTTCTCCCTCATAAATCATTGTTCTTTATTTCAAGTGAAGCAAAGAGAGTTCTATCTTTGGTTATTTATTTTTCTTTTATGTCACTATTGTCATTACTGCAGGAGAAGGATTTGAAGAATTCAGACATTGAATCCTAGCCAATGTTATGACAAGATATTTCAAAACAATTTCATGACCTCACTGTCCTTGTTTCAGTCATGACACATTCCTTATGTTTTTGTCAGGGTTAAATCAATGGCAATTATGTAATGACATTGTTTTCAAAGCCAATGTTTAAATTCCTGATACTATTATCACAAACATATCAGAGCAGATACAAAGAATTGTTTACACATTTTAAATATTCAATATCTATGGGAGGAGATGTCTCTTAGTTTTGACATAACAATACTTAATCCACACATATATGAAAATATAGCAACATTTGCATAGAAAGTGTAGGTTTTTATTTTTAGTTGTTGTGTTTTCTTTAATCAAAATTCATCCAAAGAAATCTCCCAATAAATAAAATATCATTGAAAAATTACATTAGTCTTTTTTACTCTTTCCAAGTATATTTTCTTAATTTGTCTGATTTTACAAGATGAAGAATTATTATTATACAATAATCTATTGAAGCTAGTGTCTTTGTCTTGGTTGCTATAGTTACAATGTTTCAGCCATTGTAACCTCTTGCCTTCTTCGAATAATGATTACATTTGGTAGACTTCTTTTTGAAGTAAAATCTTTCATTTAATCCATGGAAGTAGGTTGTTCCCATTCCACTGTCTATGCAAAGGGATTTACTTGTATCAGTCAATCCTTTCCTTTTTACAATGCCATTTTTTCCAGTGAACTAGAACATAAGATTTTCACAGATCAGGAAAGAACAGATTTCACTAACTAATTGTTCTACATCACAATGACCTAATGGATAGAAGTATTCATTAAGTGCATTTGGTGGTCTTCATTACAATCCCAGAGTCAGACACTGAAAGCCATATATGCTGATTGAGTGAAGAATGCAAAAATGTCATCACAAGAATTGGCTGGTACAAGAGACTCCTTAGAAGTTATCTTGCACTAGTTAATATAGACAGTGAATTGAGAACTATTTACTTCTGTGGAATTCACAGGATAAACACCTAAAAAAGAGCTGCAGAATACAATAGCTGAAATACAATTTTGTAACAAATGATGACATTAGTTCAGATAATATATAATAACTTTCCTCTGATTTGAAACATATCATTGAATTTAAATTAAAAACATCTATGCCAAAAACACTTTTCTTTCAAAATAGAACTATATTGTGTAAAATTGCATTTCTCATGAGAAAGTTAAATATAAAATTTACAGATTCACAAGAAAGTTCACATCTGCTAAAGTTTGCTATAACTTCAACTTTAACAAACAAAAATGGAAACTGTGAACACAAAAATCCAAAAGTATAAACTTGTAAATAAAGAGGAAGAAAGAAAGAAAATGTCTTCATTTTTGTTTCCTCCTCAGTCTGCAGAATAAATATTTTGTCTTTGACAGTTTTGCAAGGATTTCATGTGATGAGCAAAAACTTAAAGATAAAAATCTCTAAATGCATATCAGGGAAAAAAAATGAACTTAAAAATGAATTATAGAGAAAGGACTGAAAATTGCAATATAAAGAAACAAAGTTTTTAAATGATAACTAATAATATCAAAAGAAGAAAATTCTAGATTGTCCCATGAATATATATCGGTATTCCAAATAAATCTATACAAGGTGATAGATGAAAAAAACATATTTTATGAGAACATTTATGATTGGTGATTTGTATTTTATACTTACAATTTTTTTGTAACTTTTCTTTAAGGTTATTCTTTATTTATTTCTCCCAGATAACATGATATTTGACTTTCCCAAAAAATGAGCTTGTTTTATTTTTATTTTTTTCTTTATATGAATAACTCAGTCTATCCAATGGACACCATTAGGAATACCAATTATAGTTAAAAATTCTACCTGGAAATACTGACCAACGTAATGAAGATCTGAATATGCTGCTGGTAATTTTGATAGTGTGTGTTGAGTTGTGGATGTATGCACCCCAAAACTGGGACTAGAAAGAATTGTTCAAGGATTGGAAAGATCTTGACAGAGACGTGCCTCGTTCATATCATTGGCCAGTGCCTCAATAATATCAAGCAGAAGTTCCCTTGTCAGACTGCGAATTTGGGGCAAACGCGCTACCTGTGAAATAATAATAATTATTAAAAGAAAATGAGAAATATTAGGTAGAAAATAACTGAATATACTATTTCGGTCCTATAATAATTATTACATTTAGTGTACAAAATATGGATACAAATGTAACAGTTGTCATAAGAGATGAAAATTAGAAATTTACCTACCAATGGTCAACAGCTGGCACTACAATTTCAATCATTATAATCAAAAATCATTATCAGAAAACAACATCATGATGATGTAGCCAGGAAGTGATATTTTTCCCATCAATATTTAAATTTATTATATAATGTTGATTTCAAGAAGTTTAATATACATTGTTAACATTTTGTGTAGCTTCCTGTAACTTGAATAACATGAGATGGAATGTGTACAAATCCTTCACCATCTGCACAGTTGAGAAAACTTACTAAAAAAAATATGCCTGGGTTTTCTGGGTGTGCAAATAGATAAACTAAATAAATAATGTTTATAATAAAATGAAGTGTCTACTAAAATATGGGTATCCACTAAATTAGTGTTTGAAGTAACAAAAATATGTCAGATTAAAAAATAAAATCCTTTAATGCTTTGGAAATATATTTGCTTGTATAACACTTTTCAGAATGTGCATAAATAGTTTGTGTATCATAGCCAGAATCAATATTTTGATCCTTGGAAGAGGTGCACTGATACCTGGATACTCATCAGAAGGGCAATAACATTGATCATTGGCAGAATGTGCATATAGTACACTCTGATACAAGGTAGAAAACCAATAAACAACATTTTGACCCAAAGCAAAAGTGCTGATCCATACAAAAAACATCCTGCCATTTAAACAAATACTATGATAGCAGTTACAATCTTGACAATAATTTATATAATCATTATAAATGATGGTCTGATTACTATTGGAATAATCTTTAAAGTGATAACACAATATAAACATTAAAAAACAGAATAAACCTAAAAAAGCAATTCTTTTGATAAAGACCAAAACATCTTAAGAAAGCTAAAATGGTAAATGTGGAAGAAATGCAACTTTGTGGCATGTAAATTGATATGAATATTTTTAAAATTGTATAAATGTGCTTTTAAGTCTTTTTCTACTAAAATTGGAAATCAGAACCAAGCCAGAGTTATTTTTTAAGTCTTTGCTTATTTTCAAACGATGTAATTTCATTGTTTCATTTATTTCATATTATTATTATTATTGCTGATTTTTGTGACAGCAATCAGGGTGAAAACACTCATTAATTGCTGAAATTAACTGAAAAATCAAGAGTTAATTCTTTCTTATAATATTACACTGTTTATTATAGCAGTCATGGGTACACGGCCAAGTGGTTAGAATGCTAGTATTCTTACCATGAGACCCAGGTTCAATTCTCATGACTGATTTATCAAGGATGTGCCCTTGATTATATGGGCTTAGGGAGATTCCAACATGCAGAATTATTAGGAAGTGCCTGAAAACCATGCCACAGGTTGACCAAATCTGTTTGGAAACAATCACTCGTTTTGCTCATTATCACAAGTCATTATGACTGAGGGTTTAAACACACTGGCCTTCAATTGTTGATCATGCTGGAATATATGATCTCTCCCAGAAACTGTAACTAAGGTCTGCTCAGCATAGTTGCAGTATAAACCACAAGTGGGTATTGAAGAAACACAAATGTGCTTGAGCAGGTGTCTGCAACAGGGATTTGCTAGCCACTCTAGCAGATGGGTATATTTGGAAACAAGCAACCAGCCATTACTAGTAAAAGAGTGCAACAATCCAGAGTACTGCAATAAGAAAGAACAATAAGATGGAATAAAACTAGTAATAAAATAATAATAATAATAATAACAGTAATGAAGAACATGGAGATGCAGTGTTGGGATAAAAAGTGACATTACAATGAAAAAAATATATAAAATAATTGTAACAAATTAATATTAATAAAAATGAATTTTAAAAAATTGAGATGATCATTTGAAAGCTAAGTGTCATTATTGATAGGATTTTTCTGCTTTTTTGTTTATTTTTTTTGAAATAATGAAACCCAAAAATGTTTCAATTTTTGAATAAACACAAGTGTAACTTTGCAGAAATAGGATAAGATTTAAAATATGAAGATTTCTCCAATTAAAAGAAACTGGAATTATATAATCTGATTATATAAAAAAAACAATTTCACTCTTGTTTGCATCTAACAAACAAGAGTGAAATTCTGGTCTGGTGCTCCTGCTATATATTTAAAGATTCTTGATAAAATCCAAAGAAGAATCTGCAATGTTATTGGTTGTGAACCGGCATCTCAACTTCAGTCACTTTCCCATTAGCTGGAATATAGCTTCCCTGTGCCTCTTCTATAAATACTTTCATGGTAATTCTTCTGATGAACTTTCCTAGATGGTATCTAGATAGTTAAAATGGCTAGAGATGTAACCATAATTTCTATGCTAACAATTTCTTCTGTCGCACTTCTCACTTGTGGATCTCTCTTTTGGTATCTTGCTTCCCCATCGACTTTGATCTTCAAAAATTTAAATGCAATGTCAATCATTATCTACTGTCATCTTAATTATTATTCTTTGATTTTTCTCTCTCCTTAACAGTTTCTTTTCTCATATTCTCTAACAATCAATAATCTCTGTGAAAACAAAATTAGGTGACACAGCACAGCCAAACTCACAAATCAGAGCTTGGAAAAACGTTTGTTTTGAAGAAATGAAAGCATTTTTGGCCTTGCTTTTGTTGATAGGTTTGATAAAGTAACCTTCGTATTCATCTTACTAGACAACAGATCCCCTTTATATATGCTAGGATTTCAGTGTTTTGACTAGGAACCGTTTTTCATCAGTTTTGTCATTTTTTTTTTTAGTTTCCATGTTTTTTTTTCTCAAAATTTATATGTACAGTAAAAAAATATGTCTACATTTTTCTACATCCTTTCATACAAATACTCTGAAAATTTCATAACAATATCTCTAAAACCTAAAAGTTACAGTGCTAGTAATATAGCAACCATTTAAACACTTAGCACACACAAAATTAATGTGGATCCAAGGGATACAACTCTGAAAGTTAGTATGGAGTTGGAAAGGTTAAGTATCAAACAGTATTAATTAATACCCCACTTTCTGAAATTCACACCTAGTCTTCATTTTGTCCTTTACACACTGTTAAGAGTAATAATAGCTTTCCAGAGTCTCTGGGAAATCTCCAGTATTCTGTTAACTTAAACACATAAAAAAGAAAATCTCAGTACTGAAGGCGTTAAAGGAAAACCCGCCTCAATTTAGTGACTGAAAAAACAAATCAAGTTGGTACATGGCAGTGAGGAGAAGAAGAATGTATCTAATGACAGGTGAATATTTTATGATAAACTGTTTTTTTAATAAATTTAATAAATCAGCTTGAGTTACTGTTTTTCACTTCTGATAAAAAAAGCTATGCTACCACCAGTCATTACAAAATGGGTGACCATTCTTGTATTACAGGTAGTATAAATTCAAAAATTGAAGATCTTTTGGAATCTAATGGATACACTGAAACAGCAATCCCATTCAGAGTTGCTAGTTAAAAATTATTAACCAAAAGGAGAATTTTTTATTTGCATTATGCTGATTTAAAAATATGTTAATGATTTAATTGGGAAATCTCTTGTAAGATGATGACATAGCAGTGTTCACCAATGAATATAGTTATGTATTCAATCTTTCTAAATCATAAACTTGCCAACACTATGAATTAAATTATAGTTCATCATAATTTTGTCTTCCCTTTAATTCACTACAATTATATTTCTTTCCTTCTCTCTGTGTTTATTAATTGTTAGCTGACTGTTAGATGTTCATTGTTAAGTTTGCATATGTTTACATAAAAGATTGAGGTATTTACCTTTCACAAAGGTTTAACAGCAGCTGCAAGGTTAGGAACACTCTAGATTTATAAAGTGATTACAATTTCTTAAAATAAGTGCACAGGTAAAAAAACTAGATTCAGTACAATGCCTGAAAACTCTTCACAATAAACAATGGCTGTCCAAATTAAAAATGAACTTTTGGTGTACTCTTAAGAAAATACATCGTCGTTTAGAAAAATGTTGCTCTGGTATTAAGTGACACAGACTCTCCTTCAAAGTCAAACTATCTTCTTACTTTTCAAATAAAAAGCCAATGAATATACATAACAAGTTTCTCTCAACATCATAGAACTCAACATAGCACAATGATTAGGAAGATTGTCTCAGAAGCCATGAATAGTGAGTCTGATGTTTACTGTATGCTCCATAAATATTACCTTGTACCAGATCTGGTGTAGTAAATATGCATATAGAGCATTGGGGACAAGTTAATTCTATTTATTTGGAAATTTTAATTAATCGGAGAGGTGATGGCAATCAGTCAAAAATAATCTAATTACCATAAATTAATTAAATTCTTTATATATGGTATTTACAAGGCCATTTAAATAATACATTGATTTGTTTTTTTACAGCTTATCAACCTTGTGCTAGTTATTTAAAGCCAAAAAATACTTTTATATTGTAAGAATTTTTTGGAGATAATAATGCTTTACTGATACAAATTCTACTAATTAACCCATAGCTGGGGGAGAGAAGGGATGAATTCATACCTTTTTGAATGGTATTTGTAAAAAAAAAAGTCTAGGTAGCAAAGAGGAGAGCTCATCAGAACAATCAGCATGAAAATATTTATAGAAAAGACACAGGGAAGCTACATTACAGCGGTAAGAAAGTTACTTACAGAACCAATAACATTGCAGATTTTTCTTTGGATTTTATCAAGAATCTCTAAATACATAACAGAAGCACCAGGCCAGATGTGACAGCAATATTCAATGCATGGATGAATGGTAGACTTATAAAGGCATGAGATAAATTATCTAGCATAAAATAGTGAACTAATTTTCCTAGCAGTAGACCTAGCAATTGATTCAGTATAATCTTTCCACTTCATGTCAATGAGAACCATTAGCCCAAAAAGTCACAAGGAATCAATCTTTGAATTTTTTTCTGGTGATTTCTACAGAAGGTCTGAAGACATATCAAAGAAGTTCCAGTCTACAAGTTCTATCAAAAGGATAGAGTTTGTAGTAGACTGAAGCCAAAAATCCTTTTTCTCAAAAGAGAAAAGGTTTTCTGGTTGCAGTCTAAATGAGTCTAGAACTGATATATGCATTACAAGAACTCAAACAATAGAATCCAAGTGTTAATTAGTATCCTCCAAGAAAGTCAAGTAGATAATGTATTGACTTGCAACATAAAGATCAACAGTTTGAATTCCAGGCAGAATGTCTTCTAAGAAACTACTACACCATTCTTGAATAAAGTGAGATTGGTATTATCAAATAAAACTTACACCACAGATTGTTATATAATAATTTGTCATCATTATAATTATTATTATTATTATTATTCCAAGAATTGTTCAAGACTAATATCCTCATCTTTAGTTTATATACTCTTTGGTCTTTCAGCAAATTGGTATTTCAGAGGGTCCTACTAGGACTAGTTTTATATCTGAGAGTCACATATTTTTGCAAACAGAGAATATCTAGTCATCATTCTGTACAGAATCCAGCATGAGAGACACTGACAATAACATTTCTTTTTTTTCAGATGCTCCAGGAAATATTTGCTTTAGGATTCAGTAAACTTATCTAATATATATGACTGGGCCACGATATCACCATAGCCAAAGTATTACTACCAAACCTTTTTCTAAGAGACAAGACTCCTTGTGAGGAAAATATACTCAAAAACTAAGCAGTGGTGATAGTGAACTGAAAGGAGGAATCAACTGATACCTAAAATTGTATTTGGAGTCAAGTATAGCAGAACATGTATAGAAAGAAAAGGGAGAACAGTGTTGTCTATGGAATGAGGGAAAAATAATAGATAAGGAACTTTATTAGAGAGTACATAAAGTAAAAAGAAACAATATCAATACGAAGTTCAAGGTTATATGCATTTTTACTGAGTAAAAGCAAAAAGAATGATGGGAATTTTCATGACCAAAAGTAATAGCCAAGTTCCATCAGGAATCTTTGATAATCAGGTCAAGAACTATCTATAATCCAAACCCTTACCACCACAACAACAATGGAATCAATCCTATATTTGTAAGCAATGAAATGAATTTGAAGAAAAAATGATTAAAAAATTGGAATCATTTTAAACTGGTAATGTTAGTTTTTTGTTCTTCATCTAAATATTTTGAATACTAAAAACAACCTTTATTTTTTTTTTCATTACATTTGGAGTATGTTTTTATCATGGAATGCTGATTTTTTTTAGCATTTTCATGGAGGTACCTACATTAATCAGTTGTAAAAATAAAATAAAGCTTTTATATACTTCAGGATCATCATGCAAGGCACCATTGAAATTGGATGTAGGAGATGACGCCAACACAAAAACTGTCAAAAAATCTATTGCAATTCTTTCATAGGGTGACATGGCTTTTATGACCTTGCTGGTGTTAGGATGATAAAACCTAAGTTTATTTCAGTGCAAGTCTTACATGTGTTGATAAATTCTTTCACATCCTCTACTAAGTAGGGAACATTTTTGATTTTTGTCATATAGACCATGAGTGTAACACCTGGGGAATTTCTTTAACTCTTCTTTGCAAGAAGCTGAGCTACATACACAAGAGAGGGCATCCACAGCTGTGTTTTCTTTACCAGGGTGGTACATTACATCGAATGAGTAACACGGGAGTTCCATCCTCATTATCATTTTTAATTTTATTTGTTGTTTTTGGGTTAAACATGAATGAGACTAATTTTTGGTCTGTAATTAGTTAAAAATGTCACCCAATCAAATAATGCCTCCATTTTCTCAGTGATTCGACAACAGCATAGGCTTCTTTCTCAACTGTAATATGCCTACATTCCAAATTAGACAGGGTTCTGGAGAAAAAGGCTATGGGCCTCCCTGATTGTCTTAAAAAGGCGGCTACGGCGTATCCTGAGTTGTCTGTCTCTACTACCATAGGTAGTGTATAATCAAGCGTAGTAATGGCTGTTTTCACTATACCACTCTTTAACTTGTTAAACACTTTTTCTGCTATGGGAGATAATAGTTTGATACTGTTGTTAGAGGGTGAATTTTATCTGAAAAAAAAAAAACAATATCCGATGGGCATAGTGGACAAACATTCTTAATGTATGGCACAGAGTGGGTAAATCTTTTGGAACTGGTAAGCTGAATAATGGATTCAGATGTTCTGAAAGCTTGTAGACGAATATGCAGATGAGGAGATAGCAACAGAAGCCATGAGAAGCCTCATGAGACTCACCCAGGTATAGACAAAGACAGTGGGAAAATGTTGAAGACGAGAAGAGGTGGAGTTCAGGTTAGGAATCAGGAAGATGGCAGTCAGAGTAAAGAGAAGAAAGTCCCTGCTATAGAGAATTGGAAGACCAACCCCAATAGAAGAGAGTGGTCCCTGAAGCCTGGGTTCTTTGCACCAACACCTGGATGATACAGGCTGGTTTGTTGAACTTGCAAATATGAGGGCCATAGAGTGATCAATTATCCAACAAGGTGGGAGGTTGCCTCCAGAAAGCATAGGGGCAAAGTGTGGCCAACTTGGCCATAAACCAAATGGTGTAAGGTTCCTAAAAAGAACCCCACCTCAATAGAACGTCTCCACCCCCCCCCACACACACACACCCGGAAACATAACCAGGGAAACGCCCAGGGAGCACCCCAGCACAAGAATTAAGAGGTAGGGTGGCCCATGTGATAACAAGTAAAAAGAGGGTTATGTGATGTTGGACATATAGAAAGGTTGGTCAATTTTCTACCAGTTGTAACCATAGAAAGTGCTGGTTTTATCATGAACAAGGCCATCTAAAAAAAGAATTCCCCCATTAGAAATAGAGAAAACAAATGCCTGCAAATTAAGAATGGACAGTCAAACTTTGTTCTATGTAGATGATGAAAAGTTTTTGCTGCCAGCACCCATATCAAGAAAGGAGTGGATGACAGAGGAAAAATGTTGGAGAAGGTTCAGTGGACACTACTTCAAGAAAAGAAGGGCTAGAGTATTTTCCTTATTGACCCAGGAGGAGGAGCTCACATGTGAAGAAGTAATAAAAGGAAAAGCAATGAGGACACTAATAGGTATGAGGTGGGAGGACGTCTGTGTCTTTGATTATGGAAGATCAGTATAAGAGGTTGTGATTACGAGCATGGTTGAGAAAGGTTGACATTATGATTAGCCAGGCAGATAGGAAAGAGATGATTTGGCTCCCAATAAGGATAGGAGGAACAAATGTTGTCCACAAGTTATATGTGACCCTGGATTTCTGTAGAGAAATGATATTGGGTAAAGATTGACTAGGCCAACACAGGGCCCAGCTAAAATTCAACCCTGCAGTATTGCTGGTTGATGGAGTGGAGATACCATTGGGAAGTGTCCCTAATGAACCAGTGTCTGTGGTGGTTGACACTGACATAAAACTGCCTCCTAGAACAGCTGTGCCTCGTAAAGGTAGGTTGGTGACAGAGAGGACATTGGAAGGTAAACTTTTTCAGATAACCCCTGCTGGGAAATACAGATCTGAAGAGGAGGAAGTAGCTTTTGTTGAGACAGTAGAAGAGGGGCAGAGATTGTGCCTATAATGTTGACCAATCAAGCTAACAAGACTGTGAGAATATCAAAGCAAGAGGAGGTAGGGAAGACCCTGCTGCTAAGGACCATTACATGTGTAAGATATGATGAACAGAGAAAGTGGGGGAAGTGAAAGAAGAAGAAATAATAGCCCCTGAGAAATTTAGGGCCTGAGTAGGGCAACTGCTAAGGGTCCAACAGAGATGTGGTGACTAACACAGATAAGTAGTTGAGGTAGATACACACGATGGGGATGAAAATTGATACCGTTCAACATGCACTGATTAAATTAAAATCATACATGACACCCTTTCATAAGAGACCACTTGTGGAAGAGGCAATCAGGGACATGTTAGAGTCGGGAGTAATTGAGAGGTCTAAGTCTCCCTGGAGTTTTCCAATTGTGGTAGTAGATAAGGATGGGGGACATATATATATATATATATATATATATATATATATATATATATATATATATATATATATATATATATATATATCAACTTTAGGAGGTTGAATGCCAACTCAAAACCACTGGCAGTTCCCCTTACATTAATAGATGACATTTTAGCTCTTCTGGGGAAGGCTAAGTATTTTTCAATCATAGATTTAAGGTTGGGCTATTGACAGATGGCCCTTGATGAGACCGAACAGGAGAAAGCCATGTTTGCATGTCATATGGATTTGTTTCAGTTCAGAATCATGCCATTTGGCCTGGCCAATGCCACTAGTATTTTCTAGCAGTTAATGTCAACAGTGCTGAGCAAGATGGAGGGCGTTGCCATGGCTTATTTGAATCACATCTTGGTGTTTCCGAAATTCCTGAGGAACATTTTGACTACATACAACAGGTGCTAGATTGGTTAATGAGACATGGGCTAAAGTTGAAACTGCTGAAGTGTCAGTTCCTGAGAGAAGAGACTAAGTAATTGTGTTTTGTCATAGATAAGAGTGGGGTTAAGCCTGATATGGACAAAGAGGAAATGATAAGAGCAATGCCTGAGCCTAACACAGTAAGGCAGGTTAAGGTGTTTCATAAAAGCCATAAGCTACTATAGAAGCTTTATTCCAACATTCTTAAAACTGGCAACCCCCTTGATAGTATTGGCTAAGAAGTATGCAAGATTTAAGTGGAAGGAGAAATGTCAGAGAGCATTTGACAGCCTCAAGGAGCAGCTGACAGCAATACCTTTGTTGATGTATCTAAATCTCAGCAAACCGATGATCCTGTATACAGATGCTAATGATCAATGTATTGGTACAATTCTTACTCAACCATGCCCAAAGACAGGCCAGTGCCTGGTACACCAGAAGAGGTACCAGTATACATCTTGTCCAATAGGCTCTCTGAGACACAACAGAGATGGCCAGTGATTGAGAAAGAAGCCTTTGCCACAATGTACACTGTACAGAAGCTGGATTATTTAAGTGGAGCTACATTTACTATTAAGACTGACCATAAAGCATTACAGTATTTGTTAGTGGCTGGCTGGACAAATAAGGAGATACAGCAGTGGGCATTGAAGCTAAGTGGCTATAATTGCAAAATTGAGTACTTGACAGGAAAGGACAATACCTGAACAGATTTACTGTCAAGTATTCCAAAGTAGTTGGAAGCAGAATCTGTGAGATTGGAACCAGGGATAGATGACAGAGCTTACCAAGAAGAAGTGATCAATTCATATAGATTGAGGAGCCATCCTGTGTTAGGAGCTGAAACAGAGGGTACCTCACACATTATGACTGATACTCACTGGAGATATGATAAGGGAAAGTCAGAAGGTCAGTGAGATAGCTACCCACAGAGCAAGAATAGAGGCAGGTAATACTTCCAATTATGTAATGTATGAAGGGATGCTATATTACCTCTCAGGAAGAGATGAAGAAATAAGGCTCAGAATATGCCTGCTGAGTTGAGAGCCAAAGTATTAGAGCAGTATCATAGGAAGATGGCCCACATAGGAATTGATAAGACTTAATAGGTAGAAATTATTATTGGCCAAGGTTGTATAATGAAGTTACCAGCTATGTGCAAGGTTGTGTGATATGTCAAACCCTGAGCAGGAGACATGAGACAGCTCCATTGATGGAGACGGATATACCTAATTATATCTTTGAAAAGCTATGCATAGCTATATCAGGCTCATATGGAGAGACTCCCAAGAGGAAATCTATACATGAGCTTTGTAGATTGGCTAACAAATTGGCCTGAGGCATATATGATACTTGATAAGAAAGTTTGAATAGTGTCTGATTTGATATTGACAGAGATATTTCCTCAATATGGAGCCTCAGAGCAGCTGCTTATGAACAATGGACCAGAGAATGTGAATAACATAATGGCCAAAACCTTGGCAAGTATGAATACAGTGTATATGACCACCTCTCTGTACCACCCACAGGGTAATGCAAAAGTGGAGCAGTTTCATAGAACCTTGAGGGACATATTGGCAAAATTGGTGAAAGATAATACTGAAAATTGGGATTTGTATTTAACACAAGTTTTGGCAGCAGTGAGATTCTCTATACATGAAACCTCTAGGTTCTTGCCATATTATATGCTGCTTGAATGTGGTCTTGCTGGTAGATAACCTACTAAAGCCTTGTAGGAAATACATAGAAGAAGACCACCATAAGCTAATACCAGAACGGCAGCATAAGATATTCACACAGGCCAGGAGGAGGATTTAAGAGGCACAAAAGAAGAGAAATGAGAGGGTGAATAAAGGAAGAAATGAGGTAGAGTTAAGAGTTGGAGATCCTGTATTATACAAGATCCACTTGAGGGAAGGAAAATTGAACCAGAGGTGGGAACTCTATAACAGAATAGTGGAGCAGACGGGGCCAGTGTCATTTGAAATCTGAAATCAGATGATGGGAAGAGTTAAAAGAGCTCATGCTAATGATCTAAAATTAGCTGACATGGATGGTTGGGAAGGAGCTGAACTAAAGAATAGGAAGAGAAGAATGAGAAGAACAACTTAGATGGAAACAGATGAGGAATCTGAGGAAGAAAGAAGAAGGGTGATGAATCAACCATTAGTTGATAAGGACATGAGAAAAAAAGAGAGACCATCCATTGATAAGCATGAAGCAGAAGGCTCACAAGATAAAGTCCAGGTTTCTAATCCAAAATCTCCAGAGGAAGAAGAGAAGCTGAGTGGGAAGAGGAAGATGAAATACCTCTGTCCCTACTCCAGAAACAGTGAAGAGAGAAGAAAGAGTCAGAGGTTGAGCCAGAATTACTTGTCAAGCAAAAATTGAGGGGTGTGAATGCTCTAAATCCCAATGAGGGGAAATCATGGGTGTGTGACGGTATCAAGTTCAGTAGAATAACCTATCCAGTAAAATAACAGTATATTGGTTAGAGAGGACAGAGGTGTGGATAGAATGTCATTGGAGGGGGTGGGACAGACTTACTTACCGGTGCTGGTGTTGGCATGCACAAGTGCCCATGTATGTCCCACAGTGATATCAGTGAGACCTGACCTTTTGGCGAAAGCACCACACACCTGTCTGAACCCAATCAATATGCTGAAAGTCTATTTGCAGCAGGGATATGCTGAATTGAAGAAAATTTAGAGAAACGAATAGGGGGGAAACACTAAATAACTATGTATATGTATAAGCACTGGATTGTTAGCAGAATAAAGCAAGGAAATTCTATTACACTTGCAGAAATGGCTGGGATGAAGAGGCTGATACTAATGATGATGATGATGATGATATTAGTAGGAGCCTGAAAGCACAGTCAAAATATGATTTTCAAGAAAATGAGTGAAGTGATAATGATGAGATCAAAATGGTTAGTCACTTTCATGATAGATTTGGAGCTATATGAGTTAGTACTAGATAAATTGGGGAGTGAACTACTTAAGTTTGGTATGGCCAGAGTATGGGTAGCACAGAATTATACATGAGAGGGTCAATACCTCAGGTTATTGTATTCCCTTGAGCAGGAGACTTCGCTAACAGAATTCCAGTGGAAGGATATGAAGAGTTATTTAAAGGGAATTGAACTGTCACAGAGAAGAGGAAAAAGAGCAGTAGTACCTATCACTGAGAAGACATTAAGTTCTCTGTTTGAAACAGTGTCAGGAGAAGATGTTAAAATTATAAGGAGGAAGCTGAAGGAAGTGGAAAGGAATCAGAGAGTTTTAACCCAAGTGACACAGGAAAGTTTATCAATACTAAATGTGATGAGATTAGAACCAGCAAAGAACAGGGCAATTATAAATTGACTAATAAGTAAAATGAGAGAATTAAGGCAAGTAGTAGCTAATGCCTCCAAAGCCATGGTGACAGAATTACATGAGTTCCATAGGTTTGTTCAGCAGTATTTTCAGTTAATGACAATTACTAATAAGGTGTGCCAGACTAGCTAATGATTTTGTTACAACATGTAAAGGCTCAGCTAGATATGTTATCATTAGGATAGTGACCCTTGGTCACTTAAGGGAGTTACTATTAAAAATACAAACCAAGTTACTCCATCATTTAAGGTTACCAGTAGATCCCACTAAAGATCTATGGAAATACTACAATGCATTGTGTTACCTTATTAGATGCTAATAAACTGTTGGGTTTGATGTCCATTCCATTACTTTTGAGATATATATTTTGATAAACTTACCCATTCCCTACCCCTGGGTAGAGCAAGGACCAGGGACAGTTGCAAAATATCAAACTGAGACAGAATATATTGCTTTGAATTCGGCAAAAACAAAGTTTATGTTACTAACGACAGAAGAAGCAAAGAAATGTAAAGCTGATGTGTTATGCATGTGTATCTCATTAAGTCCCATTTATGTGACTGGAAATCACAGGTTGTGTGTACTTGGATGGAATTAAAGAGAATTGTCAAGTAGAAGTATTGACAAATACAGTATTACCACAAGCTATCTGATGGAGCCTGGGCAGTTGCTACCCAGAGTCAGATTGATCTGTCCACAGTATGTGAGGGGAAGCCCACGAGAACAATAAAGATAGAACCTCTTTGATAGAATTACCACTGAGATGTTTAGCATTTGGAATATCTATCTCCCACCACCTATATTATCAGGCTGAAGAAAAATACAAAGAAAAAGATTTATTTGTGAGATTGATTGAAATGGATTTGAGTGATTGGACAGAATTATGAGAACCAGTTGTAGAGAAATTCGCTGAAGTCACATTAAAGGAGATGCTAAAATTATTAAAGCCAGTAGAGAAGATTAGTCTGGATCAACTGAAAGACAAATTGAGTACATGGGAGAAGAGAGTACATTTTGTAGAGATAATTCAGGGACTATAATGAATTGGTCTGCCATGTTAGGCACTTTGGTAGCTATTGCCACCATTATGGTGGCAATATGGAGGCTAAAAATCATAGGAAAAAATCAGTTAATCTTCAGGTGTTGGCGAATGTGCATGAGAACGAGAGAGAGAGAGAGACATCATTTAGTGTTCTTTACTGAAGCAGATTGAATTCAGAGACAGCTGTCGAAGGAAAAACAAAAACCACTATTGTGGAAACAGAAAAATTGATTAAGAAGGACAAACCAGGAAAGAGATAAAAATGTATCAACTGAAACAAAAGTAAGGGGAGTTGCGAGCCCCAGATTGAATGATTAGATTGTAAAGGATGGTGTGAGCTCCCAATATGAAAACACATGGTCATGAATGGAAAAAGAAGAAGGATGACTTTTTAATTCTACTACATATTTAGTAGAAACATTATGCATGAAGAACATTTTTGGTTACTTTTTTCTTTCTTTTCTCACCTTAGGGAAGGTGTAGTTGGATGTCATATACAAGTAAATGACAAAAAGGGAAGTGCATTATGTGACAGTGAGGTGGTTATACAATAATATTTAGGCAGAAAAAGGGTTAAGTCCAAAATGAAATATAAACTGGAAGATACATAGAAAGAGAGAATGGAAGACATTTTTCCTAGTAATGTAGAAGTGAATAAAGGGCCATTTGGGTTGCCTCACCTCTACAAATTGGAACATTGCACCTAGAGTTTACTTTTTTTATCTATCAAAAATCTGACCACTTTTGGGCTAAAGTGCATATAAACAGATGACTTTTGGGGAGGGGAGGAATTTGGGCTGAGATTCCACATTCAGTGCCTCTGAAATCCACATCAGCTACCTCCAGATTTCCTGATTCCAAGACTTTGAACCCAGCTCCTCCAGAAGTTTAGACAAGGCCCACTGTCACTATAGAGATTGATGTGAGAAGAGTTAATTTTTGTTGTACCAAGAGCGCTATATGAACCAATTGAAGATTAACCCCACAAATCTCTTGCTTTATTTTTCATTGTGAAGATATGTTTTTTCTTAATATAGCACCTGCCATGGCTTGAACCAGCACTGCAAGACTATGGTCTTCAATTTTTCACTGCTTTGAGATCAAGAACACGGAGTGGGTATTGCTGGTGTGGACCAAAACAGCCTGCGACCAACAACCAGCTTGTACTAGTGTCAGTATTAACCAGCATAGAGTTAGCCCTGTGGTTAAAACATTGTTGTAAGCCCTGAGGGCCAGACCACTAAAATGTGGTTATACCACTGGGTGTAGACAGTGGCCAAAAGGTGTTATATTTTCATCAAAGCTTATGACAGTCCAAGAATAATCACTAAATAAGAAATGTTTTATGACTATTCTCAATTTCTTTAACAACTTGACTAAACATTAATATTCTCCAGATAATGTAATTTTTTTCCCAAATCACATTTTAGCCTGTTTATTTAAAATTAGAATCAGAGGATATCATCAGAAAAAAAAAAAATGGTCCCTTAAACATAATGTATAAATTATAAGCAAAACCAAGTTTACATTCTTGTATTATTTTGAACTATCGTTCTCATCTTGATTGATATAAATGTACGTCATTTCAACCAAGTATCCTCTGGTCATCATCAGGTGTCCATTGATCGACTGATATAGAATATCTGTTGATTATTAAGATATTTGGTTCCAGCTCATTCCATCTGAATTGGCGCATCACAGCCAGATTCAAGGATTGAACTCATGACCACTAGATTACAGTAAAACATCTATAACCAATTCCTATATCCACTAAGCCACTATCCCAAATTATAAAATCAAATTATTACAAAAATAATTTTGTGTGTATATATATATATATATATATATATATATATATATATATATATATATATATATATATATATATATATATATGTATGTATAATCATCTAATTTGTTTTTTAATATACATTTTTTTTAGAGAAGTGCATGTTTATGAAGGCCAGATGGTTTGTGTTAAAAATTGTTACAAATGTATATCTTTTTCAGCTTGGCAGTTAAATAAAATTTGTGAAAGATCCATATCCAGTTTATGGAAAATTATTTTTTCATATATACTGACCAATGAGAGACATAGTCTCAAGTTCTAGTAGCATCCCGAATAGTGGAGCCTTTGTGAGCCTAATTTTTCAAATATATAGAGCTCAGATCAGCAGATGCAAGAAGATATTTTGACAGCAAGGGGACAAGGCAAATCAACATCAGGGAGCACCAACAAGGCACCAGTTACTAGCCAGCTTCAGAGAGACTAAAGAATTTTGAAGTTCAAGTGAAAATTCTCTCAACAAAGAACAGAAAAAAATTCTAAAACATTTTCCCAAGCATGAACTGTGAATTTTAAAAGGGACTTTTCAAAAATTACCAGAGAGGTTTATGGGGTAAGTGAAAGTAGGTATTTTTGTTTTTTCTCAAAAGTTTGTACTTTTGTGCCAATTATGACTTGTTGTTTCTACTATGTTTTTGTGTTTGACACAAGAACTTGGTTTTGGTAGGGAATAAAATTTTTATTTTTTGCACAAAAATTTGTTAATTCCTGAATGCAAAGAACAAAATTTGTGTTCATTTTTACAAGACTCTACTGTATGAATTTTTAAGGAAATTTTTACCATCTGGCTGGATAACTTTTCTCATGAGATAATAGATTATCAAACTAAACAAAACAAAATTCAGTTAATTCAAATTTAATGTAAACTAAAAGTTAACCATGGTCATAACTTAAAAGCAAAGGGGAATTTGTGTAAAATTTCACCTTAAAAAATTATTTCAAATGTAAATTCAGTATATTGACTGAAATAACAAAATTCTGTTCTAAGGTTATCAGAGACTTTCAAAGATAAAATTCTGCCATTGATTCTTCAAAAAATATTAATATTTGTTCATTTGGTATGGTGACTGAAAAACTACTGTGTTAACTTAACAGAATGTTAATGTTAAATTAACCTGGAAGATCTATACTTAAATTCGTCCGTTCAATTTTTAAATTATTTCAAATATAAATTCAGTATTGGCTGAAATATAAAAAATTCTGTTTTTGTAAAAAAAAGTTAACATCTATATAGACAAAAATCCTGTTCAAAACTAAATTGGAGAAATTTAACTAAAATTATAAATATATTATAGAAATGGATGTGATTTATAAATTGATGGAAAAATATTCTTGGTACAAGTCTAGAATCAACACTACCTTGAATTTAATAAAGGCCAAAGCAAATGTAAAAAATCCAAAATACTTCATCACTCTACAGGAACAAGCTATACTTAAGTGACTAGATTCTGTAAAATTTTTCACAGATCAAATTGATATATATATATTGATTTAAATTTTGATGTAGAAGATAGTGGAAATTAAACTATTTGTGAAACTATCATTCGAATACATTAAATGTGTTTTATAATCTAGCATATCATTTTGAATAAAAGTCTAATTGCTGGATAAACATTCTGAACAGAAGAAGTGTCAGTCTGGAAACTTTGTTGAAAATTCTGAAGTTTCTGACACTGTTGAATATTCTGACAAGGATGAGCTATCTAGTGTCTTCTTTAAAATTGAAGATGAAAATTTCTAACACTGATGTAATATCTAGTGATTTTTTTATAACAATAATTCTGAGATTTCTGACACTGATGAAAATTCTGAGATTTCTGACACTGATGAAAATTCTGAACTTTCTGACACTGATAATATATCAAGTAATGTCATTAAAAATGAAAAGTCTAGGGAACAAAGAATTCTAAAAAATTTTCCCAAGCACAAACTGTGAATTTTAAAAGGGATTTTTCAAAAATTACTTTATGTCCCAGAGATGCCTGTGAGGCAAGTAAAAGTAGGTCTTTTCATTTTTTCTTAAAGGTTATTGCACCTTCTTGCATTTTTTTTCTCTTTTTGTCATTTTCAAAATTCTTGTCTTTTTCCAAACTTTTTCAATAGTAATCTTTTTATCTGAAATTGTTATCTGGCTTTGATAGGTGCACAAAAGAAAAATTTTGTACAAACTTTGTATTTGTATTTTTTTGTAATTGTGAAATAAATGTATTTTCCTTTTAAAATTTTATGCTTGAGTCATTTATAATTTTGCACCTATTATGATTTGTTGTTCCTACTAAGTTTTTGTGTTTGAAACATGAATCTGGATTTGGTAGGAATAAAATTTTATAAGCTAAGTGATAGACCTTTTACTTGTAATATATATATATATATATATATATATATATATATATATATATATATATATTTAATTATTGATCTTATCTTAAAGTTGAGAAAATAAAAAAATATATAGTACCTAATCTTATTTAAGATATTAATACAAATGTTGTGAAAAGAAAACCAAAATGAATTACTGTTGGTTGCATTTGAATAAAGAATAAAGAATAAGATTTTCCTTTCAATAATAGTATGTGCATTTTGACTATGGTAACAAATATTTGAAATCAGAAAAACTGAGCGTTTTATTGATACTTACTTTTGGAAAATGATGCACAATGATGTTCAGTGCATGTTTCTTCATGTCAGAAGCCTGAATTTTGTCAGCGGCTTCAAGAATCTAAAACAAAACAAAAAATAAGTTATAGTAAGCTGATTTCTTATATATAAAAGAACATAAAAAGAGTTTTTAATAAATATAAACAGAAATAGTAACAGTTCAAATATTAAACACAAATAAATTCTACTTCTAAAAACTAATTCAGTCACTAGTACTTGCTTTGAAATGAAGAAGAGACTTAAAGCAACAGTAATGTGGTTTTACATAAGGATGCTGAGAATACTATGGACCAAACATGCAAGCAATGACAAAGTTTTAGAAAAAAATGAAAACAAAAAGAACACTTATACTTAACATCGGACAGAAACAGTTAAAGTTTCTAGGGCACATAATGAAGAAAGAGGGCTTGGAAAATGTTATACTCACAGGACAGACTGAAGAAAAGAGAGAGAAAAACAATGCATAACCTACTTAGCAAACTTGAGTAAATGGATGGCAGGACAGGGTTTAGGAGAGATAAAGGACTACAAAGGACAGGATATTGTGGAGAGCCATGATCGCCAATGTCCTGACGTGTCACAGCATATAGAAGAATACTTACTTTAATTCATGACCACTTCTGTATTTTGAATGCACTTTCATAGTAAAATCATAGCAATACATTTACATTATACATTTAATAACCAAATTCTGTTAGTAATGCTTGCAGCAATTGTAGCTTATCAATACACAATATAAACTAGATATTGAAACTTGCTCAGAAAAATTTGGGGATAAAAACTTGCAAAATCATCATATTTTCCTCCTATCACTAAAAATATATACTCTATTAATTAAAATCTCTGAAATGGGAGAACAATTGAGTACTGGTAAAGACAGTGGGTAGCAATAATAATAATAGTATGCAGAGTTCAAATACAGTAAAAATTGTTTTCTGCAACTGGGGAGATAAAAAGTTCCACAGAGGGAAAATGAAACCTCTTGTACCTACTGCATCCTGTGGGGGAAGAGAGAAAAATGGTTTATGTATACAATGGCACATAGCAGGAATTTAAAGAAGTCCTCTAGCAGACAAAGTTGGATAATGCCGCACCAGCTTCTTGAAAGTGGCAACCATGGAGACAATGAACTAAGTTCATGTCATCTGTGATGGTCCAGGTGGTTGCAAACAATAAAGGTCATTGCTGCACTAATTCTTCCCATGGATCAATATTACTGTCAATATTGAAGTGCTGGATATAGTGGTCAAGCTCTGGATTGAAGATGTTGGCTGTAAGTGTTTCAACATGACCCTCCTTCCACACATATATGATCCAAGAGTGGCTGGTGCTTAATTTTTTTTTTTTTTTACAGTCATGTCACCTCCCCTACCAACATGTGCCTTCCAAATTCTTTTGATTTCAATCCCCCTGAACTTGGGCAAGAAGGAAACTATAGGGCACCCTACTCAATATAAAAGACTCATTGAAGGCTGTCATGATGGTCAACATGAACAAGAAGTACCTGATCCAGACATGCCATTACTTGTCCTTGAGACTAAAGACCATTTTATCTTCTCTCTTTTTTTTTTTTTAATCATTTCACCCCAAATCAAGACAATAAAGCCACTAAGATGCAAGGAATTACTGAATGTGAGAGAATATGAGAAAAAGAAAACATTATTAAGGAGAGAGAAATTTACAAAGAAAAAAAAAAAAGCAACAATTTTTTTTTTTTCAATGTTTGTTTTAAATTTTTCTTCTATACAGGGATTTGAACCACCAACCTTTAACTTCTAGATATAACACACTATCATTAAGCAACTATTCCTAAGTGATACGGGAAAAATAAAAATAAATATTTCTTAGGTTGTTTCTGTTTCTTTTCTTATCCCCCATGATGGGAAGAGTTTGTTTTTTTTTTTTTTTCATAAAAATTCAAGGGCAACAACTTTAAACTTTAGTTGTTTTCCTTTATTTATTGCCCCTTTTTGCTATTGATAATAGTTATCTCATTATCACAAGACACACAAACATCTTAGATATATTTGTTCATTAGTAAGTAATGGTATTTATTTACATCTCTAAATATAAAATGTGACATACAGGTCATTTGGGTACCTAAGTGTAGCTTCAAATATTAATACTAATAGATCTGATTCTGGTCCTCAGCCGTCTGCTATTTTTCATTTGCTTCATGGCTCAAAATAATGAGCACAGCAAAAACTTAAATACAAAATAGCTAAAGCTTTTGAAAATCCTGGAAGGTTTTACAAATCCTCAAGTAACCACAAAAAGAAAAACAAAATAAATAATGAAGTGCATATTGGAGAATATATGGAATTTTACGAGAAAGAGATTGCAGCACATACCCTCTGTAATGAAAGGATTTCATTTTTATTATTGAATATGCTTAAAAGTTTTATTACAATTGAAAAAATGTATTGAAAATTATAAAATAGTTACATGGTAATATGATTAAAAAATAGTATTTTAAAAAATGTAACTTAGTCACAGGAATGGTTTTATGGCAATAAAAATTATCAAAAAAAAAAATAAAATAAAAAGATAAAAAAAATTATTTTAACTTTCTCTTCCTGTAGAAATGGTTTAGACAGGAAGATATTTAAAAAAATCAGTAAACATTAGAAGCCATGGCTAGCAATGCAACTTAAGTCATCATTCTGCTTGTTGAAGACACATTGTCAGTTATTTGCTGATTACTGTTAACCTTTTTAAAACTTAAGTATAAACATAACCCTCTTTTACAGGAATACTTATAAGAATTTATGTGGTGTAACTGATTTGGTGATAATGCATTCATTCATATGAATGAATAATATCATCGTTAATGCTGTCAATAAAATAAATTACTGTTTTTCTTACTTTACCTAAATTATGACAGTTTCCAGTTAAGTATCTTGCCTCTTAAACTGCTTTAGTAGGGAATATGTTCAATTAATCAAACTTTAGGAGTGGTTAAGGATATTAAAGTGATGCAATATTTCTATGATGCAAATCAATCACAGAATTGGTTCAATAATTTTAAGAAACTGATATTGTGTAGGAGATTTTCTTATTGCTTTTATGATTCATAATAAGTTGCATAAAACTTTAAAGTCTTCATATTTGCTTCCGAAAAACAACAGTTCTGCTTGGTCATTCATTTTCAAAACATAAAATATTACATATTTTATTTTGAATACATAACCATTTTTCTTGGTTTAGTGCTATCATAAAACAATTTCTAGTATACAATGACATTTTTTTTCCAAGTAGGGTTATTATATTATTTTATCTGTATTTCTCAGTCTTCAAATTGGGATCAAAGCATAGTATCTGTTCACTTTAAACTCTGGAGAAGCCTGGTCTTAGGGATTTCAACCCTATAGCAGCACCTCCTTCATTACAGTAAAAAGAGGGAAGGTTGATGGATACCAGCCTGACAGTGGTCATGGGGTCTAGGTAATTTTTGCCTTTGGCTCTTATGTATACACATGCCCCCCACCCCCCATGCACAATACACTTTGTGTTACATACTCTCAGAGTGGGAAGATGGGTAAATATCTATCTATATTTTTAGTGAGTGATTATTAATTAAATTCTTGTTTGAGCAATAAAAACAAAAATTTTACTTTTAAGCAAAATTAGTGCTTATGAATAAATTTCTGACCTCGTGATAGAACAATACAACACTGTAACATTTGAGCTGTAACCACTGACAGTTTTAGAATAATAATCATTTTTTTTTTTAAATGTACTTTTAAAAATGTATATTTTATTTAAAACCTTCAATATGTTTATTAGCTATCAGTTATCAAGGTGAAATGTACTTTTACATTTCAAACCGCATTTAATGCAACATTGTAACCAGAATTGTATTGATATTTTAACCGCAAATGTACTTTTAAAAATTTCTATTTTGGTTAAAAAGCTCAAATATGCTTATATCAAAACTATTAACCCTAATAGCCATCTATCAGTTATTACAGTGAAATATACTTTTCATTTATAGGAGTCCAAAATTCAACAACAATAAAATTCATCTTTATCTCATGACAAGTGCACCAAAAATATTCAAGATTTAAATAACAGGCTATAAATTATTTTTTTAAATTTATATAAACAATTAAGAATATATCAACTTTCATGTATACACTATTACTAAAATTACAAAGTTAACTTGGAGTTGGATTTCTTGTTTTGATATCAGAAATATACTTTAATAAAAGTGCTTTGATCAGAGGCTGTTGAAATACTTATTAAATTTATTTTAGTATAGCACAATATGTTTCTTCTGTTTCTACTTGTTCAGAGAACCTACTTGGCTGCCTTCCTTCCTGCCAGCTGAGAAAATTAGTTTTGTAAATCCTGGCATTTACCTAAACACTGATCCCTCTGACGAGTGAGAAATATGTAACTATTTCAACTGCAACTTGCTTTATTTTGTCTGAAGCAATTTGATAATTTATCTTAATAAAATCTACATTATAAAAGAAGAGCTGACTCTCTGTCACTGTCTTCGTGTGACTTTGTATGTGAGCATATAATGTTTATGCTTATATATGTGTGTGTGTTTTATGTGAATGACTTACATGTGCTTGTGCCATTTAATGTTCACACAAGCACACATACAATTTGACTGAGATTGAAATGACATTGGAATAATATACTCCTCTCCCACTCAGTCTGGACAGCCCCTACTCTAGTCTGAGCAATAAAATCATACAGTTGGTGATAAGAAAAAATATTAAGTTTTTAAACCCTAAAAAAAAACAAAAAAAAAATCAAATAATTATAACATTTTATTAAACTTTTCAGAAATTATTCAGTGATAAATAAAATTATTGTTTTTTAAAATTTGTAGAATTATTTTTAGGGCTGTCATTAAATAAAAAAAATAGATGCATTTAGGCAAATGTATATATGCACATATTTTGAATGGCTTTAACAGTTGTCTGTCAAGACAGGTCATATTTTACCCACAACTGCATTTGAACCCAGTAGAGATAGGTATGGTTTAGATTATTGTTATCATGCTTCTATTTATCACTACTCAGCTTTATATATTTCTGGTGAGAGGTAAAAAATTGATGAAACACTCAATTTTTAAACTGTTCATCTAAAATCTGTTTGAGTAAATTCTAGCAATGTGCATGAAAACTGAAGGTAAAATAAAATTGTTTGAGATCAGAAATGAATGTTTAACTGACAGAAAAGAGTTAATATATGTACAAGGTAAATGCATTGTTAATGATTTATAGCAAAATTTATTGAAAATTAAGAAAAGGAAAGTCAGTGATCAGAAATTAAGGTAAGAATTGCTAACAGAACAGAAGTATTATATGCATAATCTTTGTTTTTTCTCAAAATACCACCAAATGAAAAGTAAACTGTGATACAAACTAGATACCCACAACCCACACACTATTATCAATGATATTCAGTTGCACCTTTTAGTTCAGATATTATAAAGATGAAGACAATTATTTGAAATTGTGGCAACTTTAAGGCATTATATGGAGCTGGGCTTCAATTCTACTGAAGCTGCTATTGTCAAAAACTGGTTTCAATGTTTTAAGAGTCGTGATTTGTTCCTTGAAGTCCATCAATAATACTTTTAAATACCAGATATGAGGGAGTGTTGAACAATTCTTGACCCTGACCACTTTTTCCAAAACATAACAAAATAACACTGTGTAACAAAATTTTGACTTTTTTTTGTCTTTGGTCAGTAAGTGCTATTTCATAATTGTTTCTGTTAAGAAAGCAAAGGAAATTACTATTATTCATTTCAAACTTTGTTTTTGTGACCTGTACAGAGGGTAAAATAGAGCCATAAAATTTGCAATCCCATGAATTTGGAGGGAATCAACTGACCAGTCAAGCAATTGCTTCTTCTGCATGATGAACCCTTCCAAACATAGAGCTGGCAAGAATGTGCTTGCTATCATATATCCAGACCTTTTATTATCCATCACCTTAGTGCCATACTGTCCTCAGTGCACTGTACCCACTCCTCTAAAGAGAGAGCAGCCATCTTCAGAAGAGTACAGCAATTCAAAAGGGGATGAAGTCATTGATTTAGATTACAGAGGTACAGCTGAAGAGAGAAACCCATTCTACTCCAACCAAAAAGACCTCAGCAACCTGATCAGAGATCTTAGTCTTAAGAAGTGCAATGTTGAGCTTTTGATGTTGAGACTCAAGCAGTGAAATTTGTTACATGAAAGTTGCAGGTCAGAGAAAGCATCACCTGTATTTTTCAAGCTTTTTCACCCCTCAAGATGAGCTTCACTTCTGCCACAATGTGACTGGACTGTCCAAGGCAATTGTAATTGCCTGTAACCCCAGCAAGTGGTACCTTTTCATCAACAGTTCATCCAGCACCCTCAAAGCTGTGCAGCTTTATAGCAGAAACATGTATCTATCCCTTCACCTGGCTCACTCAATGCAGCTCAAAGAGAAGTACACCAATGTCAAGATCTTGTTAGAAGCCTTGAATTATGAAGAGTATGGTTGGGAGGTTATCGGAGACTTCAAAATGGCGGCCTTTCTGATGGGTCTCCAAGGTGACTTTACCAATTATCCATGTTATCTTTGCCTTTGGGACAGCAGGGACATCTACCACAGGCAGGACTGACCACAGCAGACCAAGTTCAATGGGAAGAGGAACAACTTAAATGTGAGGCACAGTTTCCTCCACTGCACTTAAAATTGGGCTTTCTGAAACAATTTGTCACAGCTTGAAATAAGAAGTCTGCAGCCTTCAAAACTTCTCTAAGCTGTTTGCAGCAAAAGTCAAAGCTGGTATCTCTGTCAGACCACAAATAATAAAATGCAAGGAATTCCCCAAGAAGCTCACTAGGACAGAGAAAACAGCATAGAACAGTTTGCTGCAGTGGTTAGGGCTTCCTGAGGAATCACAAGATCAAAAACTATGTGGAGCTTGTTAAGACCCTGGTGAAGAATCAAAGTAAAATGGGCTGCAGGATGTCCCTCAAAGTTCATATCTTTGATGCACATCTTGATAAATTCAAGGAGAACCTTGGAGTTTATGCAGAGGAGCAAGGTGAGCGCTTTCACCAGGATATACTGAACTTTGAACACCGGTACTAAGGATTGTATAATTAAAACATGATAGGAGCTGATTTGTGAAAGTAATTTACAGTATAAGTGTAAATCACGAAAACTACTAAATTTTTTGTGGTTCCTTTTGTATAATCCTAGAATAAATAAATGCTACTTTTGAACCATGTGTCATTTTTTTCCTAATTTGCATGAACAAGAATGGTTACATTCTCTAGTTTTCCTAATTGGAATAGGTAAATTAGATTATCCTGGTCACAAAAGCAAAGTTTGAAGGAAATATTAACCATTTTTCATACATTCTAGGCATAAGCAAAAAAGAAGGAATAGTTGCTACCCAAGGACAAAAATTATGTTACACAGTGTAATCAAACATCAGAGATTAACAGGACCAAGAATATTTCAATAGTGGAGAACCCAACAACTAGAATTTGAAAACATTCAAATCTAAGATCATCAAAAGATACCAGATGCAAAGCATTAAATAAGCTTCATGAAGTTAGCTCTGGAGTAGAGATCTGTAAGCTTTCAGAAGAGCTAGACTCATAAAAATATACCACATGTAAAACATTATATAAGTTTCATGAAGTTAGCTTTGGAGTAGAGATGTATAAACTTTCAGAAGAGCTCATCAAAAGATACCAGATGTAGAAAATTTCACATAAGTTCTTTTATTTTACCATGATGAAAAATTTTAAAATATTTTTCAAAAGATTTTTTTTTCATTTTCACTTAATACAAAAGGAGTGTTTATGTAATGATAACTATGTCAGATCAGAAAAAGCTCAGTGATATTCTTTCATCCAAAAATCATTATTAAAATATTGGAGAATACAAGTAAATATTGTTACACTTAAATTTCAAATGGTCATATAGGAATAAAGTGTCACTGCCGACACTTGGGTTTGAACACAGATCACCAGAGAGCAAGCACGGTGAATTTTGATTCATATATGGGAATTAGCGGTGTCTGACCGAGTATTGTTCGAAGATGTTACTATTGTTGTATATGTGATTTACAAAGTCTCCCTAAAAAGGGTCATTACAAAACCAATGTATTTTTTAACCAATGCTTTTTGTTTATTTATTTTTTTTTTTAAATAACAGGAGAAATCTAACATTATTTTTTTTTCGAGCTCCATACAAAGTATATAATAATGAAATTCAAACTTCCCTTGCATATTTTTTAGTCTCTGCAGTGTTAGCTTTCATTTATTTATTTTTAAATTTTTACAAAAAACTTTTTCACTATTCCTAGCATAGTACGCATCAAAAATGACAAGATTACTTACTGTTCTTAATAATGGATAAAATAATTATTGTATTTGATATGGACATTTTCTATGACCATTAAGGACCCATCTAGAGTAATTCCCCTTTATTCTTAGGGCAATAAGGATTACCTGACATTCCTCATCATCTTTCCAAGTAACATGCAACAGACTGTCCTGGATCAAATGGTACTAGCACCAAGGAACAATCTCTGACCTGACATATCAACACCAAAGATTAATTGCTTTTACAAGAATAAAGGGTTACAATTGCCATACTATTTATCCATAGCAGATGAAGAATGAATTCATACCTTTTTCAAGGGCATTGACTGAATATAAACAGTCCTAGCTGGGGTTTGAACTCAAACTATCAATTGTATTTTCTATGTAAGCATTTTTCAAACATTTTTTTTACTGCAACCGACATCAAGAATCACATTTTGACCCATTATAACTATGTGTAATAAATCAAAGATATACTGAAAACGAAAATCAGTGTCTGTCAAGCAGTCATTCTCGCCACACTTCTTTGTAGGTCAGAATCATGGATATCATACAGGATGGACATCAATCAACTTGATGCTTTTCATAAACGCTGTCTTTGTTCAATATGTGGTTATACACAGCAGGACAAAATCTTTAATCCTGATCTTCTCATCAAATGTAGCGTCAGTGGTATTGAATCCTTTCTGATACAATCACAGTTCAGATGAGCTGGTCATGTCATCAGAATGAGTGATGATTGAATGCCAAAGATCCTCATGTATAGCCATCTTGTTCATGGTAAGCATAATGTAAGCCATCCTTGGTTACGCTTCAAGGACAAACTTAAATACAATTTAAATGCTGCAAACATCCCTATAGAGGAGTTTGAACTTGCTGTTGAAAACTGAGCAAACTGGAGAAACACTTGCTACCGAGGCATAACTAACTTTGAAAAGAATCATCTCAACCATCTGAGAGATTTAAGAACCAACACTTAAGAATCATCTCGGGCTAATACATCAGCCCATATGACAGTCAATCCTCCAGCATGTCCCTCATGTTGACTTGTTTACAAATCCCATGCAGGATTGTTGTCTCATACAAAACAAATATAAAAACTGAACTGAAAGATACTCATACATTGAAAATGATAGGAGAGTCCATCATCATCTCACACACACACACACACACACACACACACACACATATATATGTATTTGGAATTAGCAACAGAAATAAAGTTTGGAATTAGCAAAAAAATCAGAACATTAGCAGAAAAGCAAGCCTTTTTAACAATTAAGGATCACAAAAAAGACTTCCTCAATAACCCATCATTCTGTCTTGGCATGATAAGCCACAAAATCCTAATGGAAACCTGTGAACTGTTAAGGGTGGCAACCCAAGCCAAACCAGTGGAAAAGCATGAGAAAGTGTATTTTGTGGCTCAGTGAAAATAACAAAGTGCTTATAAAATATGATATTAAGGACTTCTATCCATCTATCACCAAAGAGATTTTATTAGATACCTTGATGTTTGCAAAAAGCTTTGTGTGCTTAAACCCCCAATCACATTGGATTAATCTTCCATTGCTGTAAGTCTATTCTATTTCATGGAGGGGAAGCATGGGTTAAGAAATCTGACACGGGTAATTCTGATGTTCCTCAAGGATCGTTCAACAGGGCAGAAGTGCATGAGCTTATTGGAATCTTCATATTAAATAAAATAAATAAGATCACCCACATTAATGACCACAGATTATACAGAGATGATAGACTGATGGTAGTACCAGAAAATAAAAGAAGCAAGGATTCCATCAGAAAAAAAAACTACATAGAATATTCAAAGACCTGAAATTCAATATTACAGTAGAAATCAACAAGTTAAACCTGTCAAATGGAACCATCTCACCTTTTGTGAAACCAAATTCAGTTCTAAGATTCTAAGATATATCAATATGGCATCTAACCACCCATCAAATATAATTAAACAAATCCTGTTAGCAGTGCAATGTAGGCTGTCACAAAATTCTTCTAATGAAAATATATTTAACGAAAAAAAGGAAATCATACTTATCAGCATTAAGAGAGGAAGGACATAAGGCTAACCTGCATTTCAAAGAACAGGTGAACACAAGACAGGATAATATTAATAAAAGAAAGAGGAATATAATCTGGTTCAACCCACTTTTCAACACACAGGTAAAAACAAACATAAAGAAGATGTTTTTCAATATATTAGAAAGCACTTCCCTAATACATCTGGACTATATAAGTTATTTAACTGCAATATGGTCAAATTAAGTTATAGCTGCACAAGCAGTATTGGCAACATCATAAAATAATGAATAGCAAAAATTTAAAGCTCAAAAATGATGTGAAAGGTGAAAATATGGTCTTATGTAATTGCAGAACAGAAAATAACTGTTCTTTAAATGGATTATGCTGTACAGAATGGGTTGTATATTGTGCCGAAGTGGAAGGTGAAAATAGTAGCACAAAAATACATCTGTTTCACTGAGAGCCACTTCAAGAAGAGGTGGTATAATCATACCTTATCTTTTAGAATCCCGGAATGTAGGTACAACATGATCATGCTTATTTAAGCAGACATAATCTTTGTAATTTATTTAATCAGACATGCCTATCTATATATGACTATCACTGACATATTCAGCTTTTAGTTAAACTCCCCCACCACAACACTGCATTCATCAGTTGTGTGAACAGCAGTGGCTCATAAAGCCAGCCATCAATCTGCATTTCTTGTTACATATGTGGTATATCAAATCATCTCCAAGTTGGTTGACTTTGATTGACTTTGATCGTCATTACTTCCAATGTGCCTTTTCATATGCCTTGTACAGGTTGGCATTCAAAGCATGCCATTACAAAATCCTTATCTACAATAGACTGTTGGTATTGGTGTGATTTCTGGTGACTGATCAAACATGCCCTGGACAGACATATCTGATTGCATTGAGCACATGGCCAGGTTAGCACTTCATAGCAATTCAGGGATCCCTTCCAAACCCCTCTCTTCAGTTCTGCATATTTTTATGATGCCTCATAGATGATCTTGATGTCATCAGCAATACATGTTCTCCAAGAAACCTGGTCTCAGCTAGAGTCTCCCAGATATCCAGACCAATATTGCATTTGTATAGTGACTCTTTAAGGCAATCTTTGTAACAAAGTTTTGGCTTGTGCTGCAGTCTTTTTGCCATTTCCAATTCTCCATACAGTAATTGTTTTGGAATTGTCATCCACCATGTGGACAATGTGGCCCATCCACCACAATCTGTGTTTGTATATAAGTGCTTCCACAGAGAGTGAATTGGCCCTTTGTAGAACAACAGTATCAGGGGTGTGAGACAGCAAGTGGATTTTAAGCACAGACCAAAGGCAGGATTGATGAAAACATTCCAGTGTCTTCAGATGTCTGCAATAGACTATACATGTCTCACATGAATATAGCAGAGATGACATAACACAGGCATTATATATTTTTATTTTTGTCTGCTTTTTCATGCCCTTCTGACTCCAGACATGGACCTTGTGTGCTGCAAATGCACTGGAGGCCTTCTTAATCAGTAATGCTATCTTATCGTTAAGAGAGCAGTCACGGTTGAGGGTGCTACCAAGGTATACAAATTTGTCTATTACCCCAAGTCAACTACCATCAACAACTCAAAACTTCCTCAGCCGCTTCGTATATATTCTTCTTCAAGGAGACCCATGAAGATGTATCATTGATTTCAGCAAGTCATTGTTTTAGTGATTCCTGCATTTCCAGGAAGTGCATTTTTGTGAATTTCAGATGTACAGGAGGCTTCCCATTGTTTTGTCTAGTTGCTGGTTTAAGAACAAAGTTTATCTTGGCCCTCACTAGAGCATGATTAGTCTAACAATCTACACTATGCATAGATCTAACAATATGGACATCCTGCATATCTCTCTTGCAGACAATGACATAATCAATGAGATGCCACTGGTGTGAACAGGGATGCATCCACATAGCAATATGATCACCCCTATGCTTGAATTGAGTGCTAGAGATAAAAAGATTAAAATTGGTACAAAGTTCAAGAAGCATTAAACCATTGGTGTTGATTTTCCCGATGTCATATTTCCCCAAACTACTCCAGGTCTCCCAATCCACACCAACTCAGGTGTTGAAGTCACCGAGAAGGACAATCTTGCCATCTTTTGGAATCATGTAGAGTATACTTCTCAAGAACTGAGCCTTTAAAATGTAGGTACTGTCCATTGTTGGAGCATAGGCACTAATGATTGTAGCACATTGTGATCCATTGAGATATAGGCAAAGGGTCATTAAACGTTCACTGACACCTTTAGGAAGTTCAAAAAGCCTTAGCACAAGTGTTCTACATACAGCAAAACCCACACCAGCTACTCTATCCTCCTCAGTGCACTTTCCCTTCCAGAAGAAAGTGTAGCTGCCTCCACCTTCTTGAAGTTGATCATCACCAGCTAAATGAGTTTCTGAGAGAGCAGCTACATCTATAGAATATCTCTCTAGCTCCCTAGACACCAGAGCCGTTCTGTATTGAGAAGTAGTTCCCAAAGGATTATCTATGACAGTCTGGACATTCCAACAAGATAGTTTCAGTTTCATCCTTAGTTTCTTTTTTACTTTTGTTTGAGTGCTAAATAGACATCCACCAGCCATGCTTTACTGGCCAGATGAACAAGACAGGCAATTTTTGGGTCACCTTTCCTACACCATTCCAGCAATATTCTGGTGAGCAGTGCTCTCCTTAAAAGGGCTACTCAGACCCACACCTCTAGAAGAAAAAAAAGCCACCCCTGTCTCAATGAAGGTGAGCTAGTGACTTTACATCTACCCAGAGGCCGCAAAATGTGCAGGTCCACAGCTATGCACTTCCAGCCCATCAGATCTGTACATGTCACTGCATCGCTGTTGCTATCAAAGAAAAAAAAAACTATAAGCTAGCAAGTTGTCAGTAATGCCCATGCATGTTTTAAGGTTGGATGTAGCTTGCACAGCACTGCATCAAACTTCACTACAAAACCACATTGTCCAGAGACAAGCAGTTGCAAGATATCTAGTGTAGCCATGAGGCAGGTTTTCTCTCAGAATTTCTTTCATCTAGGAGGCTGATAGAAGGTTTGGGAGGCCCCCACCCCCAGTGGGCTAACCACACATCTGGATACCAGCCAAAATATTTCAATGGCCTCACACAAAGATAGCTAGATGGCCATTGACCTCTCAAAGAGGTTCATTGACAGGTCTTGCTTTTGTCCTGAAGGGTTTCTAGCCACCCTCCTCACCAGGTAGACTTGGTGGGGGAACCAATTTAGTTGCTGATTGCCCAACCATACATCAGGTAGTACTGGCTTAGATGATACCAGTAGCATCCTATCAGAATGACCTTACACAAACACATATATATACTCACTTTCACACATACACACACACACATATATATATACATATATATAATCCTTTCTGTGGACTTGTAGATAACTTAGCAGCAGCCATCTCATCTCCAAGTCTTTGGCCAACAGCCGAAACCAATGCTCGCTGAATCCTTTGTCTATATATATATATATATATATATATATATATATATATATATATACATACACACATACTTATACATACATATATGTATACAAATGTAATAGCTGGCCACTTGTATTTGAGGATACCCGTCTACTAGGGCAGCTAGTCACTCCCTATTGCAGACTCTTGCTCACTTACATTTATGTTTGTTCAAGACCCACAGAGCTAAATTTTGGTTTATACTGTGACTATGGTGAGCAGACCTTAGTTACAGTTTCTAGGAGAGAGTGTGATATCTAGAATGATCAACAATCTGAACAACACTAGCACACTCAAATCCTCGGTCATGATGACTTTGCGACTTTGTGCTAGCACAGCTATCGATGGACCAAAGTGTTCTGTCGACACAATTTCACTCACAGGGCTTGGGTCAACCCGTGGTATGGTTTTCAGGCACTTTCCAAAGGTGCTACATGCTGAGATCATCCCTGCTCCAGACCGATAACATCAGGAAGTCTCCTTCCTGACAAATCAACCATGGTGTGATTTGAAACCTGGGTCTCATGATCAGAAACTGAACGTTCTAACCCTACTTAACATATATATGCACATTTCATTGAATATGACAGACAAGGTGCTTTCATTTAGTTTTTTATACAATTTTCTATGTGATCTTATAATTTTTTTCTTTTCAGAGGATAAATTATATAAAAACTGTCCAATTGTTCTTTCTTTCAGCTATACATTTAGCCATTTTCAAGGTTGAAATATATTAACTGTTAACAAGAAATATATTGTTGCATGTATATATTTATATAACACTGAGCCCACCTTTGGTTTATACTGGAACTATGTTGAGAAGACCTTAGTTACAGTTTCTTGGAGAGAGTGTGTTCAACAATTATAACCTTTTGGACATATTCCTCTATATCTTGTGAATATCCTGACCAACATGCTTTTAACTTAGGCTTTTTGTGTGGCTGCTATTCTACATTGTACATTGTCTTGTACACTATTTATTACCAGAGTTCTTTGTATTTCTGGAGGGCTCACTAAATCATCATTACAAACTACTCCATTCTCGATTGTCAGTTTATGTCTTATTTCTTTGAATCATCTTTCTGTCCAAGAGTAATTATTCCATTTATTATTTCTTAGTCTAGATATTATGCTGCTTAGTACTGGGTCTTGTACACTATTTACATAATTTGGACTAGTGTCCTCATCTTTGTCGCCATGTTTATCACAACGTTTCGGCCGTTGTACGCTCTGGCCTTCTTCCGGTGGTTGAAATGTTGAACTGAAGTTCTCCACTGCCTTAACCAGGTATTGAACTCACACTGTTTGGGTCCTGTCACTGGATCTAACTAACACCTTTAACCACTGTGCCGTGTGTCCTTGAGGACACACGGCACAGTGGATAAAGGTGTAAAAATTTATAAATTTATAAGTATAGATTTATTAATCCCCAAAAAAGATTCCAGTCCTTTTTTATTTGTGGGTACCGCTACTTTCAATATTTTTTCTATTAACCCTTGATCTGTTAACACCCCTTCTTTTGAAATGGAATATCCCCAAAATGATACTTTGTTACTATTACGTGCGCATTATTTTTTTCATTTATTTTAATTCCTGCACTCCTCAACCTACTCAAAACAAAGTTTGTTTTCCTTTCTAATTCTCTTTCATTGATTGCATATATGCATCTATCATCTGGATAACAAACCAAATTTTTTATGTTGTTCCTTATGACATGTTCAATGGTCTTTTGAAAAATAGCACTTGCTGTCTTTATCTCATAAGGCATTTTTCCGGGCGTAATAAACCTATCAGCGAACTTATTGTTACTTCTTTGAAATTTTCATCTCTGGATATCTAATATGCAGTTTGTAAATTTATTTTAGTAAAAATCTTCATTCCTGCTAAGGAATATAAGGCTACTTCCACATTTGGTATGGGATATGAATCTGAGCATACTTTATAATTTACATCTACTTTATAATCGCCACATATATACATAAGTCTCCATCTGATTTTCTCAGAACTACAATTGGGGGCACCTATTTACTTTCACTATGATGAACTGGTACCAGTAGATCTTGTTCAACCAACTTACATAGTTTTGCTACTACTAATGGTAACAAATGTACTGATAGTTTCTGTGCCTCATAAGAGAGGGGGATAACATTTTCTTTTAACTTTAGGCTCGCTTTGTAGTTTTTTAATATGCCTATTTCTGTCATTTTCACTGCATTAATTTTATGTAATACATGTTAAGTACATAATTTCCAATAAGTCCATGATTTTGATGTGTATCAATTTTGTTTTTCAATTCTATGTAAGCTTCAAAATATTCCAATGTCTTTATAACTGACCCATTAAATTGCTGTAGCTGCATGTGATTCTTATGTAGTTTTGGTTTTCCTATAGGCTTCCAAAAGTTTCTAGGGATCAACATTACTTTCCTGTCAATATCCATTTGCATGTCCAATAGTATGTCGTTTATATGTGTTTTTAATAAAATGTTTTTTTTTTTTTTTTTTTTTATGAAAAAAATTCCTATATATGTTTTGTTTTGTTTTTCAATTCTTTCCACTTTTTTCTTTTTAAATCTGCACATAACTTGAAAATGGTTCATTTTTTAAACAATTTTTACACTCTGCAGGTCATTTCTCTTTCTTCATATCAGGTTCATCTCCACAGAATCTGCATTTAGTTATGCTTTTCTTCAATATGTAAGTGTCAGCAACCTCTACATAATTTGGTTAATTGTCTGACTTATTAAATTTTTGTATTAGTTCCTGCTGTTGAATAAATTCAAAGAAGGTAAACAAAGACATACTTCTAGCTGTAATTGTTCTAACATTTTATAGCAATGTGTCACATTATGCAGAACATCAATTAACTTCAGCTAAATTAATTCTTCTTCAGTTGTTTGGATTTCTTTACTAAGATTTTCAAACTCACAATATCAAAACACATTTTTAAGACAAAGTAAAAATTTTGTAACGTCAGCTTCTTGTCTTGAATCCATGAATTATGCTCTCTCTGCAATAAATAACCTCTTTTTTAGTCGCATATTTTTCTGTATTTTCTGACATTTTGCCAAAAGTCAAACTTTCCAACTGCATTGGGCGAGCCATAGTTGAAAATTTCATGATGGCCTTGACCCCAGCTGTAGCCAAAAAAAGATTGGTTAGTTCATTTTCTCCTCCCATTTCTTTGTTGTCTCTTTATTGCTTAGTCCTTGTTTTAGCTGCAAATGCTCTTAGTCTTATTCATGCTTCCACAAAATTGGGATTCTCTAATGATAAAGTGTTTTCTGTCAGTGACACCATTGTTGTGAAGTCCTAAGCCCTTCATGTTACTACTCAATGCTCATGTGCAGTCCCTCCTCCTCCTCCTATCCCAGATATGTTAATTAGTTAATCTATATATCATTACATATTTAAATTTTGAATTTAGACTACTTGGCAAATCAGACAATCCTAATTTAATCAGAACAATGGAACACTTTGTTAAAAGCAGCAACTTTTTAAAAGTAAGAAAGAGATCAATTTATCAATATCAGAATTTTTTCATTCATAATTTTCGATTATTTTAAGAAAGAATAAAAGAATTTGTTTTGTTATCATACTAGAATTGTTCTAGACAATATATATCACATTAGTAAGCTTTATTATACACTTCATATCAGCAGAGTTCTTCTGAATACATATGTTCAGGACAGATCCATTAATGGGGGGGGGGGAATGGATCATACCACATTCTCCCCTGCCTTATTTTTGCAGAGGGAAGAAGTCCCTGAATTGAGCAGGCATCCTTTGTTGTTTGCAAGGCCATGGCATATTGCAAGACTCATGATGAGATTCTTCCTCTTTCTCTCTAGAACTGGATTTAATCCTGCTGCATTTTCATAAACTTCTACAAGTGGCTTGCTCATTCTCTGGAGTATCAGTAGATGGGTGGGCTCTCTTCTGTAAAAGCCGTTCATCACCACTTGAGGGACCACAGCTCAAGGATTCTTTGTAATCTTCATAAAGAGACCATGTTTTCTGTTTCTTTGTGATCATTCGAAGTGTCCTGAGGACAACCCTTGCTTAAGCTTGTGGGGTCCTGATTTATCCCCTGCTGGAGACAAGTCTCTTATTGAAACTGTCTTCCTGTTCATCAGGGTAACGAACACATGCACCCTGGGGGTTAGCATCTAGAAGTTCCATTTGATCCACCAGTGATTTGTTCTTATTCAGTCACATGTGTCTTTTTAGTAATACCCCCCCCCCCCGGTTTCAAGAGCCAAGATGGTAAGAACACTCTAGTGAAACTTCTTCTAGGAAATGGGAGGAATCATTCATGGGGTGTTGTATTAGTGGCAGTGCAAAGCAGCATGCTAATTGCATACAGGACCTCTGGGATTAGTTGTTCCTAATTCTCTACAGTTACCCTAGTTGAATAGTTTTCTAAAGCTATTGCCAGTTGAATAGTTTCCCAAATTATTCTATTTTATCTCTCACGATTACCTTGAGGGTTATATGGGGTCATTCTACTTACAGCTATTCTTTGCTCTTGTAGGAACCACCATACACATTTGGATATGGTCCTTTAAAATCCAATGTGATTCTTTCGTAGGGTTGAGTGGCTTTTATGACCTTGTTGGTGTTAGGACAGTAAAACTTAGGTTTATTTTCAGCGCAAGTCTTACATGATTTGGTGATTTCTTTCATATTCTCTACTGAGTAGGGAAGGTTTTTGATTTTCATCATATGTAACACCTGGGTGGCACAACTCTCTACATAGTTTCTTTAACTCTTCTTTGCAAACAGCCAAGCAACATACACAAGAGAGGATATCCACAGCTGCATTTTCTTTACTGGGTAGGTATGTTACATTGAACAAATAACACAAGAGTCCAATTCTCCACCTGACTATCTACTCATTTTTAATTTTGCTTATTGTTTTCAGGTTGAACATGAATGAGATTGATTTTTGGTCTGTAATTAGTTTAAAATGTCACCCAATCAAATAATGCCTTAATTTTCTCACTGATTCAACAATAGCATAAGCTTCTTTCTCTATTGCAGAATGCCTACATTCTGATTTAGACATGGTTCTGGAAAAAAGGTTAAGGATTTCCCTGACTGTCTTAAAGAGAAGGCTATGGCACATTTTAATGTGTCTGTCTCTACTACCAGAAGTAGTGTATAATAAAGTGTAGTAATGGCTGCTTTCACTATGCCCCTCTTTAACACATTAAATACTTTCGCTGCTATGGGAGATAACAGAAAGTTTGATACGGTTGTTAGAGGGTGGATTCAGTCTGAAAAAGATCAAATCCGGTGTGCATAGTGTGCGAACATTCCTAATGCACATTGCTGAGTGAGTAACTCTTTTGGGACAGGTAAGCTGAGTAATGGATTTAGACGTTCTGGATTGACTTTTATGTTGTTTTTACATATAATATACCCAAGTATAGCCTCATCTGGGTTCCTCTCCACCCATAAGCAGAGAGGCCAACAAGCAGAGACAGGCAGCAGACTGCCTCAGTCATTCAAGCTTTAATGAACTCTGCTGATATGCAGAGTTATCCTGAATATGTGTGTACAGGACAGATCCATTAATGGGGAAGATGGATTCTACCACAGTCATGAGGGTTTTGTTTTTTTTTAACAAAATTAAACATTGATTACATTTAAATGTTTTTATCCACTTTCCAGTATAATATATCACTTTTCAAACAACCTAACATATTTGATGACATATGAGACACCCATCAATTTACATTTAATGTTACAATATTATTAAGTTAAGCTAGGTACACATACTGGTAGACTACATTGACTGAGTAAACATTAGCCTATTTGATACCTCAACTTCACATACAAGACCTGAGAGATATTTTGTGGGTAATTTTTGTGGGGAAAAAATCAGGGTCTTATATGCCAGCAATTTTCTTACAAATTAGCGCATTACTGCATATTTTCAGTAAACTAATGAGAAGGTTTATTTCATCACTTTTAACATTTGTTTTCGAATTTAAGCCAGAATCTTTTTACATGGTTACATACCATGCTATAATTATGTACCTAAGATATTTTCATTTATAGCAACATAGGGTTTTCATCTGTTTGGAATCTTAAAACATTTATGATGCTCCACAAGAATTAAACAGAATAAAGCATACATTACAGAATAATGGCCACTAAAGTTATAATATTTTAAGAGCTGTTATCAGCAAGAGTTATGAAGATTTTATTAAAATGAGTACAGACATACAAATTTTTTTTTACAATTGTAAAATCAGATTGGAAATACTGAATATGATAGAACTCTTAATATAAGTATCAAACAAACATGTCACTTATAGTATTTTGAAATTATTAAATCAAACATTGTCAATTATAAGCATTTTTTTATTTACAAATATTTTTTATTAGTAGTTTTTCATCTTAGTTTCAGTTGCATTTTATTAAATCTACAATATGGCCACAAATCACCCACCACAAGCTTATATTTTCCTTTCAACCTACATTCTTTACTAATAACAGTCTGAATAGTTATAAGAAAAGACAATCAAAATACAAATCAAAGAAATACCTAGTCAAAAATTAATAAAAATAAGTAATAATTCATGAAATAATAACAATCAAGATGCTATTACTACTAATACTACAAGTGTATGCAAACAAACATTAAAGGAAAATAAAGTATAAAACTATCTTGATTAGATCAGAGATTCTGTAATGATTGACTTCTGTATTTCAAGTAATAGAACAGTTATTAAGGATAAGGCTTCTTTAAAAGGATTATGAGTTAATATCTCACTGAATGTTTATTCTTTATTTTTGAGCCATGCTGTCTACTAATGACATAGTATGATGATAATTGTGATAAAAAGCAAGTGAAATTAAGATGAAAGAAATACTTGACAAAAATTAATGACAGACAAGTTTTATCTAAAACATTTAAATATTGTAATAGTTATCTCCCTTGAACACATTGATTATCTGACAGATGCGATAAAAACCAATAGAAATTAAAATCAAAGAAATACGACTCAAAAATTAAAAAACAAGTTTGATCAAGTTATCTCCCTTGAACACATGATTTGAGAGTCGTGAAAAATTAATATCAACAGAAATTAAGATAAGTAGTAGTAAAATTTATTAAGAGCTACAAAGGAAATGGAATTGTGGAGAGCCATGATCATCAACGTTCTGACGAGACATGGCACACAGAAGAAGTAGTAAATAAAATAAAATAATAATGATTGTTTTTTAAATTAAATAAATTAAAAATAAATGCGTTGATGCTACACCAGATGTCTTCTGTTCTTGAGTGTTAACCTGTACATGTTTTATCTTGGTGAATTAAGATAGGCTACAGTAAATATCCTGTTCAGTACTACAGGTTTTTCCAGGCCATAACCAGTTGGCCATGTCCCCAAGGGGCTGACAAACTGTGCATTTCTATTCATGTGTAGGAATAGTGGGAAATGCCATGACCAAGAGTGGAGAGAATTTTTTTTTTTTTAGTCTGTAAGATGAGGCAACCAACTTGAGAAAACCCTCAATTGTAAACCAACTGTGTGTATTTCTAACTGGGTATCATCTGAAATGTTATACACTGCTTTTATCAAAATCTTTCACCCAATCACATGCATTTGACTGTGTTGCATGTGCCTGATATACTCTTATCAGATTGATTTGTTATTTTAGAAGGAGGATCCTGTTTATAATATCAATGCAGTGTTAAATCAATCTCTGACTTTGAAGAGTTACTGTCCACTATCATTGGTAAATGTTTATACTCCTGGATGATTGTAGGTCTTGTAAATACTTTTAAATGAAAGGGGTCAAAGTAGGGGTTTTTTGTAGGTGAAAGATGACTGTTCTTTTAGTTTGCCAGTCTCATTTCCAAAGTGATTTTGACTCCACAGTAAACTGAAAAACATTCTTTGGACAAACATGTAACCTCCAACTGGAACAGAACTAATCCAAATAAAACACTATTTACATTACTTATACAAATTACTATATATCTCATCTCAAAATTATATGAAAATAAGAAAAATCAAAAAAAAAAAATCAATTCTTACCTGCACTACATTCTTGAAAGAGACGTTCATTTCCAAATTATGTTTACAGAATGCCTAGAAAATAAAACAGTACAACATTTTTAAGAATTTCATAAATACTTTAAACAAATTTACTTAAAGATTTAAATAAGAAATATTATACACACAGAGTTCCTGTTGTCTGTGTTAACTGAATATAAACTTTTATTTGGCAAGAATTGTGTACAATTTTAGAAATCCTGTAACTGTCAAAAGCCAAAATAAAAGAGGGTGTTGCATTATACTTGAATGGAATATTTTGACAATATTGTTTACTTGTATCAAGGAAATAACCACTATGCCACATGTACAGAGGGTGGAACAAAAGTAAACGGAAAGTCAGTATTGCACAATACAATATTTAATTGGATTTTTTATTTCACATAACTTTTCATGATTATTTAAGTAGATTATGGTTTGTAATTTAAATTTTTCTGTCTTTTTTTAATTTCTTTTTACTATTTTTGTATGTGGATTGATGGTTATATGTATGAATGGCTAACTAAGATTTTCTTATTTCTGACTAGTCACTGATTTTTATAATAAATTAATAAAGCAGATATTATATCAAACCAGAAACCATCACCTTTATCTCTTCCTAAGAGGCTAAAGATAATCACATTCAGAATTTACAAAGGTTTCTAAAATCTTAAGATGATGCATTGTATCATCTAATTCTTTCACACCTTTCTTGTATAATAGAGATCACATATGCAAAAATAAAATATATTCATGCTTTTCAAACATGAAGGTTTATTATGTTGAATTATACATAATATTGTATTGCATACAAATATATATACAGTAAATATCTCAAGGCTTCATAAAGCAATAAAAAAAGCCTTGTGCCACATCTAAGCTATGCTTAGAAAATCACCATAAACCAACAAAAATCCAGTGAAAAATATTTTGTAATGAACATGAATTTTCCAAAAACTATTTTAGACAATATCACAAACTTTATGTAAAAGTAAAAAATATTTTTAAATGATCTTCTATTTTACTAATCAAGTGAATCATTGCTATAAACTATTCAATAACATATTTTTAAACATATTTTATGCAATCTCTTAAAGCTTAGAGCCTAGGGAGGAAAAAACAGTTGCAATATTTTGTCAAAAGATTATCTGGAACTAGGTGATTGAGGGGTAAGGCCAACTTTAGCACAAGGCCACATCTTTAGAACATTCTGCAAATACTGGGTTCATTCTCAGTAGTTTACAAGACAAACACTTCTCACACTTAACAAGCACAAATACTCCTAAGCTAGCATGAAAACAAGGCTTCATTCTAGGAGTATGCGATTACACCCACCTTGCCTATCAGAATGCCCACTAAGTGTCACTGTATTCAGGACTATAAAAGCAAGGAACATAAAACCCTCTCTCCCACTTTTTGCTCTAGAATGCAGCAGGCATAGGATGCATCTTGTTAACTCCAGGGAAATTTCTTTCCCAGGACAGCCAACTGCTAAACTTCAAACAGAGTCATGTCACACATCACAGATACCTTTTCTAACAACAAAACGTATAAATATTTTTTTTGCCTTTTTACCTATCTGTATGCATACATGTTTATTTTCTCTCTTCTTGAATTGTATTATTCTCCTCCATGTATTGAATTTGTTTCTTTTGAAAATGTTGAATTCATTTCCTTTAAATTTTTTAATCTCAACCACAGGAAGTCATAACTTATCCTGTTACAAACTGGTGACCAACAGCAACCTCTTCCAATACAAATTGTAGCACCTATTTGCTACAAGCACACCATGATGAAAAAAATAGAAACAAAACTCAATCATAATAACTTGTGACATTGCTCTTTGTTTTAAATCATAAAACAACAAAGCTTCATTAATTACACGTAGACTATTGTCCCAATTTTGTTGTTGTTATTACATTTTATCCATTGTACCCTCCAGCTATCATCAACTGTTGGTCTGACTAACCTTCAGGGAATTTCAAACTGAACTCTACATGTGGGACAATTCTGAATGGAGAACTTATAGCCTTACACCTAACCTGCCTGGTAATGAGTCACTGAATAAGGCTGTTGATTTTGAAGCCTTGTTGTCACTTCTCTTTATTTATTAATGGCTCCCATATTGTACCTATTTCTATTCTAGGCCTACTAAGGAGGTAATCATAGGCATCTAACTCCCCAGAGTTCCTCCCTGACCAGTATTTTTACTTTATTTCACAGGGTTTCCCTCCATACATGATCAGTGATTCTTAATTTCAGCAAAGATTTATTTCATAAAAATAAAATTGAACATGCAAAACATCAGTATTTTATTTCTTTGTTATATGCAACAATTATGTTTAGCTGTTTTCCTGTCAGTGCTGTCAATATTGGAAAGTGAGCTTATATTAAAGGAAGAAATTCAACTTACCTGCAATCTGTTGTTTGTAAACCCATAAAAATAAGGAGCTGAGAATAAATAGAGAGAATCTTCAGGCGGCATTGTTACATCTCCATAATAAATATAGCGCATCAGACTGTGGAAAGCTTGCTGAGAAGGCACCATTTCCCCGATGGCAATCTACAAAATAAATATAAAAACATGTAGAGTTACATTTATGTCCTTCTGTATGGCTTAGACATTTTGATAAGTAAAACAATATATCAGCAAGAATCTGATGCAATGATCCTCACTTTGTTGCATGATTATGATACCTGTAAGTTACAAGTAGTCCTGCATTTACATCACCTGTGAGTAACAGCAGTTTTTACATGCCACTGATGTCTGTCTGAAATATACAGATTCCTGATATACTCTAGCCTAAGAAAAAATAGTGCTCTTGTCCCCAGAGTGATTCTGGTTCTAATAAGCATTTGGTGGTCAAACAGAGTTAAATCTTGTCCATAATCAATAACTGCCACAGCTACATTACCACCTTACCTATTATGTCACACATACATCATCCAGCTGAGTTCATTTCTACAAGTAGAGGAACGTAAAGCATTATCCAGTACACAGCTATCTCTAATTTGGGACAGTGCAGTTTATTCGTAGTATGTAACATAATCTTGTCCAAAGTAATCCTGACTTTCACTATCTTTATCACCATCCACAGATTGTCTTAAATTATTATCTGGTTTACTCTTAGAAGAAGATAGACAGCAAAATATCTTGTCAGCAGCTTACAAGAAATGTCTTTGTCCTAGAGTGGACAAAGACATTTCTTGTAAGCTACTCTCAAACTGCTAATAGGAAGTTTACATTCTACCATAAAATTTACACTTAGGAAATATATTTTTATATTTTCAATTATTCAAATATCAACTTGATAAAAACAGTTATTTTCTATGGTAGCTGCTCATTATTAATTACTTTTTGAATTCAATGTTTAGTGCTTGCTATACATCAACAAGTAAATGAGTCATAATCAACAAGCATTTTATTATCTTTGCATTCTAACAGGATTCCTTTATATCAACAAATATAATAAACAAAAATGTCCTTTATTTGAATTTTGTGTGCCAGCTGCCATTTTTCATCTATTGTAACTAAGAGGCTAACATCAAAAAATGAATAATGTTAGTAGTTTTAATCAGCAATCAACAAATGCAAATCACTTGACCCTTTATGGTTCTAAAGGAATAAGAAAATAATAGACAGATTTTTAGCAGGCAAAATATTTAAGACATCAGTTTTATTCTGCTTGATATCTGTAAAATGGCAGATAGAGAAAAACAGGACAGAGTTTGTACTGATTTCTCTTGAAAAACATGAACAGTGAGAAGAAGGGTAGATGAAAATATTTTAAAAAGTCCTGCCATCACAGAATTGACTTTATAGGTTGGCAGCTAAAGGATCCATGTTCAGAATTTGTATGCAATATATTGTAAATATTCAGAGAAATGAAAGAAAAATCAAAACAAATGTAACATGAAAGCAGGAAAGACAAAAATAAATTCTTTTAAAGTAATTCCTGTGCTTTTGTCAATGTCACCTTCAACTGACCACATATTTCCAGTCAGACACTAAAACCACACCACCAACATGACAGGTGATTGTATGACAAGACACACTTTGATCAGAAAATTAGGTTAATTGTTATAGTAAGAAAAATTCAATTAATCTAGTCAATGTCATTTTGCTTTGTATAATAAAGTGTAAATTAACTACAAATGAACAGAAAATAGCTTGTCTATTTTGAGTTGCAGTTTCTTGAAAAGTACAACATTGAAAATTCTATTAACACTATTATAATGAATAAAATTATTTTTAAAAATTAGATTTTCTATATATAATTACAAATTTAAATGCCCCCTGTAAATAATTTCAATGATTAAAAATACATAAGAAAAAGCAGAAAGATATTTCTTACTTTCACTGTGTTATCTTCTGGCATGAATGATCGAAACATAGCTTCAAAATAACTGCTCCTGGCTGCCAAAATTGACTTGTGTGCTGGGATTGGAGCACCATCCAACATCAGGGTTATATCACAGAATTCATGGCCAACTACTTTCAAAAACGTTTCCATGTCTTTTTCCAATGTATTTGCTGGGGAGAGAAAAATTCTTTTATTAGGTTGGTGCAAAAGGTTCCAGTGCCATATTTTCAACAATGTTAGAGAAATCTTAGAAGTGTCTTTGAAATTTATTTTGCCTGTGCAATCAAGTTAACCACTGTCAAGTGCAAACAAAAGCCTTAGTGGGAAAAAAAAGTTGAGGAAAATGGGTTCCATATGAAGAAAAAGAAACATTCTTCATTTAAACATTTGTCAATTAGACATGACACTGAAAATGAAAAATAGATTTATGAAAATACAAAAAAAGAAAATTGTAGGTAGATGCCAGAGAGAATTCAATATCTCAACCTTTATATATATATATATATATATATATATATATATAAATAATTATTTTTTATAAAAAATTATAACATAAGTATGTTATAAAATCACTACAAAAATAGCCATTTTGTTTCAACACACTCTGTGTCTTATCAAGTGATGATGTTGAAAAGAAAATAAATGGTTTTAAAAGTTTCAGATTAATTAACGATCCTACACTAGGGGAAACATTGTTACAAAAGCTAGAATAACCAATCAAAAACGAAGTATAGAAAGATTCAAAAAAAGCTTGACAACGAAATCCTGCTATAATAGCTATTCAGATCTTTAAATACGTGTAATATTAAAAATAATTTATACTAACTAATAATTATAAAATTATATGATAAAATTTAATATTAAAATTAAAAACTGGCAATTTTTAAAATCCAAATTTAATCACTATTAAGTTTAAAAACTACAAAATTATTGAGAAAAGAAAAAATATATATGTTTATTCAATTCATTTCTTCATTGAAATTACGTTCGACAAGACAAGACGCTACAATACATCCGGTCATTTGACAATACATGTATATATATATTTTTTCTTTTTCCCTTTCTTTTCCGTTTTTATTTTAAAGTTTGTGAATGTGGTCTTAAACTCACGCGTAAAAACAACAAAAACACAATCAGATTATAATACATAAGCACCCAGACATAATTAGATACACACACACACACACACACAAACATACACACACACTAAAAAAAAATATATATATATATATATCAGTGGCGACTCTAGGTCATCAATGTTTGTCAGGCTCATTACAATTTTTAACAAAATATACTATTGGTATAACTTAGATGTTAAAATAATTCCTTTACTCTAACTAAAATATATAATTTTCAAAAATCTCTAGCCAGATATGATTTTTTTGAAAAAATAACATGCGTATCTATCTCAAGTGTGTGTTTGTATATATGTCTATGCATTAGTGTGTTTATGTATCTCTCTGTCTGTGAATTTTTAGTTTATGATCAGTACTGCTGACTGCTATCATATTTCCTCAATACTACCCCAGTCACACTCCTCACCCCAACCCTCTAGTCAACTAGTTAAGGCTGCCACTTTCTTTGATTTTAGCCAAACTGAAGTCGGGATAAATTTAATTTGCTCTTTCTCAAAAGATACATTCTACTAAAAACCTTATACTGTATGGAATAAATTATTTAAAATGGACATTTGAAAACAATAAGTTGAAATAAAAATATGTTCTTTGAAGAACAGGGCATACAAGTCATTAGAGATTTTTAAAAGATTATTTATAAAATTAAAGCAAGAAACACATTGCCTATTGAGTATGTCTCCAACTTGAAAGTGGGGGGGGGGTCAGATCTATGCAGTCTGTCTAACCATGTTAATTTTATTTCATTCTTTTTTTACTTTCTTTCTTTGTTTCTTTTTCTTTCTTTCTTTTTTATTATGAACAATATCAATGAAATTTCAATCAATATTTTGAGGTACAAGACTAAAACAATTCATTTTGAATCCAGCTGAAGTTAAGAATGAAAACAATGCACTACAAAACATTTTTGTTGCTTTGAAATAGATATACTTGAATGTTGACTAACTTGGGCTAAGCCCAACAAGCCCAACCCCCTGTAGTTGCCATTTATATATATATATATATATATATATATATATATATATATATATATATATATATATATATATACCCAAGTATATAATTGGTATATACGGAATGAATTCCAATAACCAACAATTACTATTCTTAAAAGAGTGCTCAATACAAAGTAGAGCAGATATAATTATTTTTATAAAAAAATTATAACATAAGTATGTTATAAAATCACTACAAAAATAGCCATTTTGTTTCAACAACTTGATAAGACACAGAGTGTGTTGAAACAAAATGGCTATTTTTGTAGTGATTTTATAACATACTTATGTTATAATTTTTTTTTATAAAAAATAATTATATATATATATATATATATACATACATACATATATAGATATAAAGATGGAAAGGGAAAGGAAAGTACTACAATTGTTGGTTGAAATGTTTTCCATTTAATAGCTGGCTACTCATAGCCAAGCATGCCTACATGCTATAGTGGCTTTTTTTGCAGATGCCTACTCAGGCATATTTGTGTTTGTTCAACACACACAGAGCCCATCTGTGGTTTATACTGCAACTATGTTGAGTGGGACCTAGTTATATTCTGTGAGAGAGAGAGTGCATCATCTGGCACAATCAACAGACTGAACAAGGCCATTACACTCAAACTCAAATTTTCCAATTATTAAAATTCAAAATATCAAAAAGACAATCTTGATCAAGACATGAAAACACTGTATTTCTGCTAACAATGACAACAGTTCTTTTACAAAAATGGAATTTAATAAAAAATGACAAATCCATTCTAGGCAAAAATAATTTTTCTGGTTTCTGTTTAAGAATTTAATGTCAAAACTTTCTTTGAGATAAACTTACAGTTATTAGGATCAGGGTGTGGATCAGGCAAAGTTCTAAACTGGGGTTGATGCTTTCGACGGATAATTTCTACCATCAGGGGTTGATCTATCGTTTCAAATTCCTTGCTCATAATAATCTGACTGTAATTGCTTTCTTTTACTATAAATTTTAAGCAGTATTCCTGAAAAAAAAGTTTTCAGAAGAAACACATTTAAATTTGTTTACATAAAATTATGTAGATACATCAATAAGTCTACAGCCTAATGATAAAAAAGCATTTATTTTACATAACCATCTCCTTCCTTGTTAAAATACTTCATGCAGTTATGAATATTAATCATATAAACTGAAAACTCAACAGTAAAAATTACAGATCAAAAGTCAGTTAATGCCAAGCTACAGATTCTTGTATATTGTTACTATATTTATGTGCAGCATAAGAAATTTTGTCTCGGAGCCAAAAACTTAAGTGTGTGCATGTATGTCTGTATGAAGGAGAATCAGATTAAACATGTGCAAGATTTTAACAATTTTGTTTACTTGTATCAATGAGTAATTGTTATGTACAGTTGTCCAACTTTAAATCAGTTCTTCACATAAATGACCAACTTGTGTATAAAAAAGATTTTGCTCAGCTAGAATGATCTGCAATGTTAATTTATGTCCCTAGCAGAAATCTAGGTGTTTAAATATCTGACTCCATTATATATCTTTGCACAAACATTGTGTGAAACACATTAAAATTGATCTCACTTTCATATACGGAGAAATTTCAGCCTCTGTTCATGTTAACCTTTTCTTGTAGTTAATGAAAGCAATGTGTGAAAAATAGAAAATGAAAAAAAACAGAGTCGATACATTTAATAAATTAGCAACATTAAATGAACACAAGTTGAATACAGGAAAAAGAATATAATAAAAAAAGTGTCATCATGTAAAGGTTGTTAAGCATGGTAGAAAAAAAGTTCTGTTAGAGCTGGTTCATGTGGTGTTGGCTGGAGTTGATTCACATTTCATAGCCTCATGAATTAATTTGGCAGTCGGAAAAGTTCTGTTTTTCTTGCCTCTTATCCAATGGTTCTCAGGGCTCATTTTTGGAAGATACAGGAGCCATGATGAACAAATAGAAAACTTTTGCATTTTTTTTTAATGTTTTATTTTTCAGTCTTCCTTTGGTCTACATCAAGAGATGTTTTTCAGTTGGTTGCTATCTGTAGAGGCAAATAGTGCCTATTCAAGCTATACACTTACTATGAACAACCATTCCATGTAAGCTTGGTAGATACTTTTTTATGACAGGAAGCCTCATCTTTATCCTCTCTCTTAAGCATCCAAAGATATCTAAATGTTTGCTTCATACAGGCTTTTAAAATTTTTAACAATATTATATTGTGCAAAATGAAAAATTATTTCACACAGCAAATGCAATGTCAATTGTTATCTACAGTCCTCTTAATTCTTGTCCTTTTATTGCTTTCTCTCCTCAAGAGTGTTTTTTTCTCATATTTTCTAATTCAGTAACCCCTTGCATCTTAGTGGCTTTATTGCCTTGCTTAGCATGAAATGATTTTTTAAAAAGTAGTAAAGTAGGGCTCAGATTATACACAAAAATATATCCATTTGCTCTTTTTTTTTTTTACAAAAATAATACAGAAGTTGCAGTGTTCACAAATACAACAAACTAAAAATCCTCTGAGAAAAACATTAAGAATTGAATTCCTTATTTATGTTTTATAATAAAAAAAAAACTATATTTGGTATTTAAAGATACAATGAATTAGGAACTGATTGGGAAGCCATATTTGTTAGTAGGAAAAACATTCAAATACAGCAGATTAGTGTATTATTTTGATAAATTGTAGTTAATCAAAGAATGAACATTAGAAAACAAGATTATCAACTATAAAGAGAAAATAAAAATTATTTCTCATCAACTTCTTTATCTTGATAAAAACAGCAATTTCACATCACCAATAGAAGTTTATATAATTTGTATATTATTTGCTTGTGCATCTTGAGCTCTTTTTAATGAAACATATGGTGTTAATAAACACCATATCTAACCTAACCTAACAAACCTATCTTGTTGCACTAAATCCAGCACTTTTTAAAGTTTTTGTTTTTTTAAATCTTCTTCTTAATTTTTATGATATATGCACAAACAGTGCCCCATCTTTCAAGTTTGTATTCTTTTCAGAGATGACAAGTTTCTTAAAAAATATCAAATCAAAAAAACATATTCTGATTTTAAATATAAACCATTAAGAATTTAAAAATGTATGAATTATCATGATGTAATAGGGCAGATCAATAAGTCTAAAGACCGACACATAGTTATTAGCTGAGTTTTGAGCTGAAATTTTCAATGTATTATGTTCAGTATATTTGCCATTAATTAAGCGCATTGTCAAAGAAGGTAATAAGGCTAAATAATAAATATTTGTATAAAATAAATACTTTTTTCTTCATTAGGTAATGGACTTGTATCTGATGTACCTATGCACATCAGTTTTAAATAATTTAATCATAAAAAGAGATTTAAAAAGAGGGAAAGAATAAAAAAAAGTTTCCATTACCTTAATGAAATCAAGTTTAAGTTTAGCTGTATTCTGTAAAGCAACTAGAACATTCTTGTGTCCAATACAAGCCTCAAGATAATTAATACAGAGTTGTTCAAGCCGGGTCATATTAAACTGAAAAAAAGGGGGAAAAAATGAAAAATGAACTAAAATTAGAATTAAGTGAAACAATATCTTTAGCTCTGAAGGAATTTTAAATAATTGTTTTTTCAATATACATATATACATAAGATATGGTTATTTCATATTTACTCTTAACAGTATAAGAAAAAAAAAATCACAAGTGAAAAATTAGAATTCTATTAATAACAATATTATTTATATATATATATATATATATATATATATATATATATATATATATATATATATATATATATAAAGTCGAGGTGCAGTTCAATTTACATTACATGAATCATTCATACAAAAACAGATATAGAAGTTAATGATTTAAATTGTGAAAATACATCTTCATGAAACAATTTTAATAAAAGTACACTAACCCTGAACCTGTATATGAATGATATGATCCCTGTTTATAAATTCCAGTTGCATAAGGTCTTTTTTAGTTTTTTACAAGCTTTTGTCTGTTCCTACAGACATCTTCAGGTATGGAAATAGATTTGTTTTTGTTTTTTTACTTCTCGGTAATAACAGGACAATGAAAATATAGATGTAATCCGAAAAAATGTTTTTAGAAATGTGTTATTGTTAATTGTAAGAAATTTTATTGGAGTGTGCGGTTGCAACGCTGAGGTTGAATTTTTAAATTTTAAGATTGTGCGTTTTTGTACTAATATGGTAATAGGAGAATTCTTTTGTACTGGTAGGTTTTTCAGTCAATGTGGCATTTAAATTTAGTTCATGCCACTAGTTTTTTTTTTAAATTGCTAAAAATCACTGATTTTAGCAATCCATCATCACAATTCACTTTATTAAAAAATCTTTAAAAATTAAAATATACTTTTTGAAACTTTATTTGAGTAATGTCAGCTGATATGAAGTTTAATTAATCTGATTTGAAGCAAACATTACTTACTTTTAGTTTAAAATGTCACAGAAATGCATTTTTAACACAGAGATAGAGTTTATTTAAGGTATTGAAAGCTTTATTGACAGCCTGACAACTTTATTGACAACCAGAAATTTAACTAATTTTTTCTACAGGGGACATATCTATAAAAATTACTTGATGAATATAATGCGAGTCCCATTTTTTATAATTTTTAACTACCCATTAATCTTAAAAATTTAGTAAAATATTCTCCATAATCTAATTTTTTTTTAAATTTTAGAGCCTTTGGCTTTAAATTTACTATAGTTATCACTCTTGTTTTTGGATAATGTCATGTATAGATGTCCATATTTACAAAAATCGGCATGCTTATACACATAAAAAAATTAAAATTCCTTTTTAAAATACTAGAGGTCACTGAATTGTAGTAAGCTTTTCCATTTATTTATTAATATAGTTTTTACTTAATAACAATTTCAGATAACCACTACAAATTAATACAGAATTTTAAAAGATTTAAAACTTTATAAATTATTCTAATTAAAATTTAAAAAAAAAAGGTGAAAACAATTCTTGTAAAAATTCATTATTTATCAAAAAAAAATTTTTCCTTAATACAATAGTATCCATAATATATCTTATTTATAAAGTCAATTAAAAGCTTTTCTAATTAAATACTGTCTTATTTTTATTGCATTTTTTATTTTACAATCCCAAGCAGATTTTCAGTAACTGGGGGTCTTGTTTTACAAACAAAAATTAATGATTTAAGTTCCCCAAGGAGTTCTGCTTTTAACTAATATAAACATTAAGCCATTCAAAAATGAATTTTTCAAAATGTCATAAATGAAATAAATTGGGGTGGGAGGGGATAACATATATAAAAAAAATGTTTTATCATGACTTTCTAAAAAAAAACATTTCTAAAATTAATTAAATTTAATTAAACTTTAACAATTATTTGATTTTTGCAAGAATTTTCAAATCAATGTGTTTTTCACTGTAAAAAACCACTAAATTTTTCACCTGCTGACATAAGAACAATTTTTAACCAAAATTTTGAATATTCTAAAAAGGATCAAAAAATATAATTTAATAATAAAAAACTCTTTTGATCTTTCCTCTTAATAATAACAAAGATTTTGATGATAAAGCTTTGTTTTTATTAAGTTTGCAGTATTTTTTCACACAACAATTTATGAAATGCATTATCTATACATAGAAATAAATTCAACCATGACTTTGCTCTAAAGAATGCCAGTTATTAAAAGAGAAAGTAACTCACTTAGAAGGAAAATTCTTGAAAGTGCTGCTATTGAATCTTATCAAAATATAAATCTGCACCTCAGATTTTTTCCAATATCTCCATTCCTAAAAGAATTACTACTTTGCCAAGACAAAATACATGACGACAAAAATGTTAAAAAATGAAAAGAAAATGCTTAAACCCATAACCTCAAGTTATTCAAAATATATAGCATATAAATTAATGTAAATACTAATTTGCATAAAAAATAAATTTTCTGAAACATCACTTACTCACTTTCATTTATTAGACATTGAATTCTATCACTTTGTTCACCCATAGCTTACCTGACATTTCAGCTAACCAGATGAATATTTAAGAGTGTTCCTAAACTCAAAAACCAATAAAACTTTTGCTCTTGTATATTAATACTTGTTGCAAAATAATATCCATTGGCTAAGATAGATTTTCCTTTTGTCTTTATTCATATTATCCTTTAAAAGTATACTCTGAAATTTTTACACACATTATATATATATATATATATATATATGCTAAGAAAGCTATAAAGATATAAGGTATTTTTACTAATTCAAATGTTATTTTCTGGATACCCATGTTGAACCATGAATAAATGGTTTCATGCCTTTCCGAAAGGCAATAGTACAAAGTGAACACAAAAGATGAGGACAGATCTTGAACTTAGCTCACCAATTCTACTTTCAGATATTAGCTTATACCAACATCAAAAGCTGTTAAAATGTTTCAAAAGGTACATATCAAAAGAAGGAAGTCCTTTTACCTGTACAGAAAGCCGATACACATCCATCATAAGGAGAATAACTTCATTACTGCTTGGCTCTTGACCTACAAATCAAAGTTACTTTGGTTGATTTCAATTCTCAAAATGTTTGCACAATTAATTTCGCTGACATGAAATAAATTACAAATAAAACCAAAAACCACAGAATCTCTACAATCCCAACATCTTGTAACAAACCTAAAAAAACGATTGGTCAGAAAATACATTTTTTTCCTCCACTCATTTTTCTTGCTGCAAGCATTTATCTCAAGTATGTGCAAATTTAAAGCTTACAACTATGTCTGCACCCTACATCATTGACAGCCATGATAAACATATAAACAGCGCAGAAATTTTCAGTTCAGGAGGGAAAAATCTGCCAGCTACTGAACTTCATGTTGGCAGATGAAAGAAAAACAGTTACTCAACCCTTTTTTCCACTCCTTCAATGATCACTGCCAAAGAACAAACTCACTGATTCACAATATCACTAAGGTAACCAGGTCAAGAACTGGAAACACTACATATTTGCGATACCAGTTAAGTACTGTTTCACTGAGACTTTTCTTTCTACTTACTATCTCACAAATGTAATTAAGGAAAAGACATTTCAAACTCTTCACCATGTGCACAACTGTGAAAACCACTTTTACTTATATACTCGAACACTAATACCATAAACAACTGAATCACACACAGTCGATACATACTGTTGTTTTTTAATAAATGTTATTTTGGATTTAGTTAAACTGAGTTTTGTTTTTGTTCCGAATTGTTGCTTGTGAATGATAAATTTTGTATGTTTGAGGCTTCAGTACTGAGAAGGCATTGCAAACTCTCAACAATCTATTCTATAACAATGACCAATAAAGATTAAAAGCAACTGAAAGTTTAAACTGGTGCGTTATACTTTTCCTCACCAGTGCCAGTGGTCATAAAAATGATGATTTTTCAAAATAAGCAGGTTTTCTTTACATAGAAGTTGAAATTTTCCATCTGATTTAAATTTGGATGAGAACTGAATAGAATGGTAAAATAGGAGTACATATGGTCATCTATCATTCGGTTCAAATGCTTCCTTGGTCATGTATAGAGGTTTATCCCTTCTTTTCAGTTTAGGATTGTGTTTCTTCTTCCTTCTCTATAGAACAAGATTTACATTAAGCATATGAAAGCTAGATTTCTTTCTTTTTTTATTTAAGTTTTTTTTTTACTTTTTCATTTTATTTTATTAATTCCATAAACAATATTGTTAAAGTAAAAAAAAATCAAGCATTCATATGCTTAGCATAAATCATGTTCTGCCATGATAGTATAGATTTAGTTGAAATAAAATTCATTTATCTAAGGATGCTGTTTGTTGAAACATGCCAGCATAAAAGATTTTCCAAATTATATATTTATCAATCTTTCAACTGCAAATTCTCCCATCACCTCATTATTTGACTTTAAGCTATGCTTACATATACTTACTTAATATTGAATAACCTCCTAAAATGCTGCTTGGTGGCTGATGTAATTGCATATCTCCTACCAGTGTCAGTGTTGTATGATAACTACAGCTATGCTAGAGAAAAGCAGTGATCATTTTTTATATACCTAGTCCTTTTGATATATAAATCATGGGTCTCCATAGCTTCCTGCCTGTTGCTGCTCTTAGTTATTTTTGGCTTTTATCATCAATCTTTTTCCTTGTTCTCCCATCCATTCACACAAGCTTCTTAAGTAGGTTACTTGCTGTTTCCTCCTGTTTCTCTTGCCTTTAATATGTCCTGTGAGTGTTAAATTCTCTAGTCCCTCTTTCCTCATTACATATCTTGGAAACTTCAGTTTGTCTCTTTGACTGTAACTAAGTTTCTTTCTTCCCATTTTCCTTAAGACATCCTCATTGTTCACATGTTCTGTCTATGATATTCTCAGCATCTGTTGGTAGAAGCACATCTGCTACCTCAAAGTCTTGTTATAAAATAAAATAAGACATATCTCGGCTGATTTACAGGCAAATACTCAAGAGCGAGAACCGGATGTGAACGGGACAAAGCCCCGTCACAAAATGACCATTATCTTTCTTTACAAATGTTCCTGACACACGTGTTCTGGTCAAAAAATAAAATAATATTTAAAGTGCTCTATTTAAAAATGCTTCCCTCCTAATTATACTCGCTTCATTTCTCGAGCCTGTTAAGCCATAAAAAAACGCTATAAAAGGGGTCACACGGAAGTTCAACAGGCAGTCCACAGGTGGCCGCAAAACAGACCGTCACAGTCAGGCCGAGCGATCAGCAGCAGGAGAGCATCAACCACCGTCAACATGTGTGAACTACTATGAGAGACTGACCTAGATCCGAAGCCGGCTTATGAACTTTACCACAAGGTAGCTGTCCCAAACCCACATGTTCCTGTTGAAATAAACTACGTAAATCTATTTCTGCTTTTGTCATATTTCTTTCTTGCAACCATACGCTTGTCTATAACAGTCTCTTCATCTGTAAGGAAATTGTCCAGCATTCAATGACATAGAAGATTAGAAATTACCTAGTAGTTAAGCAATCATTTCCTTTTGTTTGAAATTTTTCTGTCTTAATAGATTTTGATTAGTTTTTGGTATACATCTTTTGCTATTTCTACACACTTTCAGATTTAGTGATCATATAGAGAAAAGGTTTATTAAAAAGATGAACGATTTTGGTTTTACTATCACAACAGTGTATCCAAGTATTATTCTCCTTTCACAAATACACTGAATAAAATTGTCCTCTGCAGGCTTTTCATGAATGAAGCTAAAAGCAATAAAAAGGATTATTCTTTTGTCTTTCTTATCAAAAGTGAGAAAGAAAAAGAAATAAAGAAGTTGTGATTCTTACTTCAATTTTTATTCCACCCCCACATCATTTTCTTATCAATTTGTATTGTTTCTATAATTATTGTATTGTGTAAACTGAGTTTGATGAACATTTCAGATTCTTCAGTGTTAAATAAAAGCCAAAGTACATAGGTAAACAGAAACAATACAAATCACAAACAAAATCATATATGAATACAAGTGACAATGACAATGATGCTTGTAATGTTAGAACAACAGAAAATAGAAGAGAAGTAAAGATAAGATGAATGTATAGACAAAATGCAAAATAAAAAAAAGATGAAGATGAAAATAAAAAAAATACAAAGCTGAAAAAAATGAAAGACACTCACCTTTTTGTGTTGGATGAATTCGATCAGTATAAATGTAAGAAAGAACCATTTCAAAAGCTTTAGGAACAGCATCAGGAATAATAACTTTGAGTCGACTGGATGAATCTTTTTGATGTGAAGAAGATGATTGCTGCTGATTTAAAAAAAGAAAACATTAATAAAAAACAATGATAACTTAAACAGAGATTATAGTATAAAACTCATATTTAAGAGAAAATATTGTTCATATGTTAAGAGAATCTCTTCTTCAAAGTCTTTTTTCTTTCAAATGTGACGGTTACACACCTGGCCCAGGGTCGAATCCCTTGGTTACGGCGCCAACTGTGACGTCGCTCCTCCTGGTCGCTCCTCCTGGTCGCTCCTCCTGGTCGCTCCTCCTGGTTCCAAGCGTGCCGCTCCAACCCCTTGGTTAGATGATCACCAGCCTCGCCTTTCCCAACTCGCTTCCAATACCTGGTTACTGAAGCAACTGTACTGATCTCCGGTCTGTCTACCCACGTTGTGTTTAGATCTTAGACAGACGGGACCAGCAGGATTGGGGCCGATACAAGTTGAGTCCGACGGGGTGGCAAAACACAAGTAAAAGAAAAAAAAAAACTCACGAGACAAAAAATTACTGATAAAAAAAAAAGGGTGACAACCTTTTTATATCTAATGTCCGTTACATAAAAAAAAATTGTTCTTATTTCCCGACCCACTCTGTGGACTATGGCACAAGCTTCTATCACACAACCTAAAGATTTCGAATTACCTACTCTTTAGAATTGTGTATGTCGGAGTGTGGTTTAGTTCGACACTGGGGCTAATTTCTATCGATCATTCGCAGTTGATTCCTCTCTTCGACTTGAGTTGTATTTCTTCTTCTTCGTCGACTTAGATAGAACTTCTCTTGTCTTCGACTTGGGCTGGATCTTCTCTGCTTGACTTCGAGGTAATCTTCTTCTTCGTCTACTTGGGCTGGAAGTTCTCTTGTCTTCGACTTGGGTGGAAAAAGATTTCTTGTTTCGACTTGGGTGGAAGGATTTCTTGCCGCTCAGCCGCTACTCTCTGTCGCCGGGGTGATCTCTTCTCGCTGCCGTCCGGGGCTGAACTCTGCCGTAACTCTGCCACAACTCTCGGCGTCCTTGAGCAATCTCCTTCTTCGTCTGCTTGGGCTGGAAGTTCTCTTGTCTTCGACTTGGGTGGAAGGATTTCTTGTCTGAGGATTCTCTTGCCCGCAAAGGGGCGAGTGAATCAGGCCTGATGCCAGCGTTCAGGCTCTATCCCTGCCAGGTCCAGCTGCAACTCAGCCGCTACTCTCAACTCAACTGATTTCTGTCGACTGGGGTCCTGCTTTTATTGACGCCGTAACAAACTGGGGTGGGTCTGTCGGCGTCAGGGTTTTTCTCGATAATTCAAAAGTCGCGTTATTTCTGTCTTCTCATTATCGCTATTGTTTCACCCCTACTTCCTCACAGTGCCCTTGGTGGGGAGGCGCACACCCATCTTCCCGGTCCCTCGTATGTCAGGTGACCGCTCTCGACCAATGATTCCTGATCGAGCACTTCTTTCTCTTCTTTTCCGCAGATCACGTGACCGTTTCCGACCAATGGTTCTTGATCGAGCATCCTTTCTCTTCTTTCCGCATATCACGTGACCGCTTTCGGCTAATTAGATTGTGGTTGGGCGTGGTTTACATCGTTCTTGTTTTAAAAAAAACAAAATCCAATCCTGCCCCCCTCGCACACACGAAAAATGACAATCTTGGCTTTTTCTCACCTGGGCTCTGTCAAAACAGCCTGCCGCTAATTAGATGTGACTTCAGGGAAGAATATTGGCGCTATCTGTGAACTGAGACAATCGTTTTTTCACCTCTTGTTTTTTTGTCAGACCCGACAGTCAGAAAATCTTAATTATCTACATTGAAAATGTCCCCACTTTGTTATCATGGGTTTCCAATTCTTAATAGGTCAGAATCTGTATATAGTTCCACCGTCACTCCCCTCAACCCAAAAGACACTTTTTCTCCGATTAAAAAAAAAAAAAAATTTCGTTTCTATTGTTCTAAAATTTCCCTTTCTCCAGATTAAGATTTCGCCCCATTGTTCTAAAATTTCCCTTTACTCCAAATTGATAATGAGTCTTTCACGCAAAAGTCGGTCATGCGCTTGATATCGACATTCTTATCAAAATGACTTTCCCTTCTAAATAATATTTCTTTTCATTGTCTCTCGAAAATCGGCCAAGATGTTGACCTAAATACCTTTCTGATACGTGTTTTTTGTTAATGACCGCTTTTTGCATTTTCTTGACCTCTCTTTCCCTTCTTTCTATCTTCCCTTCTTTCCTTTTTTTCTCTTCTTTCCTCTTCTCCCCTTAGGATCGTCTAAGTACGATCTTAGTGAATTATTTTCAACTCAATTATTTTCCGTTTAAAAAAAAAAATCAACAACCTGTTTAGTAAACCGAGTAAAAAAAAAATTAAATCATATTTCTATGAATATTTCTAATAATGCAAGGTGCCACACAAATATAATGTTGCATCTTGCACATTATTTTTTAATTATCAAAATAAAATACAAAGTTAATATAATATTTTAGTATTCTATCTCAAGATTTGTTCAGACATTTGAACTTATATCAGCATTTATTTATCCTTCCAGAGGCACAGGGCCTTTTTAAAGATGGAAATCTACACAGATTTGCATGTGGGTGAGAGACAAAAATCCACTCATCCTATTTTACCGGTGTAATGTGGACATGCTGCCTGGGAGATAAGATTCTTAGGAATCAGGCATCCTGTGAGAAAAGAGAGGGATCTCTTTTTCTCTTTTTTTTTTTTAAATAGAAAACGATGATAAAAAGAAATAATAGTTAATATATCCATTGACTTGGTTCATTCCAAGCAATGGCAGCCATACAGAGAATACTATTCAATCATCCAAATTATTCTAGATCACTGTCCTTATTGATTCTACACCTGAAGAAGGGTGTAGAAGGAATCAACTGAAACATGTTACCATCATCAACAACATAAAACATAAATTCAAATGTCTGAAATAACTCTCCAAAGGAAGACTAGTTTTCTTATACGAGTTTAAACTAGGCAACAGTTGAAGGATTCTTTACAACTTACACCTCTTACTCGCTTATCAGCAGACTAAGGGAAACAACTCTGTAAGTATCCGTTTAAAAATCTGGACTCATCTCCCTTGAACAAAGTATTGAAAAATAATAGACTAAGACATTGGTTCATGAATTTGGTGACATAGTGAGTAATTGTGAGTTCAATCCCTGGGCTGAGTAGTTCTAAGACTTAGAACAGAATGAGATATCCCTAGACATAGACAGTGGAACAAGAACAACCCGATCCGGTAAATTAAATAAAGGGTTCAGTCCAAAATTTCCAAGTTACCTGGATCAACAAGCACTTGAAGAAGGCAAAAGGCCACAATGGCTGAAAAGTGATAGCAACAGGATCAGGACATTAGTCCAAATGGAAATAATGATAACTCTTCCCCCAGAAATTCAGGCAGAAATTTTTACTTAATTATAAATTACTTGGAAGTATTGGCTTGATTGAACTGAGCACTGATTTATTCTCAAAGTTAAACCAATAAAATTAAAATGCACTAAAAGAAATAGCACTATGATGAGCTATTTTGGGTGTGTTATAACAAATGCACAAATATAGTAAATTGCATCATTTTATATATATATATATATATATATATATATATATATATAATGATAGGGTATTCACATTTTTCCAAGCACACCCATCTGCTAGGGCGGCTAGCCAATCCCTGTTGCAGACACCTGCTCAGATACATTTGTGTTTCTTCAACACCGACACAGCACACTTTGCTGAGCACACTTTAGTTAAAGATCTGAAAGAGAGTACATAATCTGTCATGATTAGCAGTTTTAACTAAGCCAGTACACTAAAACCCTCGCTTACAATGACTTGCAACTTTGTTTTAGTACAACTATTGATGGATATTCTTTCTACCCAATTTCATTCACATTCTTGGGTCAACACGTGGTATGGTTTTTCTGACACTTTATAAAGCTGCTGCACACTGTGATTGTGCCCACAGTATATAAATATACTTATATACGCACACATACCTGTATGTCTTCATTTTGGCAATTGGCTGCATCATTTGCTGCGACTTCTTGAGCCTAGAAAGAAAGTAAAATCAAATTTCTCTTATAAAGCTGTTAAAACAAAGAATTTGCATACAATATGAGAAATGAATACAATAATAACAACTGATTGTCATCATATGAATTTGAAAAGATTTTAAACTGGTACTAAAAATATTAGGTTTGTTTATTTTAATCAGATCAGAAAAGATTCTAAGAAATCAAACTGAAGATTATGAAACAAACATCAGTTCTTTACCACTTGGAGAATGTAGGTAAATGTGTCTGATATATAAATGTTATATGCTAAAATCTCTGAAGTTACCCAAACATAATAATATATATGAGACAAAAAGCATTGTTTTGATTAAGAAACCTAAGACTTTTTACATGAAGTCTCCATCAAGATCTCCTCAAACAACAACTTTCTACAGAATTTCTAGGACTTTTCAAGATTATCAATTGAATGAGACATATTGTTAGTATTTAGTTTGGATAACTGATTCAATCAAAAAAATGGAAGCCATTTTCAAACATATAAAAAAAAAAAAGATTTAAATGGTTTGCTTTTATTGCCCAAGCAATAAAAGTGGAAATAAAGGAAATTTCTTTATAATTTGTGATATTTTATTTTCAAAATAAAACCATGTTATCTGTAGTTTAAATAATGTTTATTTTTTTATGGAAGCTGGTAGTTTTTTTTCTTACAACATCACATTGGAGGAGGGAATCTTTATTTTTACTCTGTTGTGAACACCACAAAAGATGGTTTAAGTTGTTCACCTTTTGTTGACTTCATTGATTTTCTTTTTAATGCACATGAAATATCACTTTGGTTGACAAATTTGTCAGTCATCAGTCTAGACTTCTTGAAGTTGTAATTTACAAGTAAATCTATGCCTGGTGGCCAGCTGGAATAAGAATTAACTTGATAAATAAATAGCATAGATATCTAAGTTAGACAATTTGAATTTTAGTAGCATAACAGAAGTACCTAGATGCATTTTGTTTTTCTTTTTTTAGTGGGATTTGAACATAAATTGATTTCACAAGATGCTGATAAGAAAGAAGCTAGATGTTTAGTTGTAACTGAGACAAGAGACAATCAGAAAAAGAAAAAAAAAAGAATTATCTTGAGGACCAAGTTAACATCTTCAAGTGAACCAACCTTTTGGAGAAGCAAAAGGACTATGATATGAATAACAACTATGATTTCTTTAGTAACAAAATGATGGAACAATATCATTAAATCTTCCCATCCATAGGACAGGCAGATAATAGAATAAGGTTTGAAAATGTATGGGCAGATAGAAAATTGAATGTTGGGAAAATTATAATTTTACCCAGTAATGCTAATTGATCAAGGGAATCTAGTTGGATATGTGAACAATATGAACCCCCACTGAGAGGGGTTGTAAGAAGGTTTCCTATCAACGGACATGTCGTAACCAGCAAGTTGCAACTGGACCACTTGTTGCAAGATCGATAATAATGTCAACCTCACAAACCAAAAGGAAAAAGAAGTGACAACAGCTGAAACAAGTAGAATAAAGACAGAGTTGTAAGTTTAACAAAGGCCAAACTTAATTATTTGGTGAAAACTAACAAATATCTTTTCATGTGTTTAGGTATGATGGGTCTTGGTCCTCAGAGGTGTCTTGGTTTGGTTATTCTCATTGTATTGAGAATTAAATGTATGTTCATAATCGTCACTGGTGGTATATAAAAATTATGGCTCTTGATTTAGAGATAAAAAGCAGGTGTAGAAATGGAGAAATTGCTAAATGTTGAGATATCGTCCTGAAAAGGAAGGAAGTAGGATCATACTGTTGGAAAAAACGGAATCTCTGACTCTTCCTGCGCAGTTTCCTGGTTAGTAGGATCAACTACTTAGTAGTAGGATCTTACACATAACCCAGGCAGGTATTTACCTTCGACTCCCCACTGAATCAGTTTGTCTTAATGTGGGGAACTTGAGTGTCTCCACTCAAGCCATTGGTCAATTTCTTGTCTTAGTTAGTCATAACCAATCAAAACCATACTAGTGGCCAGTCATCAGTATGGCAGTCAGGTGTAAGTGTAATGCTAGGAGTTGATCTAATTCTTGTGTGGGTTTGGTGGGAGGTCATTGAATATGGTTGATGTTGATTAAGGTCACGGTGGTAGGCTGTTTCGTTGGTTTGGAACAGAGGTGACATTGGATTGGCATGGTTGGTAGGGCTTGTCTATGTAATGGTCTCACTCATGTTGGTAGAGTGGCATCACAGTGGTGAGTTGCTTGGTTGTGGGGTCAGAGTTGCTGCTTGCAGGGTCAGAGTCGCTTGCTTGCAGAATTGGATTTGTTGACGTGATAAGAAAGGTTTGCAGCTTGGTGGTGTCGATGTTGAGATGTTATTATGTCAATATATGTCAAGGTGACAGGATTGTCAATAATGAAGATTTGTAGCTGGGTGGTGTCGAACCTGGATAGATGGACACTCATGGCTGGTGTTTGCTGAGGTGACAAGGTCGAGATGCTATCAACATGAAACTGGATAGTCAAGGTGGTTAGTCAAACCTGAGAGTGGTAATGGTCATTGAGAGGTGTGGTCATGTTGAGAGGCAGTGGTGATGATCATGGCGGCAGTGGCAGCAGCAGCAAGCAGCAATGCCCTGTGTGACAGCAGTCAGCATTAAATATAACCTTTAATACTATTGGATATTAAAAGGTTCAAATTTTTCCAGATGGCTCCAAAAGCAACTTGATATTCTGACAGAACTAAGCAAACTAATAGTTTCATAAAGAATAGCACAAGCAACTTACCAGCTGAGCTTTTGCTCTCCGAATTTTGGCACGAAGTAATGGTGAACGAGCAGCAACCAATGCAATATGAGCTGGAATTTCGACTTTCTCCTGAAAAAATAGAAATGCAGAAATATCATCTATACATAGAAAATTTTATACATATATATATATATATATATATATATATATATAATTACATTGGAAGTACTATGAATACATTCAAAGAATGTTGGTATGGACATGTGCAATCATTCAACAATAGTAATCATAAATACAAGACTTCATTGTCCAAGTATTTTTAGTGCTTAAAGAAAAACAAGACACCTACTGTTAAATGGAAATTAAATAAGAGAGCTTGAACATGTAATTCTCTATATGACCCTTGTTATTTATTTCTTAATGAAAAATTTGAAATCATTAGATTTAAAGAAGATGCATCTCTTAAATCAAAGGAATGAACTCACTGTTAAACATAGCTCAAAATTTAACTTACTATAGGGGTAGTAATATTTTTAGCAATAATGCAATGTTACTGTAAGTCTAGTATGTTATTACTTATATTATCTGCTAATCCTCCTATGTACATATATGTATGTATACACTTATTATGTTGTTTGTGTGTGCACATGTGTGTGTATTTTCATGGATAGATGTATATATGTGTATGTGTATATATATATATATATATATATATATATATATTTACATGTACATGTATATATGTATATATATATATATGTGTGTATGTATATATGGATGTGTGTATTTGTGTGTATGTATATATATGAATATATTTTTATTTGTAGTTAAATGTTTGTGTATATATATAGTTGTTATGTATGTGCTTGTTTATATATTTATGTGCTTGTATATGTATGAGTGTGTATGCGTATGTACGTATGTGTGTGCACATGTTTATATATCTGTATATGTGTATATCTTAGTGTTTATTGAATGAATTATCTATGCTAACTATAATCTACTTTTGTGTAAGAGTTTGTGGATTGCAAAGGAAAATATTTGCCACAGATTACTTCCACAACAAAGAGAACAAATCACTGTAAGTTCAGACTCGAAGATCAGGGGCAGAAAGAAATGTTGAAATCCTGATTTGCAGGTACTATGTCCCAAATCACAATGCATGTAACCAACTAGAAAAATAACTCACTCATCAATGACCACATTTGCTAAATACACAAATTTTGTCTTTTTTCTTCTCTCCAATTCAAGAACACCAACTGTTTTTATAGATTGAGCATTTTTTCCTCATTCGTCGACAACTGGGAGAGGACGCATATTATTAGTATATCAAAATACTTTTATGGTGACTTCTGTGACTGACTTGTCTTTAATTTGAATATAATGTCTTCGGCATATCATCCAGAATATGTGCCCTTTTTTTCGCAATTAACTTTCTTTTTCGCCACAGTTTCCATTGTAGGATACACGTCACACACTGTTGCTTGGTTTGATGAAATAATTTGCTATTTTCTTTGCTATACTCCCCCTGATATCATTATCACAAATCAAACAGTTTGGAGTGGCTCTCTTTATCCTTGTGCTCCATCGTAATGGAACTATCTCCCTTACATGTGTTGAAGAGTTGTCTCCTGAGGGGTCATCAGGCGTATCTCGAGTTTCTGGAATCTCTGCATCTGTGGAAGCATCAGATTCACAGATCTGAATTATACAATCACTTGCCACCTTAATTCATATTCTGGCTTTGCCAGTGAGCATGTTTGATACCCACTGGTGCACACATGCAGAGTCTGTGAAGAGGTGTAGCTCCACTGCACCCCACTGTAGTACTAAATTGACACCCTTCAGAATAGCATCCAATTCTGTTAAATTGATATGTTGGGCATCCTTCACAGGCCACAGCCAATATGCGTCCTCTACAACGTTTCTGTCAACCTCCAACAAAACCCCTGTGGCGAGAGAACTTGCATCAACCCACACCTCATAACTGTGTCCACTTGTGCACCACTTACCATGTGCAGACTCATTCTGGCATATTCTTTCTACTATGTCCACAATCATGTTCTTAAGGGGAGCATCTGTCACTTCGTCATCTCAGTCAGACATGATTGATACTGTTCTGTATTTAACAAATGATGCAGCAACACAAAGCCAACCACACACAGGAATGTGACCCACCAGTTTTCCACACTACGAGAAGATGTTACATCGCGTCAGGACCTCAGGAACTGATGTAATGTCATTTTCATGTTCCGACTTAAGCATGTTGTTATCCTACTTGACATGCAAACCCAGTACACATGTGCCATCCTGCAACCACGCAGGATCCTTGCAGGTCAAACCAAATGCAGACAAGTGCTTTTTCATATGAGCTGCTGAAATTATGCTTTTGTCAACATAAATATCATAAATATATAATTAGGTTTCCCATCGAATCCACTCATCTTTCGATAACGTGGCGTCCAAAATGGACTTCATTATGGCTGGCATAACATTCAACCTGAAAGTCATTCATGTCAAGCAATATCTTTGCCCCTTGAAGATTACAGTTTGAAAGGGCCAAAGTGACTTATATGGATATGCACTTGTAGACGAGGCTATTCGCTGTTTTCTTCACTATAGTGATTTTAAAATTGCTTGTGGACTTAATAATCAACAGTTGTATTTTGTTACATTTTAATCTTGTATGGACTCTGAATCCTTTATAGTCATTTGGATAATATTGTTAGTATATATATATATATATATATATATATGTTGCTGTGTAGGTTGATATAATTATATTTATTTCTGTGTGTGTATATATGCATATGCATATATGTATGTCTATGTATGCATGTGTGTGTGTGTGTGTGTGTGTGTGTGTATATATATTTATGTATGTATCTATTTGTAGTGATGTATGTGTGTACACATACGTATGTATATATTTTTATATATATTGTTATATATTAGTACTTGTGTAAGTGTACTCAAGCGTATATAAGTATATATGAGATATTTATATATATTTGTGTGTTTATGTTTTCTTTTTTATATATTAGTTGGTTTTATTTTATTTTAAGTTGCATTTTGTCTGGACATTTGTGTTTATTTATGTGTATATTTTATATATTTATTTTTTTCTGCCCATTTTTATATATTTCATTGCATTTTTTTTTTGCTTTGTTCATTACTGAATATTTGTTTTCCTATTCTACTCCTCTTAAATTTTATCTATTGAACCCTCTTTTTATCGATATATCTTTGCCCATTTAAGCAATATTTTAATAGTCTGCTAGAATTCATTTACTAACACTTTCAAACTCGAATCTTTGTAGGTGTGTAGATGTGTGTGTCTTTATTAATGTATGTGTGTATGATCACTTATATATGCCTTTCATTGTATGTATATGTTGTCTGTTTTATTTTTTGGGTCGTGGACATCGATTTCCTTTTTCGTTCGTGTTTTTTGCATGTTTATATATCTAAATATATCTACATGTTTGTGTATTATAATTTGATTGTGTATGTATTGTCTTTTGCAAGATTTCATCCTCCCTTGCCCATATCATCACTTCAAATGTATCTAAGTTATAACAAAGTTTTACATCCCCATTAAATTAACATTTATTCTGAGATTTTGGCTTTTCAATTATAACAAAATAAATAATAAAATATATGTTTTTTTCCTCAGTTTCTTCTTTAAATAATTCTATAATATTTTAAACTTAATACAGATTAAATTTAAAATTGGTAATTTTTAAATTTCAGTTTTATAGTAAAATTTAATATTAATTAATTAGAATGATTTCTATTTTAGTCTAACCCTAACATTAAGGCTTTAATAATTATAACTAAGGTTCATTGTCAAGTTTTTTGAATTCTCATATACTTGTCTTTTGATTGGTCATTGTAGCTTATGTAACAGCATTTCCCTTATTGAGGGGTGTTTGGTTGAACCTTTTAAAACTCTTTATTCTACATTCAACAGCATCACTTGATAAGACACCAGAAGTGTTGAAACAAAATGGGTATTTTTGTAGTGATTTTATAACATTTTATGTTATAATTTTCAAATAAATTATATTTGCTCTACTATGTATTGAGCACTCTTTTAAGAATAGTATTTTTTGGTTATTGGAATTTATTCCATATACACCAATCCTATACTTGTATATATATATATATATATATATATATATATATATATATAGAGAGAGAGAGAGAGAGAGAGTGAGAGAGAGATATTAGAGAGAGAAACTGGAGAAGGGATAGAGATAAAAAAGAAAGATGCAGATTTGCTGACTGAATATCAACAGATAAAGAGTTAAAGACTGAAAGGTCATTCTGAATGGAAAAAAATCAGGATTTCCAGCTTAATCATTGAATAAAATTCCCTAGTAATTACTTGATTTCCTGAAAAATTCCTCTGAAATACCCTAATTTTGAAACTTTCTCAGTGGCACAGTTTTTGCCTCCTGTTCTTCAGCTGATGCTTTTTTTCTTTTAAACATTCTTGATAATGAGAATGAGATTGGTCATTTTCCCATTAAAATCAATTAAATTTTCTTTTGGCAAAAGCAGCATCATTTTTCACTATCATGACTCATGAAGCAAATTTAGTGTTAAGACTTTGTTTTATCCATTCAGAATTGAAAGAAGACATTTTTATTCAAATTTTTCAAATCCTAGAAAACAAATATGTACCACATAAATAACATTTTCAATCTAAAAAACACATAAAATAGACATGTCATTTGATGCACACCAAGTTTCATGAGAAAATTTCCCAAATTCCCTAACATTAAACCAAAATTCATGAATAATTCTGATTTTTCTTAAAATGTTATTATTTTTCAATTCTTTGATAATTTTCTGATCTCCTGTTTTTTAAGTTGACAGTGAACTCTAAAAAATGTAAAAATAACAATATCTAAAAACTGTTTATGGAGACCTAAAACAAAGAATAAAAAAGGATGCAGTACAAAATGCTTGTATATTTCTAAATTATTTTGTGCATATGAAATTAATATATGTTTTTATAAGATTTAGATAAAAACATAGACAAATATTAAAGAAGGAAGTGAAATGATAGAAAATGAAAAGACATTGGTAAAGGGCAAGAGAAGAGTACAGACATGAATTAATGTATAATTTTGGAATTATTATCTGCCACAAGTCTAGCAAGTTGTAGTTATTGAGAATGAGAGATCAATCCCATGAATAAAAAATTTGCTTTCATCTCTTTGAAAAAGAACCTATTTCAATGATGTTTTGAATATTATAGAAAAAAAAAAACTACACTGATCAGAAGCAAAACTGATATTGAAAATTAAACTTTTTTTGAAAAAAAAATTTCAACTTCCAACAACTTTAAAAATATACACTAAGCAAAGAGCTCATTTCTTAGAAGACATTTACAAACAAAATTTTAATATAAATGATGGATGTATGGTTATTGGTACAGGATGTAGAGTTCAAGTTCAGGCCTTGTCTGTTAAATTTACTTTCACACTAATAACCTTGGGAAAAGCATGAATCTATTTATTCTCCCCTTAGCTATAGGATAAGAAGTCAAGCAGGTGAGGCTGTTAAAACTTGGATTATACTGCCTCACAAAATTCATAGATATGTGGCAACCCAACATATCCTATAACGGTTCATAGACCATAAGCATGAATGGTTGGATACTACCGCTGTATTCTTGTATACTGTTATGGCCTTGTTGGGGCCAGAATAAAGACACAAGGGTGGATTTGAGTTAACAAATATATTAATGAAAATTGGTAATACAATAATATACAAACGAGCAAGAATGTTAAGTCCAAACTATCAGAGCTGACGGTAGGGGAAAAAAACTCCCTCTGACAAAAACAGTACCTGTTTTTATTTGTAAGTTGGAAGAGTCCATCCATGTATGGGTAATTTACCATAACATATACCCATATAGGTTTCCTAAGGTACAATACTGATTCTGACAGTGCCACCCAATGGTAGGACTTTCTGTTGAAAATATTGTGTATCTCACAGCAGAATTGAATTCTACTGTAGGAGAGTGGTAACTCTTTTCTCCAGAATCCAGAGTTTGGCTGGAAATTACATCTCACATCTGTGAGAGAAAACTCCAAGGAAATCACTGACACTGTTGTGAAACTCAATTACAGGTTTATTACAATGATATATGCATATGGATGAGTATGTAAGTGTCATTGCTAAAAGTTCTTTGTGTGTTTGTCAGAAGCTTAGCAACAATGGTGAGAAATTGACTGCAGTCAATGAAAGGCCGGAACAAAACTTTCTCAAAGCATTTTGGCTGTCTATTTTAATTAAGAAACCACCCATTTCCATCATTAATAGGTCACTGACCCCTAGTTGGAAACAATCATCCACCTAATGACTCAGCCCAGACCAAACTAAAATGTAAGTTATCTCTTAGCAATAAAATAACATTATTTTTGCAGAAAGGGATTAACTCAGATAAGATTTTTCAAAACAATCCCAACTGGGGTAAATTTTGAAAATGCACAGACCTTTCATCAATTCATCTCTTTGCAGGTGTTTAAGCCTGGGAACCTGTAAGTTTCACTGCTTTTTGGTTAAATTGTCCCAAGTTCCAATCTTCTCATAGCACTCTCATTCATTTTATTTTATAGGTTTAAATCTATATTTTTACCTTGTTTTTGTTCTCAGTATATCAAAGGCTACTCACTCATCTTCCAAGTTTTTCTGTCTTCCATTCTCAACTAGATCCTACCTCAAATCACTAATCAGCTATCACATGCACTAATAAATATTGATCCAGTAAATTCACCCTGTTATAGAAGAAGGACAATGAAAAACCACTCCACTAACTTTCCCAAGAAGCCACGGCAAGTCACAGATATTAAAGAAGTCAGTAGAGAGCCATGATCACATACATCCTTAAGAATTTTTAAGAAAAGAGAAGAAAATAATGATGTATACTCATGGATTATATACAAATTTGCAACTACAAATTAAGTTCATTTCAATTTTCTATATTTTTTTAGTATCAAAAGCATAAAAATTTAATATAAAATTTTTTTAAATAATTTATAAGATCACATAAGTTATATTGAAAATGTTGAATGCTGAATATTTAAACTCTGACCAAACATCAAGAAAGTTATTTGATATATTATTTTTCTAAAAAATAATGATTATGCCACAAAAAAGTAATACCTACTTGCAATATGGTTTTATTCAAACAATAAGATTACTTTGTGAGGACAAATTTTGTACATGTCGATATAAAAGTTAGGCAAACAAATATTATTTGTATCATCATCATCTTTCAAGTTGTATATTTAGGTAATTCTCATAAGAATTTTCTTTGTTCAATAATAATAATTCAAGATAACATAATTTTTTACAAATGTTCTTACCTCTCCCACAATAAAAGTAATATCACAGAATTGTCTGCTCTCCAAAAGGCGACCATAATCTTCATGTAGAGTGCATTTAGGGTAACTGGAGAACTGAAAAGCAAAAGAACTAGCTTTGTCACTTTATTTTTTAAAAAGTCAAGTTTTAAACACATGCATTTCAGTTTTAAACTCTAGAAAGAGAAAACAAAATCAACTGATTAAAAATTTTAAATAAGTGTACACCCATTATTAATTTATCCTTTTGAGTAAACAGTCAAAACTTTTAAAAAAAGTAAATTTTTTTAAAAGGGCAAAAATATAAAGCAAAATGGAAAATGTTTAATTTCTAAAATTGCTTTTATGAAAGAAAATAGATGATTTGGTTTTTCAACAGCTTTGATTCCAATGAATTATAAACAAAATATTGTATACAATATTTAAATTTAATGTATCGATTTCATTTTTTCATCAAGATTTATTTTAATGAAGTTGTAGTAATTCTAGATTGTGTAATTATCTCCCTTGATATATCAACCTCCCATTTCTCAATCTTTCTATATGCTATCCTTTCAAGAGATGGGTGTTCATGGTTCTCCACAGCTTGTGGTCACCATAAAAAAAAAAAAAATTGAATTAATTTATTTACTTTATAAAGAATTGAAAACATGACACTTTAACAGCCTCATTAATAAGCAATCTTATAAAAATACATAATGTCAGATTTTATTATGCAACTCAATGTTTTTACAATAAAATTACTAACTGATGTTGGCAAAATTATCAGAATTTACTTAGATCCATATGAATATACCTTGTGAATTATATTATCCGTTTTTATTAGAAATAATTTACAATAACTTATTTGATGGTGTGAGATTTTATTATGAGACTATAAAAACTTATACTCTATCATTAAAACAGTTATATACAAGAATGGAAAACAATATTTAAGCAAATAAAATTTCAGGAGAACAATACAAATTCTTGCTAGTTACATTTGAACTGAAACAGTACAAATGTCAACCAAATCAATAAACTGATGAACATTACAGAATTTCAAGAAGCCTAAATTAACATGTAAAAAAAAAATGATAAAATAATAATTGATTTAGATACATGGGACATTCTGTTAATGAAATGTTTGCATTTATTTATAAATGAAAATTCATATTACATTTAGTTTGACTGCATAATAAAACTTGACAGTCAGAAAACTAATCTTTATCAATATTTTTAATAAGGATAAATATTAAAAACTAACACAATATATGATGTGTTCAGTGGAGAAGGGGCAAATTCAACATCTGATAATTTTGCAGCAACACATGCTTAAAGGTTTCATGCAGTTTTGATCAACATTTCTTTTCATAGTTAGCTGTAAGGAATTGTAAATGTAGGACTACCTTACACTTAAGTAAAATAATAACAATAATAATATTTATTAAGAATTTATTACAGGAAATATCAACTTTTATGGAAACATTATTGATAATTATGCATTTAGTTACATAACAAATAAATAAATATAATATAAATATTCGATTTGTTGTTAGGCATTTTTCATTTTCTCCTTTGTTATTGGCAGCATTTTAGAATACTTTGGCTGCAATGCTAAGTTGAATGAACTGAAGCTATTTCATTTACGTTTGTTATCACTTTTTTCATTGTTGTTCTTAGATTGCTTTCTTCCAGTCATTTTGATGAGCAATAGCGAAATTATGAAATTTAGAATGATCTTATTCCATTTCAAAAATAAAGTCTGTAAAAAGAGATATTTTAAATTAATATATGACCAAAAATAAAATGCTTTTGATAAAAAACCTTGATGATTTCACTATAATTATGTAACAAAAATGCAATGATATTCCGCGGACAAATCTACAGTTTATGTTACCTCATCTCATTGCATGGTTACGAACTATAAACCTAAATTAAGCTTGAAATATTATGTAATCAGCTCTAATTTTTTGTAAAATACTTGGATATGATGTAATGAATAATTTGATTCAAAAAAAAAAGCAATTTTTGAATTTTTTGTTAATTTATCCTCCTCTTTAAATGTTTTTATTTTGTTGTATCATTCTTTGGATATAAATGTCAGTTGAATTAATACCTATTTTATAATGAAAAAATTGATTTGCAGAACAAAATCTGACAATGTAAAACCTTAAATCTGCTTTTATTTAAAATGATTTTCTAAATAAAAAAAATGATTTCCTTATATAAAACATGAAATGAATTTTTTAACAGATAAACATTTGTACAATTTTATTTTGCAGATGCTACTCTAATAAAAAAAACAAAAGATGAAAACTTTAGAATCTTTTAATCACTAATTCATCCACAAATAAAAAAAAAAAAAGTTTTACAATGTTTTTGGTCATTCCAGTTCCTCTTCTGTTATCACAATGTAGGATATTTAATAAATAAAAACAAATGAAATAAAAAAAAACAAAATCTAAATGAAATCAGGTTTCTACCCAAATTATTTAAAATTCTCTACCAACCACTGCCAGTCATCTCACATTTTTAGTCCAAATAAACATAAATTGTCCGAAATCAGTCTTTTCTCAAAATTAAAATATGTCACAAAAAAATTTTCCCATTTTGTCATCCTTCTTTCTCCTTAAATAAAACATTAAATAGATGATAACAGATTAAGTTTAAAATACCAATGAGAGGGATAAATATGTATAGTTAATATTTAGAAAATCACACATACATGGACCTACAGACGTACATACACTACATTATTACATAGGCAAAATCCACCAAATATATACATAGCATCGGCAACAACAGCAGCAGCATACGACCGTCAAATTGATTGAAAAAAAAATAAGGAAAATTCCATTTAAAAATAGCACTGTGTTTTAGGTAAGACAAAATACCGTTTACATACATACAAATTTCTTCTTTAAATAGATGTTGCTTTTTTTCTCTGCTGTTTCTCTCTATTTTGTTTCCTCCTCCTTATATCTATCTATCTATCTCTCTGTATAAGATCTAAACTCTCTCCCTCTTCCCCTTTCATTCATGCGTAACCCTTCCCCACAAATATAAAGTTGATAAAAAGCCTCAAGGAATGAAACATCGGTTCTCGGTTTTTTTGTTATCCCTTTAATGACACACTGGTAGTGGTAAATTTTCTTTATATTTGGGGGTTTACACTCCTTATTCGCGCTTCATGGAGATATGTACTCCGTTAAAAACATCCTCTTAAGGGTGACAAGGAAGCATTTCTATGTCTCTTGATTCCCCCCTACTCTTCAACATTTGCAGAACGAGTAGATGGAACTACAATAACAAAAACAAACAAAAAATACGACTGTTGTGTTTTTAAGTATTGTTTTAATCTTTAATTTGTTCTTTTTTGATTTCGGAAAGTTAACAGACTGCGACATAAATTAATTTAAAAAAAACATGAGATGTACATCGGAAGAATACAAACGGGGAGTTCAGATTGAAGTCATCTCATGGAAACTAAATTTGATTAACGGCTTAGAGGGAGGCAGAAAAAAAAAAAAGAAAGAAACAGACAAAAAGACCGAGAAAGAAAAAAACCATTAAAAAAAAAAAAAAAAAAAGTAAAAAAAACTATTGCAGTAATTCAATCTTCCAGTTTCATCTGGACGTCAGTCTGGTCTGTTTTTGTCGTCTGTTTTAATTTGCTCAGAATTCCATCGACAAACGGACAATTTATCATGCAGACTCGCTTAAAGCAGTCTAAGCATAATGAAGGACCTTAAACACTGGTTGCACGGTTTTTGCCCTATTATATAGGTATCCGCACATGAAAGAGGACTTAGTAAGAAAAAAAGGGTAAATGTGATCGGGCAAGGTAGATGGGGTAGTATTGAATCGATCAAAATAATTCAAATACATACCTGACTCTTTGTCGGTGTGCAAAGGCATATAAATATAAAAGATATGTTAATATTTACTGGATCCTCTCCCACCTATCAAGTACAACAATTCAGCTCATCTCACTGGAGACAAAGCGATCGGTAGAAAATTGCCACCCGGACACGTTCTCTTTCTATGTTCGTTGTTCATCCATCTGTCTGCATGTTGAAGATCTGACATTTTTCCCTTTATTCGGTTGTCAGGACAATGGATGTTCGATTCATCATTTTGAAATATTTTACCCGTGCCAGATATGCTCAACTCAAAGTTTCCTTTCAGAATGATTTGTGTATTTATCCGCAGCAACTGCAGATGCAGGTAATTTTCTACAAGCTGATTTGACATTTTCACAGCTGTTTAAATGCGATCGTAATTGATTCAAAAATAGGTATTTGATCAAAGTCTCTTCATTATCATCTATCTATCTATCTATCTATCTATCTATCTATCTATCTATCTATCTCCTCAGTCAGCTATGTAACTCTGCAGACTGAATTTTTATAGACACACTTACACACGCATGCGCCAAAAAAGTGAGAGCACACACACGCACACACACACACACAGATTTTTTTTGTTCTATAAATATGTTCAGTTATATCAATAATTATTTGCTACAATCACTGTGTAAAAAAAAAATACTTTTACGGTTATAAAAAGTTATTTATTAATTTGAGACATTGTCTTCCACTTTCAACTTCTTTCCATACACTCCTTTCAGGATTTTGACCTCCGTGAACATTTTATTTGGTCTTTCTCAGTTTAAGTAAATTTTAAAAATAAAAACTCATTATAATTAGAAAAAGCAAAAAAATTTGAAAACTTATACGAAAATTAAATGAGGAAATATCGAATGATCATATGTATATTCATCAACACGCACACACGCACACACACATAAACACACACACACACATCTATACGTGTGTGTACGCACATATATGTGTAGCATAGTTGGTCAATTATTTTTCGATTTTTAAGAAAAATGTTTCATTCAACAATGTGACCGCGAGTTGATAAAACGAAAGAAATAACAAAAAGGTGCGGGAAGAAAAGGTTAAAAACTGAAGCAACAATGGGTGAATATCAGATAAATCGGCAACGACAGGATGAAACGTAAAAAAAAGAAAATTAGTCAAACATTCAAAAAAATCAGTGAAACAAATCAAAAAGAAAATAAGAAAGCGTTAGAATAGGCAACAATGATGCTTGAAGATAATCGTCATAGCCTTAAAGAAAATATCCTGTGACAACAAAATATGAGTGTCTGGAAGAAAGAAGAAAAAGAAAACGCGCTATCTTTTCCTTTAGCGATGAATTTTTCCTCGCTAAACTTTCTCCTGTATCTGTTGATTCTAATACCTTTATTGAACTTTGGCTGTTTAATAATAATAATAATAATAATAATAATAATAATAATAATAATAATAAGCAAGTTTAATGAAATTAAAACGCCTGAAAAAAAAACGCCTTAAAATAAATATTTTGGCATTTTTGAGTTAAAAAAGAAAAAGAAAAAGGAGGAAAAAAAGTTGTTCTCCTCAAAGTTTAAAAAAATACCAGAACATTTACACACACACATGGGCTCGAGAGCAAATGCACACATACCCACATAGAGGAGGATCTCTCTTTCTCTCTCCACTCCATCCCATTTACTACTGAATGAAAAAAAGAAAAACGCCTTTAGATTTGTTTTTCTAAGAGACAGGAATAGGGCAATGGGTGATTTGCATCTTCTTTTATTAAAATTAAGGAATAAAGTAAATAGTAAAGGCTATACGAATTAGTTATTCCTTCTGAAAAATAAATAAATAAAAGGAAACGAAAAAATATATATAAAATAAAAAATTAAAAAAAATGGCAAAAGCTTTTAAGTTTTTTTCATGATAAATTAAGGTGTAATCAAATAGAAAAGTAATTGTTCTATGACTTTAAAACGTGGGGTCGTCAGTGAGAAAAGGAATCAAGAATGAAAATGTTCATCCCTTCCCCTATTTGGTGTTATATAGGAATGATACAATCACTGGTGATAAGAAAGTGTTTAAAATGCAAATGTATGTATGTATGTATGTATGCATGTATGTATGTATGTATGTGCTTTATGTATGTATATAATTCATTTGAAAATTCCCAGTTCGACCTACTTACCAAAATCTGACAAATGGCCAAACTTTAGATTTGGGTGTGTGTGTGTGGGGGGAATCCTTTCTTTGGCGAGCCGAACAATTTTCAGCACTATGTTGGCGATTTTAACTGTGGGCCGATACGTATGCGGGTGGGTAGGATATTACTAAAAAGTATGTGAGAATGTTCATATATATATATTTTAAAACAAATATATATATATATATATATATATATATAATAAATATATGGATATAAATCCGACAGTATGAAAAAGAAAAATACAGAAAAAAACAAAATTCTGAATATGCATTATTAATGTTAAAATAAAGTCGACGTCGGACGTTTCGGTCTATTTAAGACCATCTTCGCTGATCTGTATAAAAACATAGTTATCTGTCTGAATTAGTTGGGCTCCTATGTCCATCGTCTTTTGTGTTAAATTGACATAAGTTATAATGTTAATTATGTTTAAATGAAATGTCCATGATTGACACAAGGTATGACACAAAGAGCTACTTGAAATACTAGAAAAGTTTGGTTTACACAGGATAGGTATTAGAGTAATTTGTAACCTTTAATGGGAACAAACCACCTGCATTCAGATAGAGAATGAATTTAGGGAATCCACAAAACAGTAAGAGGAGTAAGACAAGGATATATTTTCTTACCTGATTTATTTAACCTATACATCGAGATAATCCAAAGACCTATTATTAGCAGACAAACTTAACAATGTAAGATATGCACATGACACTGTTATAACAAACTCAGAAAGAAAATGAATAGAACTCTTAGACGAAGTAGTAAAAAAAAAAGCAAGAAGATAGACCTAACCATTAAGCATAAAAAATAATGCATGGTTGTCAGTTAGAGACAGCCAAAGATGTGAGCTATGTATTGGAGACATTAAAATCAAACAGGTGCAGAAATTTAACTACTTGGGTAGGATAGTAACAAAAAAATGGAAAATGTGTCACAGTAATTCAAAGGTGCATAAGGAATAGCAAAACTAAGCAAGAAATTTAAGAGAAAGAAAATATTAAAAAGAAAAAAAAATAGTATTAGGTAACAGCTGACATTTCTGGAACATATAACGAAGAAAGAGAACCAAGAGAATTTAACACCTACAGGACATATTAAAGGCAAGAGGAAAAAGTAAGTAATGATTATGTCAGTGAGTAAAACAACAAGGGTAAAAAGGGATGGTAAAGAGTCAAAAGTTGTTTAGTGCAACAAAAGACAGGAAATTGGGGAGAGCTATGATTACCCACATCCTGAAAGGACTGGGTGAATAAAAGAATGTGTGCATGTGTCTGTAACACACACACATACATAAAGAAACAAACACACATATATGCATGGTAATAAGTAAACATACATATAAGTATATATCAGATAGATGTGAAATATATATATAACTGTGAGATAGAAATTAAATTTCCAAACCCTACTTTTAAAAA